>CM046354.1:16850904-17450904 GCA_025403435.1 Artocarpus heterophyllus | reverse complement strand
TGCTGTAAGGGACAGTCATCGATTCATGACGTCCTTCATCAACGATCTATATAGATCATATAGAAGGATGAAGGGCCTACCACTGTCTAACAAGGGTAGGGGGTCGCCTCTCAGAGAGAGAGTTTTTGTTAATGTATAAATAACGTACTTGGTATGTTATTTTCATTTGTGGACCAACATATGATGTAATTTCATATGTCACTACTTAGGCGGGGAGAGGAGAGAGCTTACCATGGTGCATCCACAAGAAGTAGGAAGGGGGTATTTCTGTCCTTGGATTTTAAACTTTCAATGTAAAAAATATCATTTTGATACTGTTCTAACATAATATTACATTAGTACTGAATGGTTTGATAAATAGAAAAGAGGTACCTTATGGTTGTTTAAAAACATCATTTTGGTATCCCAAGATTATTTTTTGGACATAAAAATGTCCAACTTACATCTTTTTAAAAAGAAAAAATAAATAAATCACTTTCGTTATTGATGAAAAAGAAACCCTCATAAAACTTCTTTCGTCAGAAAGTAAGGCCAGAAGGGGACAAAATCAAAGGCTCCCTTGTCCCAGGCAAGGAAGAAAATATCAACAAAATTTTGAAAATTTTGAAGTGTCGAAATATCTTCCTAGTATAATATCAATTTCGGCAAAATATTAAAGAAATATTAAAAATATCAGTAAAAATATCAATGTTCAAAAATCTGTACTGTATTTTGTACAAAATTCTAATACATATCATGAAAATTCCGACCAAATATCGATAATGCCGGAAACTACAAAATTTAATATTTTTTTTCGTTTAAATGATCTATCAGTATTTTATACTTTCAACGAATGAATATTTATCCTATACATGTTAAGAATGCTAACATCGGATAAAGATAATATTTCAATGAGTTTACAACCAATAAGTTTGGGATATAATTATAGCAGCTTCTCCAATGAGACTTCTCATTTTTATTGTCCATACAATGAGGACTTTAAAAATTATGATGGTTATGGATTTTTTAATTATCCTTATCTGAGCATATACCACCACCATCTTAGGTAAATAATTGGGAGAATTCACAGTTTACCATTGATGAAAATACGGTAGGAAAAAGCTAACAAACCTACATATGGCATATTCATAACTACATTCGACACTATTTATATAACATGTCATGACATCAATATTGTTTTAATCAAGATTGAATCTCAACCATGTTTTAATCTCACAGAACTTTTTTTAATATTGACAAATCTAATATGTACGATGTTTATTATGTAAATCATGGTAATTTATATTTTGTAAACATTTATTGTATCTTAAAGTATTAAAGATATATTTAATATATAAAATTTCTGTAATTCTTGCAATTTTTGTTGATATTTTCCATAAAGTTTTTATAAAATTGAAGCATCAATATTTCCAACAATATTGATATTTTCATCCTTGATCCAAGTAGATTATTTTCTTCGCATAATCATAATCACGAAATTTATGTTTCCAATTTTAATTTTTACATTAGTGGCTTAAATTAAGGAGTTTCTTCTTTTATTCTCTTTTTGGTGTTTGGAAAGATGGAAACAGAGGGTATCACAAGTTTGCAGGTCTGGTTGGGGACGAGTTCGTCAGTTTCTCTGTTGTGGCATAAAAGGGCAAATGTAGTGAGGAGACACGAGTGGTAATGATGGTTTTATGCATGATTTTTAATTGAGTTAATTGGTGCTTCCTTGGCAAAGGAGATTGAAATATTGTAACAAATATCCAAGGCGGTCGTGCGAGGCAAGGGCGCTTTGGTGTGTCTGAGCCGAGGCACATCTCTCCGTCACTTTCACCATTGTTGCAAGCTTCAAAAATCAAAGTTTCAGAGGCAAGATGATGCAGAAGCCCAGATTTCGGTTTTTTCATTCAAATAAAAGAATATATATTTTAAATCTCCTCAAATATCTATATATATAGATTTTTGTTTAGTAATTAAAATAATAATTTGGACATTTCATGTATATATATATATAAAGGACTTAAGGTACGATATTTTTTTTTTCTAATATTTGTCAAACCATAAGGTACCAATGATATTGTGCCAAAACACAAGGTATCAAAATGATAAAAACTTTGAATATAATTTTGGAGTTATTTTTTTTCTCTTTTTGTTTTTCTCTTCAAAGGTATTTTAGTTTTTTCATTTGTCAAAATCGAGCAAACGTATACATTTGATATAAATATGGGGAGGGGAAATCTTGAAATATAAATCTGAAAACCAATTGTGTATTAGCAATGTTTGTGCATAGGATACCCGCAGCAATTAACATCCACCAGTATTTTGCAACCCTAGCGAGGAGTACAAATGAATCCAAGCACGTATAAGATTTTGGGAATTTCCATAAATGCCATCTTTTAATACTTACATTTTAAAAATACCACACATATTCATTTGTAACACAACTTAACATATAATATGAATGACAGTGTAACATAAACTTTTCTAAATACGACATAAATAAACACGACTTTTAAAACTATGGCATAACATATAATTTTCTTTATCGTAGTGAATTCCTGTTCAACCCACAGAATTAGAACCTAGGATCTCTCGCAAATGATAGCCCCACTCTTTGTATCTGGTGGGGATTCAAACCCGCTGGTTTGAATACAATTTTTCTTAGGTATTATATCGTTCTCTACGTATATAACTCTCCCTTGTGATGACAAAACTTGCCACTCATCAAAGATCTTAGACACCACGACAGTAAAAGGACATTTATTTTATGCTGAAAAAAGAAAAAAAAAAAAAAAACCACATTTCACCTTAAAATGACGACCAAGCACATTAAAACTGTGAGAGGAGATTTTTGTATACAATCAAATGCGATGACTTCAAGAAGTAAAATCACTCATTATCACTATTCTAGTAATATATTCACGTTGATTCTTGATTATCGCATACGAAATGCCCCTAAAGTTTTTGGACTCCTTTGAGTATTAGTAATAGATATGAGTAAATGCCATTGTTGACGCAAACATCATCTAAACTAATGCAAATAACTAACTTAGAAGAAGAAGAAAAACCTATACGTAATATACACTCGGCCACAAAAACTTTCCGAAGACTGCTCCACACAATTATAAACATAAACATCTTTTTTATTTCCTTTTTGGTATCGTATTAATGTGTATTGTACTTCGGCAACAATATAATACTGTTCCGACTTTGGAGAGAGCGATATGAGCAACAGTACATGGCCAGGAGAAAAGTTTCAAGTCTACGTGGCCATCACTTATTTGTATGAAGGCAAGTGAAACGAAAATAAACCCATAACAATCACCACTCGCACATTTTTCACAAGCACACTAGTAATAGATCAAGGCAAAACGGACGATGATAGCATTACTGATTTCCAGTTATAGGGCTGTCCTGACCTCTTTTGATGTCATCCCACCCTCTCACCCATGGCTGTCCAGGTTTTGCCCGTGTTTCAGGAGAAGCATGCGCATTGAGGTTGTTCATAACTTTGTCACGCACTGCAGTAAAGACCTTTTACGAAAAAACAGTTTTAAGTGAAAACTAGAAACCAAGAAGTAAAAGAGAGAGGGAAAACCAAATCACAAGTTTATTTATGAGATCGATTCTCACAGGATTCGTTTTGACTGCATCAGGAGGTTGCTCTTGACTAGTTAACCACTTCCAGAGATCTGGGTTTTCCTAGATGACACAAATGCACAGGATTCAAAAGGCAATAACAATAAGACAATTAAATGATTCATGTATGCCCCTATCACCTCTCCCCACACGTTTTCTGTCTCAATGAAGAAAAGAGCTCAAAAACTTCCTTTCAGTCTTGGCACTCTCATCATAGTTCCAATTGGACATGCATGTCGCAACAATAAAAGAATCAAGAAAGTTGTAGAATCTTCCCCGAGTAGTACATAATTGATAATCCAAAAAAAAAAAAACACTTTACTTTGTGTTCAATATCGACCAGTCCATTATATTTCAATCAAGCAAAAGAAAACATTAAACTATTGGATTATTAAACTATTGATTGAAAGTCCAAGGATGCTGAAGTTCTCTAAACGTTGGATATTTGGAATGGACACCAGGCATCTCGAATGGTTTTAATTATAAAAATGTTGATATTCCATGCCAGCACCAAAGGTAAGAAGATTGTCAATTAAATATTCAACTATTTCAATTCTTCCGAACTTAACTAAGCTTGGGGAAAATTTGGAAATTGGCTAACTTCAAAAAGGAGACTGAAACATTTAGCACTGCCAAAAAGAGATCCATACGTCTGGCTGATAAGCTTATACCTTGTGTTCGTCTAAACAACTGAAGTGTCGATGTTTCTCATCAGAAAAGGATTAAGCTCAGAACTAGCAAATGTCCAATAACGCCAGATATACTATTATGACCACAGTGTAAATTGGATAAGACCAACATATGAAAGTACATTGATTAGCAAATAGCAAAGGTATGCATGTACGTATATGAATAAGTTGCATAGCTATAAATTAGCCCACTATTCGACCAGCCAAAAATTTATACAAATATTTTACTCCATCCTTCTTAAACCAATAATTGGACCCATTTGACATATCAAGAGAAATGAAACATAAATTTTGAGAAACGGCATCAATTTAAAAAACTGTATGAATATACAAACAAGCGACATGACAAGCTACGAAAGAAAATTTACCAGGTCGAGGACATAGGAGAGAGCTTTGATTCCATTCTCGTCCATGGAATGAATATGCTTCTCCACCCATTTTCCTAAAACCAAATCCAATTCCAGAAATCCTCGCTGTTTGCTCCTATATATCAGTCTATTCCGCAAAATCCCCCAAAAATATCAATATCAAAAATTATATCCGTAATCAAGGAACAAAAATAACGAAATCATCATCTCCAGAATCTGAAATTCCACGAATCAAATTCACGAGAACAAGGAATTGATTAAACAAGTTTATTTTTACCTGTTATAAAGCCGTCTTTTGCTCTCTTCGTTAGAGAAATCGATATCCAGAGACTGTGCATTGCTGAAATTTTCCGAATAAAAGCGATTAATTCCACCGAACCCACATTTTGAAACAGGCCTGCAAAACGTTTGAAGAAATGCGTAAATGAAAAATTTAATATCAAAGTCCATTCTTTTTCTTTTAGTTTCAACAAAATAGAAGCCAAAGAACAAATTCAAGGGAAATCAAAGGCAAGACCCCCCCACCTGATTGAGGCCTCTGTTCGAACGAGAGGCGTTGATTTCAGGAACCGATCGACGGTAAATAAGGCTCTTTTCAAACTCCCCATTTCCTGTTGTCGTGGTTCGCCGAATTGCAGAGGAACGGTAATGAATAATCAGAAATTTGGGCCAAAAAAAAGGAAGAAGAAGAGTAGAAATAGGGAGCGTAGACAAACCAAGTATTGGTTGCTGCTGAGAGGGTGACCGTACTATGAATTGAGCCAAGTGGGTTGCCGAGACTGAGCAGGTGCCGATCGGTAGGGCGGAAGTCCGTCGGCGGCGCGGGAGCTCGACGAACGACCTACAGGTGGCGAAGTTCCTTGGTGTTCAAGGCGCGCGGCTCGACGAACGACCTACAGGGGGCGCAGTTCGTTTTTGGTTGGATCGCTTCGTTCGTTTTACGGGGGCAGTTATTGTTTTCAAAAAAGTGATAATGTTTTTGTTTGGAAAGATTAAAATTTTTTTAGAATTATGATGGGGATATTTTTAAAATTTTTATTTTAAAAAATATGTGAAAATATTTTTAAAAATTCTGAGAACAAAATTAAACAGGGTAATGATTCATCTAAGGTTGTCTTATTTTGACTATTAAATTTTAAAACGTAACAAATCATACTTTTGATCTATTTAACTTGTCACATTTTCACTCTTTGGTTACTAAAAATCAGTTAACATTAATATAATTGAGCTAATAATTTTATTTTTGGCTCCTCAACTATGCAACTTATCTCAGCTTTGACTCTCAACTTTAAAATATAACAAACTACAGCTCTTAACTACAAGACTTGTCCTATTTTTGACCTTATAATCTCTAACTTTATCAAATATTAACAAATTGAGGCAAATAACTATTTGATCTTTTTGCCTTTTGAATATATATTTTGAAATCAAAATATCTAAATTTCGTTTATCTATTATATGTGTTACTATTTTTTCTTCTTTTTTATAATTTTGTTGATAAAAGTTTTATTATTTTTTTTCTCAATAACTTTTATCAAATTTTTTCCATCATAAGATTTAATATGAATTTAAAATAAAAAATATGAACAAATAAGAAAAAAACCTTGGATATATGGGTACTTAACAAATTGACATACTATAATATGACCTGATAGTCACTTTTATGACTAGATTTTAGGGTTTGAAAATTACGTAAATGATATAATAATAAATACTTCGCTTAATTGGACTCAATAATCATAAAAAAAATAACCTCAAATTTTTTTTTATAATTTTAAGTCAACAAAAATATATATTTGTTTATGAAATCCCCTATTTGTAAGTCTGAGACGTGTGAAAATCGATTACAAAAAAGTTAATCTCGACTATCGATTTATAATTAATCAATCAAGTATATATATATGTGGCTTATTTCGTCAATATTTAACGGATTTAATAATTAAATGGCCAAAATAAGGTAAGCTTTTATAGTTTAAAAGTGTGATTTGTTATAGTTTAAAGTTTATCGGTCAAAAGAGACAAATTGCCTAATATAAGAGGGCAAAGGTGTACTATTGGCTCAATTTCGTCAACATATAACGGTTTTAATAACGAAAGGGCCAAAATAATTTAATCTTAAATCTTCTTTCTTTTTGTTTGAATTGTTTGTTTGAAAATTGGGCTTGAGAAAACAAGAAGGTTCGTGATGCTTCGTGGTGTTTTCAACTTTTATAATGCCATTTTTGACAAACAGATGACCAGTAATGTGTGGACTATTCGAACCTTACTGCTTGCCTGAAAGTTTTTGGCCGGTATGAACTGTTTGAACGATCTGGTCATTAGGGCAATTTAGTCTTTTTCCTATAAGGGTGCTCTTTCTTCTAAGGATTATCATTTAAAAAAATCTTACATGTAAATCACTACATGTTTTTCAAATGCAAATACAACGAACAATTCAAGTAGTAAGGAGAAAAAAAGAAAACCCACAAAATCCCTTAAAATATTGTGTTTTTGTCTTTAAATATTTTAAGCGCTCTATTTTTAAAAAAATTTATGGATTTTTTCTCCTTAAGCTCGTAATTTTTAGGTTCGAATGGCCTATATTGCAAAAAATGTTACTTTTTTCTTAATATTTTTCTTTTTTTTGTTTTTCCTAAACTCTATTGGATTTTTTGCCCAAAAAAAAAAAGGGGAATTGATTGATTAAGACGAACAAAATTGGACAGACACATGTCATTTGCTAACAAAACAAATAGGGTATTTGACAAGCGTGGTTGGAACCAATTTTTTGTTTAAAACACTGCAGCATATGAGAGCTCTACACTATACCAACTTTTTACTTTTACAGTAGCATGTGAGAGTTTTATACTATTTGGTAACTAAAAAGTTGATTTTAACCAAGCTTGTTAGACATTCTAACATTTTGAGGGGTCATAATAGCATATTTTGAAAGGTGGGGGCAATATAACAGGCATAGTTTGGGGGGGTGGGGGGGTGGGGGTGTGGGGATCTAAAAGGAAATCATAAAAAAGTCTAAAAACAAACAGAGTTGGAAGAAAGGGAGTCACTTGCTAATAAAACAAAGTTTGAGAAGATTAAGTGAAGCATTTGAAAAGACGGGGGCAAATACGATAATAATGTACATAAAAATAGTAAACATTCAAAAAATAATAATAATAATTTGAGGTTTTATGTAAATTATTTTAATAATTTTCAAATTCATATAATTTAATCGTAAAATAAATTTGATATTTTTTAAGTAAACATCGGATTTTCAAATTTGGTCATAGGATAAAAGTGTGCAGCAATCCCTAATAATTTTGGGATCTTTGAAATTTAGTTTTGGGGCATATTCAAAATTTATCAAGTAGATCGTTTTTTACTAATTTTATATAACTTTTTTTTTTACACTTCAAACTTTTGTTATCCAAACACAAATTTAGTTCAAACTACAGTTTTCAGCAATTAGCACTCTAGCAAACATAAATTCAGTACTGATTCTCTGTTCGGATTAAAAAACAAACTGTATATTTAGGGCCCGTTTGTTTCGATACTCGAATCATGGTTCGAATCATTTTGCTACAGTATTTTCTATCACAAAAATTTAAATCTTTATTCAAATACTTGAACTAAACGGGCCCTTAAACGTCAATAGGGACTACGATTTGAACTACACAGTCTGAACTTTTTAGTCCAAATAAAAAAGTTTAAACTGACACATTTCAAACTAGAGAAACAAGCAGAGCCTTGTTTATCCTATAATTGTTGTGTATGCAAACATTGATTAGTGATCCTAAAGTTTTGTAAAAATTTTGATAGTTCATCACATTGTGCTTACCCAATTTTTCCAACGTTGAGGATTAAGACTACACCATATATGGCCATCTTTAGTAGAATTATATTGTTTTGGTGGAACAAGAATTCTTAATTCCATTGTGGTATGTCTTAAAGTTATATTGAATGCTGCAATTAACATAAATTTTATAACTTTTTTTTTTTAATTTTTTGATAAGCGTCAATTAAAGGGAAATATTTTTTTTTCCCATTTTTGTTATAGTCATTGTAGCCACTGAAGCCGCCATTGGACTAGTTATTGTTTTATCGGTTTATCGTAGCAAAAAATCAACTCGTATCAATCAATCGAATTTGTTGAATAAGTAGTATAAATAATAAGTATTGTTAGCCATACAAATTAAAATATTCATTAATTTGATTGCTTAATTAATTAAAAGTACACTATTTTCTCTATTTTGCATTCACAATTACAATAATCTATATATAAGACCATTTTATTCTTAATATAAAAAAACAACACTATAATCATGACAAAATAAAGTGCCGAACTTTGCATACTAATTGCAGATTATTATTTTCAGTGTATTATTTGAAATTGTATCTTTTGATGCACACACTTCAAGCAGTAATAAAGAAAATTAATTCTTTAGCCAAAACAAAAAAAAAAAGAAGAAAATTAATAAGAGTAAATGCTTCCAAATGACATTGACACTAAACGTATTTAAAGCAAAAAATTTAAATGTATTTATAAATTTACATCCGATTCTATTTTGAGCTGCATCTATCAATAACATCTGGACCCTGTTTTGAGGTGTAAATTTTAAACCCCTCAATCCTTTCTTTTTTTTTTACGATAAAGAAAGATTCCTTTGGGTTCGTTTGGTAAATGGATCCGAATTATATTGATTTATAGATTATTTTGATTTGAGTTGTGTGAGTTGAATTATGTGATTTGAATTGTTATTTCAATTGACGCTTAGGTATGCATTTAAAGTATTAATCTAAATAATGAATGAAATTGAAATTTGCATTTGGATATACAGTGGAAAGAGTTTTTGACTTATTGACAAATCTAACAACATTTTAACCTTCATGATACTCAAAATATACAATATGGATCTTGATTTATTTCTTTTTTCATTAGCAATGCAATGAAAGAAGAATTTTCTCAATCGGATATCAAATAAATAAACGATAATTCTTCCCCTACAAATATAGGAGAGAGAATATACGATTTTACTTATCAAATTGATCCAAGTTTAAAGAGCTTAAGAAGGAAATAAAACTCTAAAAATTTAGATTCAAACGATTCATTTGATTTGAATTTTAAAAGAAACAAACACCTATTTAAAAAATTCTTTATATTCAAAGTCTAAAGAGTTACCTTAATACGCTGAACAAACCGGCCTTTAGATTACAACTAATATTTTAGATGACAACTAATATAATTTTACAAGCAACTTTATATAACAGTATTATATGTCTCTAAATTAGTAAATCTAAAGTACTAGGGACAAGTATAGGACAAAAGTGCCTTAGAAGGGGAAGCTGCCCCAGACGATGTCGCCGTAACTTGTGAAGACGACGTGAACTGACTCGTACTGGTTGAAGACTGAGTCCCACCAATCTCCAAAGCACTTGTAACAGCTGTACCGGAAAATTGAGAAGATGAAACCAAATAAGGCATATATGTTGGTACAGGCATATGACTCGGGAGAATAGGCAAAGAAGCTTCAAAATCAAGCACATGAATTGCTTGCTTTATTGAAGGCCTTAACCTATAATCTGGATGAGCACACCACAGCCCAACAACCATAAGTCTCTCCATTTGTTGCTCATCAAACTCCCCACAAAGTGTTGGATCAGCTGCTTTAAGAATCTTATCTACACCGTACAGATCCCAAACCCAGTCCACCATTGCCTCTTGGCCTTCTCTTGCATTAGGCTCAATGGCTTTCCTTCCACATGCGATTTCCAATAACACAACCCCGAAACTGAATATATCGGATTCTCTACTAGCTCTTCCTGCGGTGACACATTCGGGCGCCATATAGCCTAATGTCCCAGCCAAGGCTGTAGTTTGGGATCCTTTGTCATGGTCCACTAGCCTGGCCAAACCGAAATCGCCGAGCTTCGCCTTGAAATGTGAATCCAACATTATGTTGCTCGCTTTTATGTCTCTATGCAGCACACAATGTTCCCATTCTTGATGCAAATATAGCAATGCCGATGCCAAGCCCCGAGCTATGTTGTACCGCGTCGTCCATGTCAACACGCTTTTTCTCTTAAAGAGATGAGAATCTAGGCTTCCATTTGGCATAAACTCATAGATTAGGAGGAGGTCTTTCTTCTTATGGCACCAACCTAAGAGTTGAACTAAGTTTCTATGCCTCAATTGGCTTATGATCTTTACCTCGGATGCATACTCCTTTATCCCTTGATTGGAGACACTAGAGACCTTCTTGATGGCAACATATGAATTTAAGTCTTTCAAAAAACCTCTATAGACTCCACCAAATCCTCCTTGCCCAAGCTTCTCCTCCTCTGCAAAGTTGTTTGTTGCGACAAGCAATTCGTCGTAAGAAAACCTCCTAGCCCCGCTGTTCCTTTCAAAATCATTATCCATGGACAAGTCAAAGACCAAATCATCATCCTCACCAATTTCTTTTTGGGTCCTCTTCTTCCACAAGACTAGACCAATCAAACCTAACAAAGCCATAACAAGAATTACAGAAGCGCCAACGCTCAATCCTACCACCAATCCTGTCTTCTTAGAGTTTGAGCTTTCTTTTCCCAAAATTTTAACAGGATCTTCAGATTTAAAAGACCATGAACGAAGAATATGCCTCGAAGTGTATAGCCCATTTGCAGCCGAAAAGCCAAAACTTACAAATTCGGGCAAATAAGATGCCAAATCAATTTCAAAAAAAAGATGCTGTTGAATAGGGACATTCTCTTCATACCCTGTGAACACAACACTTAAATTCTTCGATCTAGAATTGTAACTTATAGTAGCGTTATATATATTCCGTGATCTAATGTCACAAGACCATCTTGTAGTTGCATTGGATTTCACTGAATTCACGTCTATACCTACATGTTCACGAAAGTCTTCAGGATCAAAACCCTCGTTCTGAAAAGTGTCGAACTCCACGGCAACTAAGGCATACGAAGTTGACTTTTTCTCCTCGGAGCTCACCAATCCAATTCCACTTCCGTCTGTTACCTTCGGGATCTGGTACGGAGGCTGCGCTAGGAAGAAGGCAATCCCATCTCCATTCAGCGTCTTATCCGCGTAGGCGATGAATGAGAAATCGGTGGTGAAATCTGCAACGACTATTGACCCTGTTGAGTTGTCCCAGAGGTGCATTGCGTCAAGGTAAGTGACTCGGCCCATTTGGTCGGTTTGGTTTGCGGTGAGTTGGATTCCTGAATCCAAGTAGGTGATGTTTCCTTGAGTTATGAGCTCGCTCTTTTGTTCTGTTAATTCTGGGTAGTTGAATTCTAAGGGAGTAGAAAATGGGATGACTATCAGAAGCAATAAGGGTATGGTTACAATCATTAAAGAGTGAATCAAGTGTATTAGGGCCATGTTCAGAGGAGAGATTAACACCGGAGGTTTCCACCAAGGCTTCAAGATATAATATAAAAATATTTATGTTCAATCTTCAGGTTTTGTTTCTTACATTTCCTGCCTGGGACCGGAGAGAAAAACTTAGAAATGACTTTTACAACGTTTGAAAAAAAAAAACTTTTCCTTTCCCTATGGTTATAATCAATCTAAAATGTATAATTTAGACTTTGGTTAAAACTTTTTATTATAATTTGTAAAAATTTTATACTGTTTTAAATTTTTTTATTGTTATTATAATATATAAAAATTTTATATTATTTATAATTAAAAATAATATAAATTACTTTTATCACACATTACTTTTTAAGTTTTATTATTTCGTCCGAGATTTTTAACCAGAACATTAAATAGGATGGCTCGTTTCTCAAACAAAGGCTTCAAAAGGACGCAGTGCATCATTCTTTGACCGTTCCAACAAACTTTTCCAACATAACAAATGAAGAACGCGTATGATTGACTTCGCCGCACACCATTCTTGACTTTTCTAACGTAACAAGGATAGGAGAGTGGAGCACAGTCTATACGTGATTGAATAAATTCTACTCTACTCGTTACGTGTTCTCCTTCTTTAAACTTCAATTTGTTTTTATTAAACGTGTAATCTTAATTATTTCTGGACTTGAGGATAGAGATTTTTTTTTTTTCTTAAAGGAGAGTAAACATTTTATGGCAATTATAAAGTTGCAAAAATAAATGGAAAAATAATTATATACAAATTATGGTAAAAAATGTGGCAAAAACGTTGCCAAAATAAGACAACGACAAAGCAAGTAGAAAGATTTATTTTGAACTTTTGAATAAGCACATAATATTTGAAAACTTTTCGAAACATAATTGAAGAAAAAAAATCTAAAAAAGAAAAAAGAATTAAGCTGACCATGATTATATTCCCTTGTGTCCTTGCTTATCAATTTGGACGTGTTGCACTTGCATTCCAGAACCTTCTAACAAGAGGGCAATATTTGAAGCATTTTAATAATTGTGAGTAATAATTTTTATAAATCCAAATTTAAGGATAATTTGAAGATAATAATTTGAGCACATTTTCAACAATCCCAGGCAACAACTTGAAAAAAAAAAAAATTCAACAAATAAAGGCGCGTGCAAATACTAGTCTCTATCTTAATCTTAAGAGAAAATTACATGTTATCTTACATTTTTAAAAACTTTATTTATTCATACTTTACCTATAAAATTATATCATATTACTATTTATATTATATGTTTAAATTGTATCACATTAAAATATTTGTGATTTTTGTAAAAAGTAAGTTTCAAAAAAAAGAATTCATAAAAGTTCCTCTAATCTTGACATATTATCTCATTTAATCTTGATGTATACAAAAGTGACTTGTGCAAACTATTCGCCTAATGACATGTGGGTTTGCATTTCATTTTTTTTATTCTCCTTCTTTTTCTCTTTGCTTTTGTTTCTTTTCGCTTCCCACCCTTTATGTCTTTTCTTTTGTTGTCACTTCTTTTTCTTTTCCTCCTCCTTCTCCTCCTCTTTATCATCACCATCGTCATCATCATCATTGTTCGCTCTTCTTATTTTACTTTCTTAATCTTGAGCTCTATAAAATCTTTTCTCCCCTCTAACCTAGGAGAAAAAAAAAAGAGAGACACTTCTCTATTGAGTTCGTTTTCATTACGCCTTTCATAGCCTTCCCTGCCCTATTTTTGTGCATCTTCTCTGTGGTTTCTCTTGTTGGTATTGGTGCCCAAAAGCATATCATGTAAAGACATTTTTGATATTTAATAAATGGATCATTGATTTCTTTATACATTTGTATGCATGTTGTTTAGATACTTTATAAATATTATGAAAATCTCTAGATTGTTTACGGACCTTAAAAATTATATATATATATATATATATGTTATGTATGAAAGGATAATATTTAAAAATTATAATATAAACTGTGTTTGTAATAAATAATTAAAGTTGAGATCTTTAATTAATTATTACTAAGATAGTTCATTCCCATTTTGAATAAAATGATTTTATTTGGACTTCTAATAAAGAGCCACTAAATGAAGTTATTGTATATATTGTGATTATATAGGACTGAAAGAAGATTAATTAGGGTTGTCTTTGGTCCCTTCTATCGAATCTTGACCGTCAACTTACCTAACTCTAAAGGCGAGGAGGCGGTTCCACCTGAGGCCTCCCATACTAGATTGTAGCCCTCTAAACGAGGACCACCAGCCCTACCTCACACTTCCTCATCATCAGCGGTAGCCGCAATCACAACCTTATCTTCTTCACCACCATTCCTCAAATCCAAAGAACGAGTTTTTTCTTCTTTCTAGGGCAAGAAAATTTCTTATCTTTTGAGAAAATTTTGAGAGAGCAAGAGAAAGAGAGAATGTGCCGTTAATAAGTGAATGAAATTTTTTGAGTTTTATGGTTTTCTATTTTTATATTTTTGAGTTTTTTTTTTCATTTTTATGTTTTTTTTCTTAAAAATTTTAGTCAACTATATAAAAAGGTAATTTTATCTCTTCATGTCCCAAAAAAGGTTCTGAAGTACTAAAAAAAGATTTTCTCAAAGATCGAGATATTAATAGTTAATGTTCTAAAATATAGGGTGCCAAAACACATATTTCGATATAATATAATACTAATTTGAAGTTAATCCATGAAATAAATAGCTAGGAATCTTAATATATGAGATATAATCTATTCTTTTTATTTAATAAAATCACATAAATATTTCTTTTATGTATTGATTCAAAGCTTGAAGAGTAAGAGCGCTTAATTTATAGTAAGATCATAAATTTATTATTCATTAAAGAACCAACGGTACTTAAAAAGAAATATATAATTAGAAAGGTTAACAGAATTTCATACTTAGCTCTGATTATAAACTATTTATGTAGGATTGATCTATAGGTAATGATTATATGAATGGATGATTCAATTTTTTGAATAAATTATATTTATAACTTCAATCGCACAATTCTAGGTTTTTAGTGTAATGGCATTGAAATTAATAAAATTGATATATTAATTAAGTTGTTAATTATTTATTAATTTTATTAGAGCTCAAATTTATAAGTCCATAGTTCCCCATGTTACCTCTAAAAATTATTTTAACTTATGGATAATGAATTATTAATTTGTTTTGAACTAATGCACACTTTAGAAATTAAATAATGTGTTATTTAATTATTTAAATTGGATGACACAGTGTAAGTAAAACTTATATTGTGGGCATTTGACACAAGAATTAATCTATATTGTAGGCTAACTTATTCTCCAAGTTTTTTATTTTGAAAAATCAAATATTTCTTGTTGTTAGGTCATTGAGAAGATAAGAGAATGACAAAGCAAGGAAAAAGATTTATTTTGAACTTTTGAATAAGCATATAATATTTGAAAAATTTTCAAAACATAATCGAAGAAAAAAATCTGAAATAGGAAAAAGAATTAAGCTGACCATGATTACATTCCCTTTTGTCCTTGCTTATCAATTTGGACGTGTTGCACTTGCATTCCAGAACCTTCTAACAACAGGGCCATATTTGAAGCATTTTAATAGTTGTGAGTAATAATTTTTATAAATCAAAATTTAAGGATAATTTGACTATAAAAATTTCAGCACATTTCCAACAATCCCAGGCAACAACTTGAAAGCAAAAAAATATTCAACAAACAATCCCCCATCTCGACCTCCTAACTCTCCAGACCTCCTCATGCTGGCCATTAGAGACACCCCCGAGACCGCCCTCACCTAGAGACTCCTCCTGAAGACCCTTTCCACCCCCTGAGACCCCCATTTCTCCCTCTCTCTCTTCTAATTTCATTGCACTGTCACTGGAGAAGACGAATATGTCCAGATTGAGGGAAGAAAATGTTCTAGAGGTTGGAGCACTAGTTGCATGATGGAGGGAGAGATCCCAAGACATTGTTATCTTTTAATTTCATCTGGTTATCTTCCTCAAAAAAACCCAAAAACCAGAAAAAAAAAACTTTCCTCTAGATCTCCCTCTCCCTTGTTCTAATTTCAATTTCTTTTTCTATTTCACTCTCTCTCTTTCTTGATCTCTTCTCTCTCTTTTGACTGAGTGGCGTAGACGTTGAAGAGGTTAAGATTTGCAGCAAACTTAAACACAATGAAAAGCTTAGAGTTGCCTTCGGTCTTTTCCATCGAATCTCGACTGTCAACTTACCTAACTCTAGCAGTGAGAAGGCAGTTCCACCTAAGGCCTCCAGCACTACATCGTAGCCCTCCAAATGGGGACCACCAGCCTCGCCCTATACTTCTTTGTTATCAACGGTAGCCTTGGTTGCCACCTTATCATCTTCACCACCATTCCTCAAATCCAAAGAAAGGATTTTTTTTCTTCTTTCTAGGGCGAGAAAATATTTTACTTTCTAGGAAAAGTATGAGAGAGAAAGAGAAAGAGAAAGAGAGAGAATGTGTTGTCAATTTTGGAATGGGAGAGAGAGAACTTGTTAGAGAAAGAGAGAAATGGAAAGTGAAGTGAGTGAAATTTTTTGAGTTTTTATGATTTTTTTTCTCATTTTTTGGGTTTTTTTTTTTCATTTTTAGGTTTTTTCTTGAAAATTTCAGTCAATTATATAAAAGAGTAATTTTGTCTTTTCATGTTCTAAAAAAGGCTCAAAGATACTAAATTTTTTTTTTCTCAAAGGTCAAGATACCAATATTAAATGTTTTAAAATATAAGGTGCCAAATGCATATTCTAATATAATACAAGGTACTAATTTAAAATTATCCCATGAAATAAATAGCCCAAAATCTTAATATACAAGATAGAATCCATTCTTTTTTATGAAATCACATAAATAGTTTTTTTAAGTATTGATCCAGAGCTTAAGTAGTAAGAGTGCTCAATTTATAACAAGATCATAAATTTATTATTCATTAAAGAACCAACGACACTTAAGTAAAAAGATATAATTAGAAAGGCTGACAGAATTTTGTATTTAGCTCTAATCTATAGGTGATGATTATATGAATGGATGATTCAATTTTTGAACAAATTATATTTATAAACTCAATCATGCAATTCTAGGTTTTTCATATAGTAACTTTGAAATTAATAAAATTGATATTTTAATTAAGTTATAATTAGTTATTAATTTTATTGGAGCTTAAATTTATTTTTATAGTTCCCCATGTCACCTTTAAAAATTATTTTAACTTATGGGTCATGAATTATTAATTTGTTTTGAATTGATGCACACTTTAAAAATTAAATAATGTGGTTATTTAATTATTTAAATTGGATGACACAGTATAGCTAAGACCTATACTGTGGGCATGTGACACAAGAATTTATCCATGTGCTAGACAAACTTATTCTCCAAGTTTTTTATTTTGAAAAATCAAATATTTCTTGTTGTTGAGTCATCGAGAAGGCCCCAAGTCGGTCTTTGAGCCCCAAAAAGCCCAAAATGGATCTTAGCCCATTTAACTTTGGTGACATCCTGGAACTGCATTTATCAGATGATATCCAATAAGGGTAAATAAGTCAAACCATGTCCTTTATTCAAATTGAAGATTTGCAAGATGACAACAATTACTCAATCTTATCATAATCTATAGGACTCCAGATATGCAAAAGAGTGAAGCTTAATAAAAGATTTCATCAGAGTCATTAAGCCAATTAGATAGAAGATTACCTTGTCTTCAAATTTCACTTATAAAAAAAAGATCAGAACATGACCAATCTACCAAACTTTAAGAGCCAGCTCTAGAGAGTAGCCTTAGGTCTAATTCATGGCACAAATTATAGTGTTACTCTTGTAAACAGTTTTCTCATATTGAAATACCCTATCTCTAAAAAAACCTAGTGGATGTAACTTTCAATTGAGGTGAACCATTATAAAAATCTTCGTATGTTCTTATTATTTTCCTGGTTGTTCGCTTACTTCTTTCGTGAGAGATTATTTCAAAGAGGAACTTAGGGATATATTTGTTAGACGAGTTTTTTTCTCTCAATTGGTGCTAGAAGAAGGGCCTAATAATTTAAGAAAAATTCTCTCCAATATAATGGCAAGAACACACACCGAGTCATTGAATCAAAATCAAAGCAACAACAAAAATACTCCATCTTCGCCAACACCTGCTCTGCCATCTCCCCTTGCTCCATAACAAGATTCGCCTCAAGACGGTATTCGAAAAGAAACTGATGTGGTTGTAAAACTCAAATAAGTACCTACCTCATAATTATAATAAGGTGATGCATGCATTTTCTTGCATTGAGAACCGCCTAAACTACTTGCCATAGCCAGTGAACAACGATCCCCCAGTGGCCCAAGGTAATGTTGATGACTTAGAAGAAGTAACCGAGCTTGTCTTGGCATGGTTTTTAATACACACAAGTATAAATAACTGAGCTTACTTTAGCTTAGGTTCTATTATAAACAAAGTGCAAATAACCAAACGTGACTTAGCTTCGGTTAAGTTATGAATAAAGTACTGATAACTGGACCGGACTTATTCATTGGCCTATTTTTGATGATTTGCCCTGGTCGGTTGATGACCAAGCTTATTCTTTTTGCTCTGTCTTCATCACATTTAATTAATTGGAGTGACACTCTATGCAATCTCAAAGGGCTTGCGCATCAGATTCTCAAGGAAGTAGGCAGAAAAGGGCTCAAAGGAGACATGTTGCTGCAGCGCAAAGAGGAGGAGCCCCCAATAATCAAGGCCGAGATGGCTTCCCCAATTTTCACCGGGCCAGATGCCCCATCTGGCTCAGTCAACAATGGGCAGGCTGAGGCCTCACAAGGTGGTGACTTAAGAAACAAGATTTGGTTGCACCAAGAACAAGGCACTTAAGATTCTCAAAGGTCGATTGACAGTCTCTAGGAGCCTCTCTAGTGTAAAAGAAAAAGAATCCTAAGTCCCACATTGTTAAAACATAAAACCAAATAATAACTTATAAGGACATTAGATCACCTTACTTAATTGGTTGACTTTTTAAAATAGAAGCTCAAGTTCTTAGCAAGTTTAAATTCCATTATCTTATCAGAGCCCAACTAGCTCCAATGAATGGCTCAATCTATCCAATACAAGATCGACGACTCCAAAGAGCGAGCACACCATCTTACAAGGATGTATAAAGAAAAGAATTTTTAGTCCCTCATTGTTAACAAGAATACGATTCAGTTCTCCTGCGTTTCTAAGCCTAGGACTTCATTAAAGCGGCGTTCCATCTGCTTTCTGTAGACGATTGCAACGATGAAAGCAGCCAGGTAAGGGCAATTGGTGACTCCAAGCTGTTGTCTGACCAAAGTTTACCAACAAATATCTTGGGTTCATTTTATGGATTGATGTGCATTTGCATTGATAGATGCTAGATGTGGATTTGGCTATTTGCGATCTGTTAATCTATAGGGAGAAGAGGGTGACCAAACTTGTAGACATTACTCCTGCTGTGTCTATGCTGCCATTGGTGTTCCGATTTGGCTATAATTGGGCGAAAGATGATAACAACATCCTTGGGATTATTCAAGTTAAGAAGCATACTCTAACTTTCCAATCCATAGACATAGTCTAAAATTCGATGAATGGGGAATGAGTGTCGATTTTCCTTACCTTACATTCAAAATTCTCCGAAAAGCATTTCCTCATTGCCGCAAAAGTTCTGCTGCTTGCTACAACAATTCTATTCATTGGGTTGTTGAGGATGTTTCAGACAACACATTTAAGATTCAATGGTTTGATCTTGAAGCAAAGGAATTTTCTGCTCTTCAATTGCCGGAGGCAGCTATTATGGCTTTGAGAGAATTGTCAGGTGCTGAAAACGCCAAGACTGTATCATTGGAGTTGCATAAATTAAGAGATAGATTTCTTTGCTTTTCGATCATCGCAGATTATGTGGATACAGAAGAGAATGCTCGTCAGAGTTTTGTTTGGATGCTCGATACAGCAGGCAAGATAAGTTTTGTTTAGGATGATTTGTATGCACCTTAGGTAAATACAAAATTCACCAGAAATATACTATTTTCAAAATGATGTTTGTATATGCCTGTGAATTGGATGATGTATTGATAAATGATCTACATATTATGTATTAAATTCATGAACTAAGGTTGTGTTTCATTGAGGGGGAATGGAATATGAAGGGAAGGAATGAAGTTTCATTCTGATGTTTGGTTGGTTTTTAAAAAAGGAATAGTCATTCAAAATGGAATGATTTTTTCATCAAGTTTGGTGAATCATCATTCCTTCCTCTCATTAGAAGAATAATCGTTCCATCTTGTTTTCTTCTTTTTTTCTTCTGTAATTACTCTTGAATATTATAACTATTACTATGTCAATTATATTATTAATTACACTATAATTAATATAATATTATGATATATTATATGTTACGTCGTAATAACACTTTATGATATAATATAATATAATATAATATAATATAGTTGTAATATTGTAATTAATAATAACTTAAATATAATATTACATGTTATGATCATAATATATTATATTATTATACTTATGATATATTACATTCATAATATAATTAAATATTAATATTATGATATAATATAGTTGTAATATTGTAATTAATATAGCTTAAATATAATTAAAATATAATAATATGTATCTTATATTAGTATAATATAATCTACTTGTAATATTGTAATTAGATTATAATTGAATATTAATATTTTTATGTGATATTCTATTTTATATTTTATATATTATAACAATAAAAATATAATTACTAATATAATTATAATATTATAATTACATTTATAATATTCTATATCAACCGTTATAATAATATTATTATAGTCTATATCGTTATTATATTTTATATTTTATATATTATAACAACAAAAATATAATTATTAATATAATTATAATATTTTATTTACATTGTATAATATTCTATATTAACCATTATCATAATATTATTATACTTTATATCATAATTATATGATATATTATATAATAATAGTTTTATTATATTATATTACAATTTATATACTATAGTAATTATATTGATACATAAAATATTTGTGTTATAGCATAAGGGTAATTATGTCAACATGAAAATATTCATACTCTATTTTATAGTATTCCTAGGATTACAACCAAACAAATGAATCAACTTTCTTTTTCATTCTATTCTATTACTATTCCTATTCCCATTATCATTATTATTCCGCCACTGCAACGAAATACGCCTTAACGATGTATGCACACCTCAATTTATTATATGCTCTCATTATACACTTAGGGGGTGTTTGGAAGGTGGTGGGAACCGGTGGTGGGAACCACTTTTACTGTAGCATGTGAAAGCTTTACACTGTAGCAATTTTTTAAATTGTTACTGTAGCATGTGAGAGCTTTACACTGTTTATAACTGAGTTTGTGGTGGGAACCACGGTTCCCACCACAATACCAAACAGGGGGTTAATGAGGTTAACAACAGTGAAACTTAAAGAGTGTCTCACCAACCTTTGCTAGGTAAGGATAATAAATGAAATGATACAATTTAAGACCTTAATTTAGTTTGGAGGGTCGCTCCCCATCTCTACGCACTTGTTACATATACAGAGCCCATAAAATGTAATAAAAATAACTAAGTGATTCATAATTGGTCACACAATATCAATGTACATATTGAGATTTCGTTTATACTTGTTGGGCAAAAAGATCACACCAAATTTATTGGTATAGTAGGTAATCCATGCAAAAACTTGCAACCAAAATTTATGTTGGGCTGTGTAGGAGGTGGAGAAAGATGAAGAAGATGGGTTATGGATACCATGTGCTAAAAACTATTACCGTACCTAGGTTTTACTTTTATTATATTATGACTTATTTATTTATTCTTACATTTGAGTATGTTGTGGTAAGACATCTAGCATGTGTACTAATTATTGCATGTTTGGCATGTCGATTTGGGAGATCGGCCTGCCGAACTTACTCCATCGGCTTGCCAACCGTGCGATAACTTAGAAATCTCAAAATATCTTATTTTTATCTAAGAATCTTAGATAGGGCCTCAGTTTTAATTCAAATAACCTAATAGAGAAGTTATCTTATTAAAACAGTCATATACAGATAATCCTATAGTAAATAATGTTAGACTTGTATGCCTTGAGGAGTAATATGTTGTAATATATTTTTGGAGACATTTTATCAATAAAGAATTTATTTATTATTCATATATCAATTATTATCCTCTTTATGTTCATATTTGTTGAATGTATGATAAGCAAACAAAAGTCTGAGATTGTCAGTCTAAACCTTTAAGAATCAAGCATATGATGGACAGGTTAAGCGGAAGACATGATTCTTAAGGTGACAGTCTAAAACATAAGATCCGCAATCGAGGGAATAAAGTTGGGCGCTTATTCGTGTAAAGATTGTTATGTTGTCTAATCCCTAACGGGAGATGGTTTGTCTTGGCCATCAGAGATGGACTTCGTGAATAGAAACATTGATATATTATCATAGGTGACATTGTATTGGATCAGGACATAGAGTTAGATTGATTTGGATAAATAATTCCGTTTGTGCAAATCGATTCACTTTATACAATCACATGTGTTGTTTCTCAATCTTGAAATGACTAATGGGCTCATTGTCTCAACTTGTATCTTTTGATGTACCAAAGGATGACATCCTAACTTTATGATGGTATGCATACCGGTACGTTGGAGGCATGACTCTTGATGCTGTACACCTGTTGTTCATAGATATGGAATCCATAGCTTCTCTTTAGGAGTCAATGATATCCTCTTATATGCGTTATCCTATAATTGAAAGACTGGAGCGCTCAACCATTTGGATACATAGGTATAACAAAATGGTATACTGTCTATGGATGGTAAGTATTCTAATGGTATGATAATGGAACGTAAGATAAAAATAATCAGAAAGGTAAAACATAATTTATCCTTAAGCTAATTATGGATATCCTATCAAGATGTGACACATGGTGATATGTCATAGACACTTAGCTATTTTGGGCTTCGTAATTTTATATAGCTCGAGAGTGCAATATTAAGCTTTTATTGGAGTAGCGTTAGAGTTGATAATTATAAAATGTATATCTAGGATGTTATATTTTATAATTATCAGGAGCTTGAACTATATAGGTCCTTCAAGTCCCCTTTGCTAGCTCATAATAAATGCTGTAGTGATGCGACATGTTTTTTCAATAAATTGATGACTTATGTTAAATTATTAGATTGGCTAAAATTCGATAAGATCAGATAATTCATATTTGCTTATCAGTTGAATTAATTTGTGAAATTAATTTAAGATAAACTTGTTGAATTATCGGGAATATTTATTTTCTAGAGATTATCTAGATATGACTGTTTTAATCAGATAACTTGTCTATTGAGTTATTTGAATTAAAACTGAGGCTCTATCTAAAAAATCTCGGGTGAAAAATAAAAGATTTTCAGGGATGATATCATTGCATGTTTGACAGGCCAATCAGTTAGTTTGACCTGCCGATGGAGCAAGTTCGATAGGCCGACCCGTTAGTTCAGTTTACCAATCTAACGATAATTTGATCACGTGTTTTTGATGCAATTTTATTAGATATTGATCCAGATATAAATTTTTGAGGCCTTATCTGATAATAAATGCTGTAGTGATGCGACACGCTTTTCCAACAAATAAAACATTATCCAAATAATTCAACATGTTTATCTTGAATTAATTCATAAAATTAATTTAACCGATAAACTAACATGAATTATTAAATCCACTATTATCAAATTTTAGTCAATCTAATAATTTAATATAAGTCACCAATATGTAGGAAAAACATACCGTGTTGTTATAGGATTATTATAAGCTAGCAAAGGGGACCCGATGGACATATATAGATTAAGCTTCTATAATTATAAAATACAATATTTCAGATACATATTTTTTAATTATCAACTCTAACACAACTCCACTAAAAGCTTAGAACTGTACTTTTGAACTATATAAAATCACAAAGCTCCAAAAAGCTAATCGTTCATGACATATCATAATGTGTTACATCCTCATAGGATATTCATAATCGGCTTAAGAATAAATTCCATTTTATATTCTTAATTATTTTTATCTTACGTTCCGTTATCATACCATTGGAATACTTACTATCTATAGATTTTATACCATTCAGTTACACCATGTATCTAAATTGTTGAGCGCTTTAGTCTTTCAATTACAAGATAATGCATATAAGAGATTATCATCAACTCTACAAAAAAGCCATGGATTCCATATCTATGATAACGATTTTATGTGAATCAAGAGTCATGTCTCCAACGTACCAGTATGAGTACCATCATTGAATCAGGATATCATCTTTTGGTACATCAAAAGATATAAGTCAAGGATACGGGCCCATTAGTCATTTCAAGATTAAGGCACAACATATATAATTGATTTGAATCAACAGAATTATTAACTAAATCAATTTATCTTTTTGTCCCAATCCAATACATTGTCATCTATGACAATGTATCAATATTTCTACTCGCGGAGTCCTACTCCAATGATCAAGACAAGCCATCTCTTGTTAGGGATGTAGACAACATAACAATCTTAGCATGAATAAAGCACCCAAGTTTATTTCCTCGATTGCGGATCTTATGATTTAGACCATCATCTTTAAGATTATTGTCTTCTGCATAGTTTGCCCATCATATGCTATTCTTAAAGGTTTGATCTGATAGTCTTAGACTTTTGTTTGCTTATCATACATTCAACAAAAATAAACATAAATAGGACAACATTTGGTGTAAGAATAATAAATTAACTCTTTATTAATAAATGTCTTCAAAAATATATTACAATATTTTACTCCTTAAGCACTATGTCCAACAGTATCAACCTTTATTATATGTAAAGATGTTAACACGTGTTACGGTTCATGGGTTTTCAACTAATATGTGTTGGTCTGCATGATTGTGTCCAAATATTTTGCTAGAAAATATTTATGATGTATGGGCTGTAACTTTTGTGCCTGGCTGACAAATGGTTATAGAAGAGCATATTCAATGGGTACCAACGCCTAAAAGCGGTCCCTCCATCCTTATTTTAAACCCAGTACAGCAGTACTTTTATTTGTTATGTTTTTTCATTGTTGGATATATGTCTTAACCGGTTATCGGTAATACGACAATACGATGCGCTTGGATGCCTTCATAAATTGCTGACCTTTATATCTCAATTAAATAATATAATATGTCACATCATACCAATGAATGGTTCAGTTTTTTTGTTTGGATTTGGTGAAATAATCATTTTTGGTGAACTGTAGACAGACCCTAATTTAAAATTCAAATTCTATTAGGTAAATAATATTTCTGGAGAAGGCATATTCTTTCATATGCAAATTACTTAATAGGGTATTTAGCTCTTTGTTAGAACTAATTGGTTCTAATCAATAAATAGTGTAAAGTTCTAGCAACTATAATAAAAAGCAAAAAGTTGTTACAGTATAAAGCTTTCACTTGCTATAGTGTTTTTAACCAACATTGGTTCTGATCATTGGTTCTGATGATTGGTTCTAACCATACTTCTCAAACATCCTATAAGACTCGTAGATTGAGAATTATACTGATTAACCCAAAGGAAAGTTTTCTATATTTTTGGTACAATAATATGTTGTTGTTTAAAAGAATTATTTTGAAAGTTTCCAATGATTCGTTTGATGCGCGGTTCGAAATGGTATGATTTAGAACTTTATGGCTTGAACTAGTTCTACATTGTCTGATTTAAATGGTGGTTTTGAACTGGCGTTTAAAACGTAAAGATTTAAAGGAGAATGAAACATCACATCAAGTTTTAAAACTAGAACTGGTATTTGAAAAACTATGGCTTACGAAAAAAAAATGAGAATGAAAATGATTTTTTCTATAAAAAATGAATCAAACCATATGAATTTAAGGGGAAAAAATTTTGGATTACAGGGGTTTTGAACGGTTTAAAACTGCCTTCATGGCTGAAACTGGCTTCAGTAATTACTCCACCAAACACTAGTTTAAACGGCCTCCATGGTTTGAATTGCCTTAAGCGGTCTTGAACCTACGTACCAAACGGCCTATAAGTTTGTTGTAAAACTTAAATGAAAGGACTATTATTGAGTATATTTTTAAGCAAGTTAAATAATGGTCTAGAATGACACATAAGTTTTTATCTCAATTAATTATTAATTTGATTATCAACTTCAGTATCATTCTTATATAGATTTTAAAGTTAGATTTACAAGACTTTATGTTTTTTGTTCGAAAATTAAAATCACTTTTATCTTTAAATACTTCAAAATGTGTTTCAAGAAGCTGCAAATACAAAGTATCTGCTAATCACAATTGACCATATCTTAAAACATATATTTTTCATTAAAAATTTTCATATTTTATGTAAGTCAATTTAATTCAAATTATGAACTTAGCATTATTTCAAGTTTTACTGTATAACCTGAACTGTTTCTCATAAGGAATCATTTATGGATCCACTTCTTACCAATATATCAACGTTTGTGGACTCTATCAATGCTCTTCTTCTTCTTCTTTCTTCCCTATTATTATAACAACTGCTATTATTATTATTATTGTCATTATTATTACAACAATAATAATAAATCTTACGTAATTATTAATGTGTATAATAACTAACTATACACCTTTAAAACATTGGAATTCTTGAACTTTTAATGATCCTTATAACTTTCTTGAAATTCTTATCTTACTTTATGATCTCCTTAAATTTGGATATCAATCTTAGTAAAATTGTCATAAATCTTGCATACTTAAACTTGGTGCTCACCATTTTTTGAATTATGGTATAGAGCTCATGATCACTATTGATCTAGGTTTCTTTTACTGAACTAATATTATATAGGAATTTTTCACATCATCATAGTATGTTGGAAATTCCACTTTTTGCCAAATAACATCACCTCTTTAGCTCATGCATGAAATTAATGAATCATAAACTTTTCGTTTAGCACATTAATCAATTATTTCAATGTACAATCATAACATTACATTATTATATGTTCTATAAATAAAGCACATAAATTTGTGCATTCGTAACATTATTTATTTCTAAGGTCTTACAGCTATTAAGAACTTCAAATTTGCGTGTTAATAAATTCTAAACTTGTACTTTCTCAAGTATTTGCTGAGTAATAATGGTAAAATCCTTAATTAATCATACTCATTAATTTCTAGCTTTTTCCAATCATTACAGAAATACCCGCTAATGGTCCTTGGATCTACCTTCTTCTCATGTGAGTTATACACTCTTACTTCAGACAGACATCCCCAAACACGTATATGTCGCAAACTCAGTTTCCAATCTTCCCATACCTCAAATGGCGTCTTTAGGACAGCCTTGGTCGGAACTCAGTTTAATATATACACAGCCATCTTAAGAGCTTCAATCCATAGGGATTTAGGATGCTTTGAGCTATTAAGCATACTCCTAACCATATCCATTAACGTTTGGTTTCTTCTCTCTGCCACACTATTCTAATTCGGGGAACTCGACATGGCGTATTGGGCAACTATCTAGTGCTCTTAAAGAAACTTCGCAAATGGACCTTGAGCTTGTCCATTCTTAATATATCCACCATAATATTCTCCTCCTCTATCTGTTCCCACGATCTTAATTTGCTTGCCACATTGTTTCTTTACTTCAGCCTTGAAAACCTTAAAGGCGTCCAATGCTTCGTCCTTTGGATGAAGCAAGTAGAGATATATGTACCGCGAGTAATCATCTATGAAAGAGATGAAGTATTTCAATGTACAATCATAAACTTTTCGTGCATGAAATTAATCAATTATTTCAATGTACAATCATAACATTACATTATTGTATGTTCCATAAATAAAGCACATAAATTTGTGCATTTGTAATATTATTTATTTCTAAGGTCTTACAGCTATTAAGAAAATCAAATTTGCGTGTTAATAAATTCTAAACTTGTACTTTCTTAAGTATTTGCTGAGTAATAAAAGTAAAATCCTTAATTTATCATACTAATTAATTTCTAGCTTTTTCCAATCATTACAGAAATACCCGCTAATGGTCCTTGGATCTACCTTCTTCTCATGTGAGTTATACACTCTTACTTCAGACAGACATCCCCAAACACGTATATGTCGCAAACTCAGTTTCCAATCTTCCCATAACTCAAATGGCGTCTTTAGGACAACCTTGGTCGGAACTCAGTTTAATATATACACAGCCATCTTAAAAGCTTCAATCCATAGGGATTTAGGATGCTTTGAGCTATTAAGCATACTCCTAACCATATCCATTAACGTTTGGTTTCTTCTCTCTGCCACACTATTCTAATTTGGGGAACTCGGCATGGCGTATTGGGCAACTATCTAGTGCTCTTAAAGAAACTTCGCAAATGGACCTTGAGCTTGTCCATTCTTAATATATCCACCATAATATTCTCCTCCTCTATCTGTTCCCACGATCTTAATTTGCTTGCCACATTGTTTCTTTACTTCAGCCTTGAAAACCTTAAAGGCGTCCAATGCTTTGTCCTTTGGATGAAGCAAGTAGAGATATATGTACCGCGAGTAATCATCTATGAAAGAGATGAAGTATTTCAATGTACAATCATAAACTTTTCGTGCATGAAATTAATCAATTATTTCAATGTACAATCATAACATTACATTATTGTATGTTCCATAAATAAAGCACATAAATTTGTGCATTTGTAATATTATTTATTTCTAAGGTCTTACAACTATTAAGAAAATCAAATTTGCGTGTTAATAAATTCTAAACTTGTACTTTCTTAAGTATTTGTTGAGTAATAAAAGTAAAATCCTTAATTTATCATACTTATTAATTTCTAGCTTTTTCCAATCATTACAGAAATACCCGCTAATGGTCCTTGGATCTACCTTCTTCTCATGTGAGTTATACACTCTTACTTCAGACAGACATCCCCAAACACGTATATGTCGCAAACTCAGTTTCCAATCTTCCCATAACTCAAATGGCGTCTTTAGGACAACCTTGGTCGGAACTCAGTTTAATATATACACAGCCATCTTAAAAGCTTCAATCCATAGGGATTTAGGAAGCTTTGAGCTGTTAAGCATACTCCTAACCATATCCATTAACGTTTGGTTTCTTCTCTCTGCCACACTATTCTAATCCGGGGAACTAGGCATGGCGTATTGGGCAACTATCTAGTGCTCTTAAAGAAACTTCGCAAATGGACCTTGAGCTTGTCCATTCCTAATATATCCACCATAATATTCTCCTCCTCTATCTGTTCCCACGATCTTAATTTGCTTGCCACATTGTTTCTTTACTTCAGCCTTGAAAACCTTAAAGGCATCCAATGCTTCGTCCTTTGGATGAAGCAAGTAGAGATATATGTACCGCGAGTAATCATCTATGAAAGAGATGAAGTATTTCATTGTACAATCATAAACTTTTCGTGCATGAAATTAATCAATTATTTCAATGTACAATCATAACATTACATTATTATATGTTCTATAAATAAAGCACATAAATTTGTGCATTCGTAACATTATTTATTTCTAAGGTCTTACAGCTATTAAGAACTTCAAATTTGCGTGTTAATAAATTCTAAACTTGTACTTTCTCAAGTATTTGCTGAGTAATAATGGTAAAATCCTTAATTAATCATACTCATTAATTTCTAGCTTTTTCCAATCATTACAGAAATACCCGCTAATGGTCCTTGGATCTACCTTCTTCTCATGTGAGTTATACACTCTTACTTCAGACAGACATCCCCAAACACGTATATGTCGCAAACTCAGTTTCCAATCTTCCCATAACTCAAATGGCGTCTTTAGGACAACCTTGGTCGGAACTCAGTTTAATATATACACAGCCATCTTAAAAGCTTCAATCCATAGGGATTTAGGAAGCTTTGAGCTGTTAAGCATACTCCTAACCATATCCATTAACGTTTGGTTTCTTCTCTCTGCCACACTATTCTAATCCGGGGAACTAGGCATGGCGTATTGGGCAACTATCTAGTGCTCTTAAAGAAACTTCGCAAATGGACCTTGAGCTTGTCCATTCTTAATCTATCTACCATAATATTCTCCTCCTCTATCTGTTCTCACGATCTTAATTTGCTTGCCACATTGTTTCTTTACTTCAGCCTTGAAAACCTTAAAGGCGTCCAATGCTTCGTCCTTTGGATGAAGCAAGTAGAGATATATGTATCGAGAGTAATCATCTATGAAAGAGATGAAGTATTTCAAACCATATAAGTCCATGCCTGGACTATAAATATTTGAATGTATGATCTCTAATATTTCCAAACTCCTCTTGGCACCTTTCTTGGACTTATTGGTTAGCTTTCCCTTGATGCAACCTACACAAGTATCAAAGTCAGTAAAATCCAAGGTATCAAGTACTCCGTCATTTACTAACCTTTTGATTATCTCAATGGAGATATGTCCTAATCTTTGATGCCATAACATAGAGGAATTCTCATTTATAACACAACATTTAGTGCCAGATTGAACATGCATAGCAGTATAAGATAGTTCATTTTGCAAATTGATTGAAAAAAGACCATCAAACAAAATACCATTCCCAACAAGTTTTTTTTTCCCTGAAAAAGTAAAGGAATATCTTAAAGGTACAAGTCTTGATATAGAAATTAAGTTCCTAAAAAAGTTTAGAACATAAAATGTCTTATCCAATTCTAAAGGAAAACCATTGCCTAAAACTAAAGTGCATGTTCCAATAGCTTCCACATGTGAACGCATCTTGTTTCCCGAAAAGATGCTTAGCTCACTTTCCATTGGCTTCCTTAAGTTTTGTGTACCTTGCAAGATATTTACAATATGGATTGTAGATCCAAAATCAATCTATCATGTGTTATAAATTACATCAACCATATTAGATCATAACAAACAAACGAGATTGGATTACCTTTCGTCTCGAGCCATTTTTGAAAATTTTCCACAATCCTTCTTTATGTGTCCCTTCTTTTTATAGAAGAAACACTTGGATTCCTTCTTAATGACAGCTTTGGAAGGTATTTTACCTTTCCCCTTATCCTTGGCTTAATTCTAGTCTTGATTCTGATTCTTTCCCTTAGTTGTTGTCAGTGTACTTTCACCCATTTCCATTATAAGCCACCTTTCTTCTTGAGTACACATGGTCAGTAGTTCATTGATTGACCACTTGTCTTCATGTGTGTTGTAAGAAATTTTAAAGGGCCCATATGGCTTTGGAAGGGTGTTCAGAATGTAGTGCACTAGAAAAGATTCAGACATATCCATATCAAGGTTCTTAAGTTGAGCCATTATGTCCCTCATCTTTATGATTTGCTCACGCACACCTTTCATGCCAATGAGCCTTAAGGACGAAAACCTCATGATTAGGGTGCTGGCAAGTGCCTTATCTGAAGTTTCAAACTGCTCATCAATGGCCTTAGTAATACCTGGACCTTGTCATATTGCTCGACAGAACCATATATGCCAGTAGAGATCTTGGTTTTTATGAACATGACGCTAAGGTGATTGGATTGCTCCTAGCGTTCATAACGAGTAATCTTATTCTAAGTGTTGGTTGTAGTAATTATGGGGTCGTCCTTCCTTATATCATAATCAATGTCCATCCACCCTTAGTGAAGAAGAATTCTCTCATTCCAGACCTTATAGTTATCTCTGTTATCTCCTTTCTTTTCAAGGATATCATATCGAACATCAGAGAAATTCACAGGTTGTATGACTGCATGATCAAAACAAAACATGCTTATGATCCAAATATTGAGACTAATGGACATGAATCATGCTTTACCAATGTAAATCATGCACAAATCATGAATCTAGTGACATAAAACTTGCCTGTGGGCTAAAGTTCTGATTCAATTAGATTTATTTGACTGTATGATAAAACTTTCAAATTATATTCCCTTTCCTAATTCTTGTGGTTAAATTAGAAAATATAATTTGATATTTTATCCCAATTAGTCATACTAATATAATAAAAATTCATGTGGGATAAAGTTTATTATATTAAGTATAACTGATTACAATAAATGTCCTTTAACTAAATGTGATCCTAAACCAATTAATATATAACTTTGCATAAATAAAGGTGTTGTGGCTAAGCTTTAATTATTCAAAATCATATGGATCATTAAGACATTTAATTTTGTTCACAAAAAATATTCATGTAAATTGCATATTCTATAGGGAATATAAATAATTATGAACAAAATCTAAATTTGTGCTAAATAACTTAACTTAATAATATGTATAATAAAACACAAAATTATACATATAACATTAAATAAGCACATCAATTATGCATAACATATTTCCTAACTAGTATTATCAATATAGAACTAATTTTTAAAATAACATGCATAATTGATTCCATAATTTATGCATTAAAATATATTTCCAAAAATTATGTTCACAATAACAACAACAAATTATGCACATAAAATAAATATTTAACACATAATAAACAAAATTAGTTTCCCATGAGATTATTGCAAAATTATGAGTATGTCTAAAAACCAAAATTTAATTAATTTAAATTAAAATTTTTAATTTCGGATCCCAAAAAAATGACATGTCATTTTGAAGAAACGACACTAAATGTTTCTGTCCAAAACGACATGTCGTTCAGCCTTATGCTGAACCGATTCTCCAGAAAAAATGACAAGTCGTTTTCTTACTTGCCATCTAAAATGACAAGTCATTTCACATGGTAGACAACAGCTTTTCAATCTGCCAAACAACATGTCATTTTCTCCACTAATATGAAAATGACATAACGCATTGACCCGATTATCTTCAACCTCTAGCCGGTTGCATTGACCCAATTTTGACCCGTTCTCAACCCGAAAGAAAACCTGATGATTTATAGCAGTTTTAGACTCTAAAATTAATGCCAAAAGTCACAGAGAACATAGAAATCCAATTTTTTTAATGATTTCTAATCATATTTTCAATGGAAAAAGTTTAAATAATGAACTTGAATTTCAAAAATAATCAGCATATATATAATACAGAAGTAGAGTTTTGAAACGACAAGGCAGAGGCATTCTAGTGGCTTTGATACCAAATATTGGCAAGCCTTTAACATTCTCAACAACTTAAATTCATAAAAGCGGAAGCAAAATTGGATCATTTTGTACCTCCCACCATTGATGATTTCGTGATCTCAGGCTGACGCTGGGGAAATTTTCTAATGCTATATTTTGGACTTCTGAGCACTCATAATACTCTCTAGATGGTGTAGAATCTCGTTTTGACTTTTGTTGTATGCTCAGGGACCAAAATGGGGCTTCCTTTTAATAACCGTGACCATCACACGGTTGGAGGCGATTTTTGCAGGAAAAACCGCACACTACCTTGGTGCAGTTGATGGTGGTTAACGTTCGCTTTGAATGTTCCATAAGGGCCAATTGAGAATCTAACACACCTAACCCAATTTTCCAAAATATTTTAAATTTTGTTCTTATTTATATATGTGATTATATGTTTTTGGGGAGATAAATGGTGTAATAAGATTGTTATTTTTCTAATTGAATGAAATTATTCTAAGTGTCTTATATTGTAGTTTTGGTGTGCCAAAAATATATTTGTAAATTATGTTATTGGAGGCTGAGTTTTAGTGTCTGCCGAAAAAAAAGTGGTTAGATATTAAAGGAATTTTTTTAAAATAAAAGTTAATTATTTTATTTAGAATAGCAAATTTCTAAATTTTCTTTGAATGACTATCGCACTGCACGGTTGCTTTGAAATTGATTTGAGAGTCCTAGATGTCAGCTAATAGTTGTTTACATGTCATATGCATTCCACCTATATACGCATTACCGACATGCATGCATATATACAGGTATTCAATGAGTATGCCATGGACTTAAATTAATAATGTCATATGGACATACATGCAAATTAGAAGACATATATTTTGGTATTTGAGGAAGACGAATACTATGGTGTCACATATTTGACTCCACAGACATGCTTATTTTTGGTTGGCATTTTTAAATGTGTAGGTTAGACTACATGATATGCACTCATGTTTGATATTTTGGATTTTTGTTTTTTATTGTTTGATAAACTACAAGAGAAAAGCCAAATGTCGTCGCTAAAAATAAAAAAAAAGTCATCGCTAATCTTACACAACGACGACAATATCGTCGCTAATAAATCGTAGCTAAATATATTTAGCGACGATATTTTATAGTCACTAAAATTAGCGACGACTACATAATTACAAAATTTAAAATTTTTCAAAGTTGCTGAAAATACAGCGACGATAACTATCGTTATAGATAATTATCTAAACGACATTTGTCGTCGCTGTATATGTTCTACGATGACAATGTATTGGCTATAAGAGACCACAAATGTCATCGCTGTATATATTCTGCGACAACAATATCAACAATTCGAGAGGACATAATTGTCGTCGCTGTTATTTCTTTTTTTTTAACCGTCCTTTAAATTTTCATCCCCAGCCATAATAAACCTGCAAGCAAATAACTGCCAATTCACATATATATTCATTTCATTTCTCATCACACTAATAACTAATTAAATTTGATATAAACAAAATAGAACTATATAGACAATAAGTTTATTTATACATTAAGCCAACAAGTCTAAATCATAAAAGTAGAAACTAATCTCCTAAATTAGCGGTTTCATCATCATCATTGTTTTCTTCTTGAGGTGGATAGAAAGACCTAACAGGTGGTGGTGGTGGTGGGGGGTAAATCTAAATCCGGTAGTAAGCGTTTGATTATTGCCGTCATTTGAATTTGATATTTAGCCATTTGATTTTGATATTGAGTTTGTTGTGTGTTATATTAAGATTGTTGCTCCATCCATTGTTGCACCTGTGGAGGGATTTGTGGTTGTGAACGAGCCTCCTCAAGAGCAGCTACTGCAAGGATGTCTTTTTTCATCCTCGGGCCCACTCCTTTCCTATACCCTCTGTGCGATCCAAGCACATTCTCTGCTATCTCTTCTTTATTCATGAGATGTGTTGACTAAGATGTACTGAACTAGAAGCAGATGCAGCAGCAGTAGCTTGGGTTTGTTGAGTATGGATCTGAAGCATTTCATTCTGCACATTCCATTTAACAAAGTAAATTACAATCCAACTCAAAATTTCATAATTAAAACTTAATAAGTTTTACATATCCCACCTCTACCGCATCATTAACCTATCTACCATTGGAATATTGATGACACTGGCGCCAATTTTCCAAAATGGAAAGCAACTCACCAGTCTTGGGATTTCTCTACAGAAGAGATAAACTTATGTTAGAACAATACATATCTTAAAGGAAAAATGAAACATAGTTTAATTCATTTTTATTTACTACCTGTTGATATCTCAAATTAGCATACGATTGCGTTCGATGACGACTTGGCTGCTTCACGTTTACTCTGTTTCTTTTATTTGTCGCCGACCGTTTCTGGTTAGAAAGATGAATTATTAAAATTAATAAGTTATATTGATATATGTAATGATTATGAAAAATAGAGTTTATAACTTTAAACCTAAAAAGCTTCGCTGCAAAAGCGATCACAAGCAGCCTCCTAGTCTGCTTGTGTTCTTACATTTTCAGGATGTTGCTTCTTCACATTAACTACATTTTTTGGCCCCCCCAATTGCTTGAAGTATTCATGAAGGTTATTTTTCCACTCCTTATACCGGTTTTGTGCATTATGATCTATTGACACCGTCGATATATGAGTCAAATCAAAATAAAAAAAGATCCTGTAATTTCATTATAAATATCACAATTAATACAAGGTCACTAAAATTATATATTATAAATAAAATGTGAAGTACTAGTACCCGTGTTAGAGATAAAATTTGATCCTTGTATACCGCGAAAACCTTCTTCCAACTATCATAATATGGAGGAATTTTGGATCGTACCGCCTGACCTATACAATTACTTAAGCAGGCTGCATTGTCCCCTAAGCCTTTATATGTCTTTTCTTTAGTGTCTAGGAATATCAGAAGTTTTCCTTTACTAGCACCAACAATCTTGTCGACATCCTTATTCTTTGTGCATCCACGAACCTTCTTACTAGCGGCAGGGACTAAAAAATAAAACCAAAAAATAAGACAATGCAAGAGTGTTAGATTTTATACAAAAGTTATAATACATTTAATAGAAGACATATTGTATTTAGTTGTACCTGACTCACAATCTGCCGGAAGTCTCCTTGGCCCCGGTAGGGTTCTGCACCTCCAGAAGATCCAACACATGCAGCAACAGGTCCAGTCATTCTAATCACCTAATGATAACAAGTTCTTCAGACAGTATTTATTAACAAGAATAGTATAAATTTAAAAGTAAGTTCATTGATAACTAGTACTTATGGAAACAAGTTAAATTTACAAGTACATTATTCGTCATCATTACTACTCTCATCGTCAGTTTGTTCAAAACCAATATCATCATCTTCATCTTCATTTTCTATGCTTGTATCATCGTTGTACTCCAGTAAAGTATCATCCACCTCAAGGTCAACCTTAATGTCATTAGTTGCATGACCCACTTTAATTAATGTTGCATTCTCAACGACATTAGGATCAACATCATTTCTTCTAAATGTTGTTGACTCCAAATTGGGTAGCTCAACTACCAATTCAAAATTTGAATAAGCATCTTGTAGCACCTCAACTAAACTAGAATCTTCATGTTCGATGTTAGGAAGATCCCACACATGTCGATGACTAAACTGTTGGACCACTTTCCAATTAGGGCCATTAAGCTGATCTTTAAGATAAAACACTTGTTTTGCTTGTGATGATAATATAAAGTGATCATCTTTATAAGCCTCGGCATTGACAAACACACTCGTCAAGTTTTTATTATGTAAGATCCTTTTCTTTCTAGGATCAACGTCAAACCATTTACACCTAAACAACACAACCAAACAATCATTCACATATCGAAGTACCAATACATCTTCTAGTCGACCGTAATATGTGTTGTCATCAACACCAGGTACACAAACCCAACTGTTTTGTGTTTTTCGCTAAACATCACGATTATTGCACACAAACTTGACCCTATTTACCACACAAGCAGAGTACGATAGTACAGTGTCATTGGGATCAGACGCCAAGGTAAGTAATTCAACAGTGGCCTTAGGTGAATGATTTTTTTCATAAATGATACACCTACAATGAGAAATCTATTATTGTTACTAAATCTTTAAATATGATTTTCTGTCTAAAAAGATAAAAATAATTTTTTACCTTTTTGTAAAACCACACCGAAAACTCATCAATCTGAACCTTATTCAAGTTTCTTCTACCAGTAATTTCAAGCTCACTCATGTGTTCCCTATATATGAAATGGGTCTCATAAAAATTATGTTATATTACATACTAGAAAGTTAATAATTAAAGAGCTAAACTTTATGTATCTTCGGATTTTTGGGCAATTGTTTAAAATATACCACTCGGCCTTCTTCCTTAATTGCTCATTTAAATGAGTTGCTACAATCTTTCCCATTGGTCGGCATTGTGATTGGAAGACCGATAAGTTTTTCTTTGGAGCAGAATCACAATCAAGTAGGTTCCTTTTGGGCCGATTGAACTTAGTTTTGATACCATGAAAGTAACGTGAATAGAAAGTCAAAGCCTCATGCACAACATAAGCCTCTGTAATTGACCATTCTGGTCGTGCTCAGTTTCTAACATACTGCTTAAGTGACCTAATATACCGCTCAAAGGGGTACATCCACCTTGTATGAACAAGACCCCCTTGCATGGCTTCTTTTGGCAAAATGTAAAGCCAGGTGAACCATGATATCAAAAAATGCAGGCGGAAATATTCTTTCCAACTTGCATAATATTATGACAATTTGTTCTTCAGCTTTCTCTAAATCAAAGATCTTTAGGGTATTGGAACAAATTTGTTGAAAGAAATAAGAAAGTTCAACAATTGTATCAGTGATCTCTTTTTTTAGAAATGGACGAATGCCAATCGATAATAGACGTTGCATGATCACATGACAATCATGTGATTTAAGTCCAGTGATCTTACCATTAGCATCGACGTTCTTTTTCAAATTTGCTGCAAACCCATCAGGAAACTTTACGGATTTAATAAAGGTACCAAATTGTTTCCATTCTACAGGAGTTAAAGTGTAGTCTACATGAGGTTTCATCCATCGATCCCCATCCTTATAAAGATGCAATTCATTCCTTATTTTCATGTTGGCTAGATCCATTCTTGCCTTGTCTGTGTCCTTCGACTTCCCATCAATATTCAATATTGTGCCCAACAAGCTATCACAAACGTTCTTCTCAATATGCATGACATCTAAGTTGTGCTTTAGCAACAAATCTAACCAATATTCCAATTAAAAAAAATATACTCTTTTTCATCCAATTCAACTTGTAAGCTTCTCGCCTACGTTTCTTCCCACCAAAATCAATGTGCTTGCCTGGTAGTCTACTTCGCACATGTTCTAATTGATTTAATATTTCAGCAGTAGACAAGAGTGGCGACGGGGGTCTTTTCTCTACCATACCATCAAATTGTTTGTCTCTCCTCATCCTATTTGAAGTTGGAAGGAATCGCCGATGGCCTGTATAACATGTCTTACTCCTTAAACGCTTAGAAGGAGTATGCATGTTACACGTTGGACATGCATTGTATCCCTGGCCACTCCAACCGGACAAACTGTTTTGAATAGGAAAATCATTGATAGTCCATAACAATGCAGCACGCATTCTAAATGATGTATTATCATAGGCATCATGAATTACCAATCCATGCACCCAATGCTCTTTCAACTCATCTACAACTAGTCTAAAAAGCACATCCATATCCTTTGCAGGAGCATTAGGTCCCAGAATCAACAAAGTCAACATCAAGTATGGTTCCTTTGCACAAAGCCATGAAGGTAGATTGTATGTTGACAAGATAACTGGCCACATACTATAAGGTTGACTCATATTTCCAAACAGACTAAACCCATCAGTCGCTAAACCCAAACGAACATTTCTTACTTCAGAAGCAAAATCAAGATACCTACGATCAAATGCCTTCCATGCCTTTCCATCTACTGGATGTTGCAGAACTCTTTGCATAGATCAACCATTTACATGCCATCTCATATCTCTTGCAGTATGTCTTGACCCATACAAACGTTTCAACCGATCCTTTGAGGGGAAATATCGCAAAACTTTATGAGGCACTCTCTTTCCCTTCTTGTTCGTATTCACCCATCGACTTTCACTACATATAGGACAAGTGTTTTGATCAGCATATTCTTTCCAAAATAAAGCACAATCATATTTGCATACATGAATTGTCTCGTAACCTAAGCCCAACTTGCGTAACTTCATCTTGGCCTCATAGTGTGAAGCAGGAATATTGTTCCCTCCTAGTAATGCCTCCTTTAAAAGCTTTAGCAAAGAGTTAAAAAATTTGTTGGTCCATCTATGAAGCACCTTTAAATGCATCAATTTTATTAAAAAATCCATAGATGAAAAACTTGCGCATCTAGGATACAACTCTACATCAAGCTCAGCAAAAAGTTCTTCAAACTGCCCAGACTGCTCTTCTTCGGTTTGACTTAACTCTTTTGCTTTGACATGATTGCTCACCCCTACTACATCATCCAAGATGTTTCGTATCTCGTCGATAGATTGTTCTTGTGTTTCATCACCATAAATGTTCGCATTATAAGATTCTCCATGGTATATCCACGTAGTATATGTTCGACTAAATCCCTTGTTAATTATATGAGCTTCAACCACTACTAATGTTTGCATTGCATCATTCAAACAATTAATGCATGGACAACTAACTTCTCTATCCTCATTCATGTAGTTTTTTGCTCTTTAAAAAAATGCCATTGCACCATTCCAGTATCGGTCCAAAAAACGATCATTTTCAAAAATCCAACTCTTGTCAATCGTCATTTTGATGATTTCAATCCTATTATCAAATGTAATGCTAACTCATTAATATGTAAAGTATTTTAGTAAATAAATTTGGATAAATGTCACAAAAGACCTTTTCATAAAACACAGAATCAAATATGATATTACCTTCACAATATTTGGTTACATAATACAAACTAAGCAAAATGAGAGGTTATTATTTTTGTCTTAAATTTAGTTGTTAGTTTTTGGCCTACAATAACCATGAAAACAAGATCCAATATCGATCAAAATATATCAAAATGAGATGTTATTATTATCATATAAAATACAAATCACAAAAGTGTTCACCTAAAATCATGGGGGACTTAAAATTATTGTCAAAAAGAAAGGTTGAACAACAAAATGGATTAGTAACCACCAAAAACAAGTTAGATTATTCAAGACATGACCTTCAAATATGTTTTCTATGAAAATGTCAGAATTCCAAGGGCTTACATTATATAAACATTTCAATAAAAAGGGTTTATGGGTTTTAAAAAAAGAGTATTCTTGGACAAGATTTTGAAGGAGTGTTTTGTTGTCCTCTCCTATGACATATCTTCCACTCAAATTTACTCAAAAGAAAAATATGCTACTGTATCACAACTATTCACCTGAGAAAATAGTAAAACACATATACCATATAAACCTTTTCTTATACAAAACCAAAATCCAAAAATCACTCTTGGCAATAACAAAAAATCCGAATAGATTCCCTCACAATATTTATTCTTTCTACTTTCTATACTTTCACTCCTTTCTCTCAACAAACTAATATTCCAAAATGCCATTTCTCAAGAACCCAGAAGACCATTTTTCATTTTCACTTCACTTCTTAGCCCACTATTTGTCATGGCCATACATTTCTCACCAACTTTTGTCACACAAACAAAATCAAGAACATCTAAACAGGTAACAAGTGACATTCAATTATATATTGGATGACAAACAAATTATAGAAAAAAAAATGGAAAAGAATAAGTTGGCTAAGACTACAAGTAGTTAATGATGTATATACATTTTAAGACTAGAAGCAGTTAATGATGTATATACATTCTAAGAAAAGAAAAATGATGATGTATATATATTAGGTGTAATAGTTTGTATATAGCTGCATTAGTAGCCGCGTTAAACACACTGTTTTTTTTTTCTTTCCCCTTTTCTTTTTTCTTTTTATTCAGCCAGCCAACTTGCAAATACATACATACATGCATGCATGTAATACAAATTTCGAGCCACACCCACCCACAACTTCCTACCTGCTATAGGAAAAATAATATTGACACCAAAAAAAAGCTAAGGAGAAATAATATGCACTTAGTTCCTATACAAATGCAAGTCACCCAAGGAGGTATAGTAAATAATATGTACAATCAATGAAATATCTTTGATGAACCAATATCGAGAATCTTATTTTTTATATCCACAAAGCCAGATGATAAACAGAAAAAACTAAACAAATAAGACAAATTACTGTTACAAACCCAAACCGAAATTTACAAAAAAGGAAAAAGAAGAAACAATATTGATGAAAGCTTTCAAGCAGAGAGACGACCATCAATGCTTGAAGCAACGAAAAGAGACTCATTTAGTAAGCTAGTTTTTCTGCCACCTAATATCTAGTGCTTTCTTTGATTTTTGTATATATATGTGCATACATAAACATGTGTATATACACAAATCTACATCAAGAAGACAACAAACCCAAATGATCCTCATAATAATGTTCTACAAACTTTAAACTCCGTGTTTATTTGAAATTCCATCCCAATACTTTGAAAATGCCATAGAAAGATCATGAACATTATTTAATAAAAATATAAGGAAAGCCAAAGAATAGGTCAAAAAAGTCAAATGGATTATTATTATTGAGTTGATCAAAATGGTCCTTGTTGGTGTGTCTAATGGGACCATGCTGGTGTGCCTCACACACTACATGTGGGGGGAACTTTGACTCCGAAGAGTACAATTGACTTACATTACCAAAGTAATGTTCAGACCACAAAACCTTTAAACATCGCCCATTAATTGAGAAATTTGACGCTTTTATTGTTTCTCTGTTTTCTCATCTTTTTATTTATTAGTATTGTTATCATTGAATGTGGAAAATACGTATATATTTGCAGACTATATGAACTTTCACAATTCAAATTTATTTAGTTGGACTTGGCAATAACTAACCATTATGGAGTTTTATAGAAATCAAGGGGCGCTTGGTGACCTTTTTTTTCTTTTTTTTAGGGCAATTAAAAGGAAGAGCAATATCTAACACCTGAATTACAAATTCCAATAGAAATCAAAGCATAGGAAATAAAAGATATTAACACCTGAATTGCAAATTCCAAAGGAAATCAAAGCAGGAAACTTTAGCAAAAAAAAAAAAAAACTTACAACAAAGGGTGGCAGGCAGCGACAATCTGGTGCGACAAACGGCAACAATCCGACGTAGCAAATGGCGACAATCAGGCCAACAAAAAAAACCAGCAAAGCTCGCAGGGGTCACAAGGTTGATCGGAAGTGTTTTTCCAAAAAATATTTAGAGAGAGATAGGGGTAAGGAGTTCAAGAGAGTTCAATAGAGAGAGGGCTTCGTATCTTCTGTATTGAAGAGCCTAGAGGGGAAAGGGGTAAGTGGGTTCGAGCAATTAGTATTAATATTTGTCGTCACTAAATCTCTAAAAGATAAGCCCACGAAATTATGGCGGGTCTTTGGGAATTTTGGTGGGTAATTTTTTGCGAAAATATTTTGTGACGACATTTGTCGTCGCTGAATATATAGAATGTTTAATGACAATTAGCGATAATTAGTGACCACATTGTCGTCGCTATAGATTATTTTTAGCAACGACTCGTCGCTAATATTTTTGTTGCTAAATCATTCAATTGTCGTAGTATTTTACGTATTCAAATTTATGAAACTACAAGAAAAACTATATTTAACGACATATTATTTACGACATGTAGTTTTTGAATGTTGTTAAAAAGTACATACAACGACATCTCTAACAAAGATGTCATTAACGACATTTATATAGATGTCGTATTAAAGGTCTGCTTTTAATGACAATAGTTTAGTGTCGTTAAATTATTTAACGACAAGTAGGAGATGTCGTCAAAGCCTTAGAGATTCTACGATACCCCTTATAGATGATATTGGTCAAGATGTTGTCTATAAGGGGTGACGTAGAATCTCCAAGGCTTTGACAATATCTCCTACTTATCGTTAAATAATTTAATGACACTAAACTATTGTCGTTAAAAGGAGATCTTTAATACAACATCTATATAAATGTCATTAATTATTGTTTTAAATGTTATTAACGGCATGTTTGTTGGAGATGTCGTTATATGTACTTTTTAACGACATTCAAAAACTACATGTTGTGAATAATATGTCGTTAAATGTAGTTTTTTTTATAGTGTGTATTAACACTGAACTAGGGCGCACAGGATAACGCATGCATTTAATCATCTTTATCAACGACTGTTGACCATTGTTAAAGGTAAAGATGTTTAACAGCTACAACTTCTGTATGAAAACCGTTGTTAAAGATTCTTTGATAATGATTTTTGACCGATGTTAGAAACAATTTTTATACAAATGTTATATCTCATAGTTTAATACTGTGTGGTTAGTGCATGGATGACTTCTAGAATGATAGTAAGTAGAAAAATATCAGTTATAATACAAAATTTGTATTTTTTTTGTTTATGGTAGTAATTATTAAAAAAAAATAGAGCAGCTGGACTTTGAACTTTTACTTAATTTCTTTTTTTCTTTTTTATGTATCTGTATATAAAGAATCATTTGTTGATCAAAATTTTGTTAATTTTGAAATTTTGTTTTATATCTTTTTTAGAAGAAAATTTGTTGGGTTAATTACATAATTATACTTCCTAATTTTAATTATTTCTTAATTTATCCCTCTGTTTTCAGAATAATTAAAACTATGATGTGTAATTATATAATTAACCCAAAATTTTGTTGTATATCTTTGTCGACTTTGAAGATTATGAAACAAACATGTTTTATACTAGAAGTTATAGGGTGTTTCACAATGTCATTTTAAACAAAAACTTTTGGTTGTTATAGTATATGATATGGTTAATAATAATTGATTGCATAAAATTAAGTAACTAATAAAGGTTCAATACATTACAAACAAACTAATGTGAAACATGTGATGTTATAAATATAGAACACGTTTACCGATTGATCCTAATGGTAATTTCAAAATAATTAAAAATTTCATTTTCTCACGAAAATTACAAATATGTGCGCTTGATCATGAGATCATTCATTATATTTTCAACCCTGCATGGCTATCTCTAGATGACCTTTTCACCTTGCATGTGTGAAACACACTTGTATCTTTATCAACTTTGACTTATTCAATTCATTTGGTAATTTGACAATTCAAACTAATTCTAGTTGCTCTAAGCTATAAACAAACACGTTTTTATGTTGGGATCTTCTAAAAATTACTCGTATCTTTTTTCTCATTAAAAAAGAGTTGGTAAACAATAATTCTTTTTTGAATGAAATCGTGGAATCAAAAACTTTTTCGGCGAGGCACAAGGAATAAATTAGAGAGAGTATTTTACTTGTAAGAAACATGATTATACATTTTAATTATTGTGCGAAGCACAACTATAATTTTCTGTAAATGAAAGAAAGCAAAATATTTCAAATTTTTAATAGAGGCATAGTTATAATACTTATTTAAAAATAGAGATATAACTCTTTTTTTTCTAAGAAAAAAGTTACCAACAATGAAAATCTCAAAAGTTGAAACGTGGTTAGCATTGACAATAACTAACTGTCACACCAAAATTTATGGTAATTAGATTAGAAAATCATGACTCAAGTCATTCCAAAACAAAAGCCGAAAAAAAAAAAAAAAAACCAAAGTAGATTAACTTACATGAGAAAGGGCCCTCCCAAGAGCCTGAACAGGCACAGCCTCAACTCCTTCATTCAGAATCATCTGCAACGACGAAACTGACAACGGCGCTCATTCCGCTGCGGTCGACCACGACGATCCGGATCTGGATAATTCGAGCAGCCCCAAAGGCGAAACGCCTGAAGAAGATTGAAAGGAGCAGAAGAGCAGTATCCCAAGGGCATCAAAGGAGAGCAAGAGGGGATGTGGTCCATCAAAACCCTAAGGACCCAAAGTGTGAGCCACGTCATCAGCATCAGCATGAACCGGAAGTGGTCGCCAGGCTTCAACTTCCCCCGGCCGGCCGCCACGATCCCACCGCTTCCTTTCATAGTCGACGCCACCGATACGAGTGTCTTCGCGGTTGCATTAACCGTCGACACGAACATGGAGTTCAAGAAGGTCGTGGACGACGACCTGCCGTTTTTGTTGCCGTATGCGACTAGATTCAGCTCCGACGACATGGCTCTCGACTAGATATAACTAGCTACATGATCAGTTAGACGATCATACATATGTATATAAATTTCTACGATTTTTCTGAGTTCAAGAATGATCAAGAAATGTTGGCAAATTTGGGAGAGGGAAAAAAAAAAAAAAAAAACTGACCTTCTCCCTGAGCGTTTATCATGAGGTGTAAGTATCTCTGGTGGTTATAAAGGTTTGCTGGGCCAAGTGTTTGAATTCCGGGGTTGACATGTAAAAAGGGTTTTCATGAGGGAAGATTGTCGTATTGTGGGCAACTGGGATTTTTTGATGTTTTGGCGAGGTTAAACAAACTTTCTTCAACTTGACAGTATTTTTGCTAACTTTGTCTGGAATAGTTTCCTGATTTTACTGTTTTTTTTTTTTTAGGGTTACTGTATTTCTGGCCTTTTTATTTTTTATTTTTTGAATTTGATAGTTTCTCACTAAGCTATACATGTAACTATGTGTATTTTTTTTTTCTTATTAGATCAGGTATACTAATAAATTCTATTGTTACTCAAGAAATGTAATTATCATGTTTTTTTCTTTTATTTTTATGCTTTAAAATGAGTCGGTTTATTATAAGGGTAAAAAAACACAGCACGGATTGAAAACACAAAAACTACCATGGAATGTAGAATTTCTACAACGATTTCAGACACTGTTGTTGTATATCAACATAGGATGATGGTTTTGCAGTATATTTGACCTCGTCGTGGTTAATACACTAGTAGAAACTTTGTATATATGACTTGTAAATTTTAAATTGTTGTAAATATTTAATTTTGCTGTCAAGGCCTTGTATTATTGGATAATACATTATCACGGCCATCCCATGGGAAATAAAAATTCTTGCTACTTTTTTTTCTTAAACCAAATTACCACGATGGTTTATTTAATAAACCGTTGTGGAAAATGGTAGGCATCGAGGGAAGCACCAAATTTACTTTACTTAAAATGTCGTTGTTATTAAGTGTAATGATGAGTAGGGATCGTTCCCGCAAAGGATTTAGTCTAATTAATTAGCATTATTAGTGAGAGTCAATAAATTGTTACAAACTGTTATAGCGGTGAACTTGTTAGTTTAGTTAGTTGTAGTCGGTGTCACTTTGTAAGTGGTAATTTGTAAAAGTTAGCTACAATAGGTGTATGCATATTTAAGGCTTTGCACAGAATAGTAATCAATAAGAGCTTATTACATTTTCCTTCAGCAATTTCTCTCTTATTCTTTCCTTTTCTTTAGAAAGTCAATATGGTATCAGAGCGACTAACTTTGACATCGAAAAAGTTCATCGGAAACCTCCATTAATGGCGGTTCAAGATCTTCGATTGCAAAGTTTGTTCCTGTCTCATTTCCACATCCAATGTCTTCTAAATTGGATCGGAACAACTTCTTGATCTGACAAAAACAAGTCTTTGCTATGATCCATGGGCATTGACTTCACAATTTCTTGTCTCCTTCTTTTATTTCACCACCAAAGTTTCTTTCAATTGAAGATCAAGTTACTGGGAAAATGAGTCCATAATTGGGAGCGACAAGATCAGCTTATTCTTTCATGGCTGCTCACGTTTGTTTCTGATGAAATCTTGACACGGTTGGTGAATCGCGACACTTTTGCTTATTTCTCGATCACTTTTGAGGTATATTTTGCCTCGCAAGTTCATGCAAAAATTACACAATTCAAAACTTTGCTACAAAACATAAAGAAGCGTTCTACGTCAATGAATTTTTTGTTGAAAATTAGGTATTATGTTGATCTGTTGAATCTTGTTGGTCATCATCTTTATGTGAAAGATCATATTGATGCAATTCTCAAAGGATTGCCTCCTGAGTATGAGACTTTGTTTTGTCTGTTAATACTCAACTAGATCCGTATACTGTTGATGAAATTGAAGCATTATTACTCGCTCAAAATGTTTGAGTTGAGAAAAATTTTCAATCCTTAGATTTAGCTACGGCGAGTCTTGCTTTTTCTAGAAATCAATCTCATGGATCCAAGAAACATTTTTCTAATTTCTCACTAAGCCAAACCTTAGGGTTCTTTGGTCACACAGGATTTTCAAATTTTTCTCAAGGCTCTTTTGGACAATTAGGTTCTCATCATTCTCTCTCTCGTGGTTCTAATTCTTTTCTCAGTACTCTAAACGGTGCATTTCATGATGCTTCTTTCCGTGGATAGTAGCAACCAAACAAGATTCAATATCAGGTTCCTTTCAACTTTAACAAGGACGTCTGACTAATAGAGCTTTTCATGGCAATCTTGTTGAGTTTTAAGGTGTTACTGATCCTAGTTCTGTATAGTTTTCAGATCAATCCGACATGTCTACAATGTTAGCTAGACCAGAAAACATCTATGATTTAGCATGGTATCTTGCAAATTATGGTGATTCAGATTGGTAACCAATCACTTGACCTTTGACTCTTCTAACCTACATACAAAGGCTCCATTCCATGGTTCAGACAAAGTACTCATGGGAGATGGTAAGGGTCTAATTATCAGCATATTGGTAGTTTTAAATTCTCATCGTCATTTGTTACATCTAAGTCTCTAATCTCTCAATCATTTACTTCATGTTCCCAAAATAACTAAAAACCTGCTCAGTGTCTCTAAATTTGCCACAGATGACCAAGTTTACTTTGAGTTCCATCCTACTACATGTTTTGTGAAAGACCATGCCGCTAAAACTATGCTCTTGTGGGGGCATCTTAAAGAAGGCCTTTATGCATTTGACAAGTCTCTAATTGGTCTACAACTAACTTAACTTAGTCCACAACTCAAGTCTCCTTAAGTTCAAAGTCCCTCTTTTGTTTTTCCTTACTCTACTTTGCAACTTTTTCCTAAATATGTTGCTTGTAATACAGTTTTCAAAGCTTTTTTCTCATTCTTTGTTCAATTCTTGGCATAATAGGTTAGGCCTTCCTACTGAATAAGTTATAAAGTCTATACTCTCATCTTGTAATATCTTGAATATCAATAAAATGCCACATTCTGTTTGTTCTTCATGTTGTCTTGGCAAATTACACAAACTTTTGTTTCCAAATTCTTCCACTATGTACACAAAGCCTTTAGAATTAGTTCATTCAGACATTTGGGCTCCCTCTCATGCATTGTCAATAAGTGTATATAGATTTAATATTAACTTTGTTGATAGCTATTCTCATTTCACTTGGCCATATTTGCTAAGACATAAGTCAAGGGCCTTACCAACCTTTGTCAATTTTAAGCAACATGATGAGCTACAGTTACGATATCAAATAAAAACTGTTCAAACTGATTGAGGAGGGGAATGCAGGCCTTTTACTAACCTTCTTACTTCTCTTAGGGTTTCTCATAGACATCCTTGCCCATATACATATGAACAGAATGGTTTAAGGGAAAAGAAACATAGGCATCTAATAGAGACTGATCTTACCTTATTAGCGCAAGCTTCCACACCTTTTAAATATTGGGATGAGGCTTTGAAAACCTCAGTTTATCTCATCAATATGTTGCCTTCTCTTGTAATTGTTAATAATAGTCCCCTTGAAAAGTTGTTCCACACTAAACCCCAATACTTGCAATTTAAGACCTTTGGCTGTCTTTGTTGTCCAAATCTTAAGCCTTTCAAGCGTTACAAGTTCTCTTATAAGTCATCACCCTACACTTTTCTTGGCTATAGTCTTAATCATAAAGGCTATAAATGTCTTGATGGCTCATGTAGAATTTTCATCTCATGAGATGATATATTTGATGAGTTGAATTTTTCATTCACTAAGTCTTCTCTTAATCTTGTATCTTCTTGTTCTCCCTCTTCTTCTTCTTCTACCTTTGTTCAACCTTTACTTACTTTACCATCCTTTTCAACTTCATCTACCGTGTCTTTTCAACCAAGTCATACAACTTGCTCAAATGTACTTCTTAGTTTTGGTTCTCCAGATGTAACACATTGTAATGATCATTTACCCACTCAGTGTGCTACTAACAAAGCTCTTCCTTCTACTCTGATGACTGAAAGTCAAGATTTAGCTGTTGATAGGCCACAACTTAGACGAATAAGAATAGTAATAGATCCTGAAAATACACATGTGATGGTGACTCGAGCAAAGAAAGGAATTTTCAAGCCCAAGGTGTTTATAGCTTCATGTGAGCCCCTCTACTGCAGCAGAAGCTCTTCAAAATGATAAATGGAAATAGGCCATGACAGTTGAGTAATTGGCTCTTTTGAGAAATAACACTTGGACTTTGGTTGATTTACCTCAAGGAAGAAGGGTAATTGGCTATAAATGGGTGTTTAGAATTAAGGAAAATCCTGATGGCACTATGAACAAGTACAAAGCTAGACTTGTTGCTATAGGATTTCATCAGGTGGTAGGTTTTGATTTCAGTGAGACATTCAGTCCAGTTGTTAAACCAATACGATAATAGTTATTTTGACTGTTGCCTTAACCTAGAATTGGATCATAAGGCAACTTGATGTGAATAATGCCTTTTTGAATGGTGATCTACAGGAAGAAGTGTTTATGGAACAACCATATGGTTCTAAATATCTAAAGATGCCTCAGCAAGTCTGCAAGCTTAACAAGTCATTATATGGTCTCAAACAAGCTCCTAGAGCTCAGTTTGAGAAACTCTATCATGCTTTGGTTGATTTTGGCTCTCAATCAGCCAAGTCAGATCAATCCCTCTTCATTCAAGTTTTAAGTCAGTGTACCATCTTTGTTCTAGTTTATGTAGATGATCTATAGATTTTAGGCAACAGTGAAGAAGCAGTTTAGGAACTTATCCTGAAGTTACATAAGAGATTTGCCTTAAAAGACATGAGTGAAGTATATTACCTTCTAGGGATTCAAGCAAGAAAAACTTCCATTGGCTTGCATCTTTCCCAGACTAAATATATTAAAGATCTTCTTTGCAAGACCAGGATGCAATATTCTCAATATGTCTTAGCTCTCTTAACAACTGGTTAGAAGTTAACTTCTTTTGGCAGTGATCCTCTAACTGATGTTCAACTATGTAGAAGTATAGTAGGGGCTCTTTGTATGTCACCGTTACAAGACCAGAACAAGCATATTCAGTGAATCGTGTGTGTCAGTTTTTGTAGAGACCTTTAGAAGCACATTGGAAGACTGTTAAAAGAATACTCAAGTATCTGAGTGGCACTTTGGATCATGGCTTAAATCTCACTAAGAGACAACACAGATGCAGATTGGGCATCAGACATGGATGATAGGCATTCTACCTCTGGTTATTGCCTATTTTTGGTATATGGTGTGACAACTTGAGTACTGTTCAATTGGCTGAATATAGAAGTGTGGCTAGTTTGGCTTCAGAAATTAGTTGATTGACAGTGTACTTGGTGAACTTGGAGTTCAAAGCAATAAAAGTCTTGTTATATGGTGTGATAACTTGAGTACTGTTGAATTGGCTTTAAATTCAATTTTTCATGCTCGTATTAAACACAGAGAGCTTGACTTATATTTTGTGTGAGAGAAGGTTCAACAAAAGCTTCTTGAAGTCAGACATGTTCCTGCTGTTGACCAGATTGCAGACATTTTTACTTAAAAGATAGTGTCTAGTTCCAATTTTGGTATTATGGGAAGCAAACTAAGAGTTCTAGATTTTAGAACCTTGAGTTTGAAGGGAGATATTAGTGAGCGTTAATAAATTGTTACAAACTGTTATAGTTGTGGATTTGTTAGTTCAGTTAGTTGCAGTCAGTTTACGTGTCACTTTGTAATTGGTAATTAGTAGAAGTTAGTTACAACAAATATCTGTATATTTAAGGCTTTGTACAGAACACTAATCAATGAAGAGCTTATTATATTTTCCTTCAGAAATTCTCTCTTTCCATATTCTCTCCTTTTCTTTAGAAAGTCAATAATTATTGACACTAAAATCTAGCACACAATAAAATAAAACACAGAATAAGGGTTTTGATTTTAACTAACTAAATAAAAAATAAAAAAATAGAAAATAAAAAAACACAAGACTATAATAATAAAATCAATTAAAAGATCATTTGCCACCATTAAACAATAATTATACAATCAACTACAACAATTATTTCTAATTTTCTATTGAAACTACTAACCACAACAAGCTTTGTTATTCCAATCTTTCCTTACCGTATAGATTTAAAAGGATAAGCGCTTTATTAAACCCCTTTCTATTAAACAACCTAGAACAAACTCTCTAGATTTAATCTAACAGAAGCATTAAGTTGAGAAAAATAGGTTGATCAAGGTAATAGTCACACAAGCTTAGATCATTTGACCTAGGCTATGTTCCACATGTAATCATATGAAAGTTTGAGGACAATCAATAATTACTATTCGTTATTAATGATTTGAATAATAAGGCAATTATGGATGGCATTCCAATCTAGCAATAAAATATTCTCAAGTCCCATTTAGTTGGCCACCCAAACAAAACAAGAAAATAATCATGAACAATAATTATAGAAGAACATAAACAATCTCAATTGGAAATTATAAAATGATTTGATAAATTAATCATATAATTAAGTCTAGGGTTTTGAAATTTCCTTCAATCAAAAACTAAACTAAACTAACATAATTGAAAAAAAGAAAAGAAAAGAAAGAAGGAATAAGGAAAAGAATGGGTTTGGTGTTAGAAATCCACCTATGCTATAGTTCTCTATTAGCCTCTACTAGAGCTCTCTTCTTTTTCTTCTCATTCATCTCCTAAGACTAAGAAAAAATAATAAAAGAGTCCCCAATTGTGTTCTAAAGTATGGTATTTATAGGGTTATAATATTGGGATGAAAAAGGATAAGTTTGGACCCTTTTTGGACCAAAATTTAAAGGAAAATCAGCCACACTAGTAGTGCCGCCACTTTTCTCGCACGGTCATGCACATTTTTCAACAATGTTTGGATTTTTTTCTAGCCCAACACTGCGGCGCCCAAACCTGGCACCACAGCCCCAGCGGCCAAGGCCGTAACCTTCTACTCTGATGTTTTAGCTTGTTTTGCTCCGTTTTTCGTCTATTTCGTACCCAAATCTTGTCCTACAACCTTCTATGAGTTTTAAATGAATTTATATGACTCTTGAACTACCAAAAGAAAATCTTTTTTTATTAATTTTCCTAATACCAAAACACCTACAAATACAAAAACACAAATAAACACAATAATACTCGAAAACTAACAAAAGAAATATAAGACAGAATGATATAAAAATATGTCAAATTATGCACTATGATTAAATAAATGTAACATGATGGTTTTAAGTAAAAACCGTTGTGTAAAACACATGTTCCACGATGGTTTTCAACAAAAACTGTCATAGTATCTTCTCACTTTATCCCCCACCCCATGAAATTTACCCCTTGTTTGGCATAGTGGTGGGAACCACGGTTCCTACCACAAACTCAATTATGAACAGTGTAAAGCTTTCATATGCTACAGTAACAATAAAAAAAAATTGCTACAGTGTAAAGCTCTCACATGCTACAGTAAAAGTGGTTCCCACTACCGGTTCCCACCATCTTCCAAACACCACCCTTATTGCTTTCCACAACATTTTAAAACTGTCATAGAATTCCACGACTTGGTTTCCAGGACGCTGTTCAAACTATCAAGGAATAACCAATTTTTAGTAGTGACAAAATATTTTATTAACAACAGATTTTCAATAGATAAAATAAATATTCACTATTATGGATCATAATATTACATTCAAAATTTTTTAGTGGATAAAATAAATATTCACTATATTCTAGATTATGAAATTATATTAGAACTATATCAAAATAATACAAAGATATAACAAAAACTGAGTTTACATTTGCTATTTATTATAAAGTAAACTTTTATATCTTTTTTTATATGGAAAAATTTTATATCCTACCATATTTTTTTATTTTTTACTTTTTAAAAAGAAAGTATTTAAAATTAATAAACATGCATGACATAACATTACTATATTTGAGTTATAAAAGAGAAAAATAAATAAAAACATAAATGCCCTCAAATGATATCTTTTATCAAGACTGCCCCTAAAAGCCTTTCAACAAATCTGCCCCTTTAATGGAAAATAATGATTTATTGAAAGACAAAATTCCCCTTCTTTTATGTGAGTTTTGCTTCTTAGATCAGAAATGTTGAAGAAGAAAGAGAGAAACTTCTCTCTCAAAAAATCTCACTCTCTCTATTCCTCCAAAATGCGGACCAACAGCAGCAAAAAATGGATGTTGGCAGCGATATCCCTCTAGATTTTTTGACCAACCAACCCAACCTTGGTCCAAAACCAACCTCTGGTTCTCCCTGGTATCAAGGTTGCGATCTCATACACTCTTCTTCCACCACGACAAGGCTACAACTCCCCCAAAATCCACAACCAAGGCGAAGAAAATTCGGCATTTGGTCACCAGGTTCTGATTCTACCTCCCTTCGAAACGATTTTAATAGAGAGTATAAAAGAATGAACGAAATTTTTTTTGGAGTACTTGATCTTCTTTTTGAGTGAAAAACATCTTTTTTCCCTTTATGGGACAAACCAACCATATTTATAGGCTTAACCCACTATTAGAGTTAGTTGCCTCCACTTTCCTAAATGCATGGTCGTTGGTTTTTATCCCTGTGACGAGTAATTTCTATATTTTTAGAGTAAATTGTATTGTTGCATCTTAAACTATTTATTTTTTTACGTAATGTATGCAGAACTCTCAATTGTGACAAAATGTACTATGAACTTTGAAATCTTAGTAATTGAGGTCCAATGACTTCTTTTAATTTTTGTTCAATACTTTTTTTTTCCATATGTTGAGCTTCAATTTTTTTTTCTTAGAATGACGAGCTCTACCATTAAAAAACTCACTTATGAATATCATGACCACAATCATCTATGCCTTTTAACTCTTGTTAGTTATTAAACCTTAATTTCTAATGACTTCTAACTTCATCATGTAGTTTTTCAAGATAGAAAGTTCTTGGTGTAAGATGCAAAAAACGAATAACTTAAGGTACTATAACGCAATTTACTCATATTCCCATGATCTCTTAAAAGTGAAATGCTTGACACATGGATACCTACAATAAAAAGACGACGTCCAACAACAACAATAAAGATTGATTAGACACTATTTATGACCTCAAAATATCCATCTTCCTCAAGTCTAAGCTCTTATTGCTAAGGAAAGCTTTCCAACATTTAATTTTTCGGACTCTAGAGATGAAGAATGAGTGAAGTCTAATAATCGTGCCGAGGAGATGCGTGTGACCGAGGTTGAAAAATCTTACATTGTCCAAGTCAAATAGTATATTTTGTTCCTGAGAGGGACCATAATTTATTAATTCTACTTAGCAGGCATGATTTCTAGAATAACCTTATTATCTATAGTAACTCCTAATTAGTTATTTTCTACTAGACCCCGTCTTCGGGTCTTTTCACAAATATTTATTTAAAATTCATTAGATTCTTTAATTCCATAACATTATACAATGTAGTTTAGGAATCGTCACGTATCAACCCAAATGGATATATAATTGAGTGAATGTTATAGTTGTGCACGTCTATGAAAATCTTAAGACAAAGTTTTATATTTTACCGCGTCGATTTAATGCAATCCAATGTTATAAATTCAGCCATAGATTTTCTTTTCCGGTTCTGATTGCAGTTTTTTGTTTTCTCAATTATATACTTGAAATGTGGAATAGAGATACTTAGAGACAAGATTTGCTAAATTTTTTGTTTTGATTTCCTCTTTTTGTTCTAACAAAACGGAGACAGTACAAAAGTTAGAAATATAATACTTTTATTTATTTCCTTCATGCATTTTTTTTTTCTGGACCAAAAGAGAAACAAGAAGAAGAAAAGAAATACCAATTTTCCCTTGAAACTAATTCCCTCATTTCTTGCGCTTTTAGTTATAATATAAAAATAATCTATTTTGTGACCTTTCTGAGCTTGGAATTACGAAAGGGCTCCACATGCAGCCATCTCTATACGCGGCCAGCGCTCTTGTCATTTTTACCGCCAATAACAGCATCATCAGGAATGTACTTTCCCCAAAACCAGTGTGCTTTCCACACCCTGTTCATCTCTTCAATTGGGATGTTCTTCGTTTCAGGCAAGAAGAAGGCCACAAAGACTGTCATAATCAACACAAATCCGGCAAAGAAGAAGAAAAGACCAAACTTCATGTGGCAAAGCATGGAGAGGAAGAGTTGACCGATTATGAAGGTGAAAAACATGTTGACAGAGACGTTTATGGCCTGGCCTGCTGATCGGATCTCCAGTGGGCAGATTTCACTTGGAACCAACCAACCCAATGGGCCCCATGACCAGGCGAATGCTGCCACATAGGCACAGATCAAGAACAACACAAGGTTGGCTTCAGTGCTTGTCAGTGTTCCTACTCCTTTGAGGCCAAACTTCAAGCCGATCATCACTCCGACACCGATCTATCAAAATCAACATGGACTCAAACATGTGTGTTGTAATTAAAAAAAAAAAAAAAAAAAAAAGTCTCTTACTCGGCTAATCAGATATCTACAAAGATGGTTTTCACAAATGCATGAAGTAGAACTCAAAATGGTAATAAAAGCACTGTTCTTCAAAGAAATACGTGTGTTTGAGATTACCTGGCAAATGAGCATTTGGATACCACCTTCAAGGAACAGAATCTTCCTACCGAACTTGTCGACAGTGGCGATGGAGACCACGGTGGCAATGACGTTGACAGTTCCGGTGATAACAGCAGACATGAGGGAAGCTTCATCCCCAAATCCCAAAGTCATGAAAAGGACGGGAGCGTAGAACATGATAACATTAATGCCAGTGAGCTGCTGGAAGAAAGGGATAAGAGAGCAAATCACAAGCTGAGGCCTGTATCTGGGTTGAAGAATGTTCCTCCATGGATGTTCCACTGCCTTTGCAACCTCACTTGCTTCTAGAAGGTCCTGGAACTCCTCCTCAACATTGTCAGTGCCACGGATTCTCTGCAGCATCTTCTTGGCCTTCTCTTGATTGCCTCTTTCAAGGATAGAGTTGGGAGTCTCAGCCAAGAAGAAGGCACCAAGTGTCATCATAATAGCAGGGACGCCGGCAAGTGCCAATGAGACTCTCCATCCCCAACCGCCCTTGATCTTGGCCGTGCCATAGTTGACTAGGTTGGCCACCAGGATACCGATAGTGATGGCCATTTGGAACCCCATGTTCAGTGCTCCCCTAATCTTTGCTGGTGCCATTTCTGAAAGGTAAACTGGTACGGACTGCCATAGACATAAAGGTAAAGAAAATGCTAAATAACATTAACAGTATTTAAACTAAGGTAAAAAAAAAAAAGTTCTTGTTTCATATCCCAACCGACTCGTATCTTTTTCTCGCTTTTAAATCTGAAGTAATGTTAGATGCCAATATATATATATATATTTATTTATTTATTTATATCGTGTTAAAGTGTTTTAAAGTTGTACCACATTAAAAAAAAAATGTACCTGATTGGCGAAACCAACACCCACACCAAGCAACAAACGACCAATGATGAGGACTACAACGCTTTGGGCAACACCATTCAGAATGGAGCCGACCAAAAACACCAAACCTCCTAAGAACATGGTGGGCTTCCGGCCGAAGATCCTAGTAATCGTGGAGGCAAAGAAGGAAGCCACTAGTGCAGCAAGGTAGAGGGACGAGGTGAAGAGCGTCAACAAGTGGCTGTCGAACTTGCAGTATGCGTTCTCCTTGCTGCTTTCGTCTGTCATCTTCTCGTGTACCGATGGGAAGAATTTGATCAAGAACTGCTCCATTGAGGTCACCCCTCCTGCGATGATTTCGAAACAAGATCCATGAAAAATTTTTCAAGTCCCTTAGACTGGACATTGTAGTATTCTGGTCAATTAGCAACGCGACATGATCTTAGTAAGATAGATCCTTCTGGTCACTTTTTTTTTTTTTCCATGTTGTGATACTGAATAATCCTCGTATATCACTGCTTAATCTTGAGTCCGTGAATGTAGGAGAAAATTTTGCAAGATTTGTGAACTTGAAATTTGTGGCTATTAAGCGCTAACAATACAAAGGTGCATCATTAATCTCCTATAAACGTACTTTTTTGTTGCAATATTTATAAAAAGTCATTTTTACATAAAATAAATGTTATGTTACAATTCTTACTAATTTATTACATGTTGGATATGTTGGATCAATCTTCTTTGAAGGACATAACCTTTACCATAAAATATAATCTTGAAAAAAAAGATTACATCGAACTTATCCTTGTTGTTACAGCGGTGGCAAAAATTAAGCAATCTTTTACTTCTATGTATCTATTTCTACAGATTTTTCTTCTAAATAAATTAAGTTTGTAATAGATTTTAACAATTTGTTAAGTTCAGAGTCCAAAAGTTATGACTTTTTGTCATTGTATAGTTTGTTTTTGATCTATTTGAGATTCAAAGTATGAAATACTGTGTACCTAAGTACAAAAAATTAGGGTATAGTTGAAATTCAAAGTACTTAACAATAAGAAATTAAGTATAGTTGAAATATTGGAAAAAAAAAAACATGTAAATGTTGTAATAATAATTAAAAAAAAATCAAGAGGGTCAAATAAGGATAGATATTGTAAAGAGTTTTAAGACTGGTAGAAAATTTAAAAGGTACTTAGGCCTGGGGGAGCAGGGAGCTGGGAATTGAGGAAAAAGATTACCCGAAATTCCGATATCGTAACCGAAAATAAGACCTCCCATGGCAGCAACCACGCAAGTGACAACGACAAAGACGGTAACGCCACCTTCATAGTTCCTCCCACCTCCTTGAGCAACAAAAGCACCTCCTGCCATCTTTCTTTTCTTGCACTTACGTACCACAAATTAATGTGCTTATAAAAATTTCTCTTCAGTGAATATATCTTCCTTGACAGATCTTAGTTATATATTCACTGGAAACTAAAGAAAAGAAAGATGGTCTTTTTTTTTTTTTGAACTTTGCCTCCAAGTTACATCCGCCCCACTTTTTCTCCCTTCCTTCTCTATGGCCTCCCCACCAAATGCAAGATATCTTATAGCCCCGTTTCCTGATTTTGAGGTTGAGCCATCCATAATTCGGATTTCTTGGTAACAAATTTGTCATGAAAATAGGATTCAGTTTCTCAATCCTACGGCTTGCAACTGGTGCTCAAGATAATTAACGACTTTAATTAGATATTCTAGTCTAAGCCATTTCACATTGCTGACGATGACAATCTAAATTCAGCAAATTTATGTTCCATTGTTCGCTGTTGTCACGTGTCATCCTAATCTCACAAAACAATTAGGGAATTTTACATTGTTGATGATGACAATCTAAATTTAGCAATAACGAGCGCAAGGATATGATTAAATAGTGGTAAATTTGTGATTGATAGGGTCACCTTTTTATCACCCTCATCGTCAATCTTTATGTTCTCTTATTGGCCGTTGTCATGTGTCATCTCACTCTTTCAAAATTTTTAAGCCATTGTATATCGTTGATGATAACAGCCTAAGTTTAGCAATTACAAGTGGAAGGATATGATTAAATAGTCCTAAATAAACATTAGAGTCATTTTTTTAACACTCTTTTTTTTTTTGTCATGTGTCATCCCACTGTCCCAAAAAATAAAGCCTTAATTACAAAACCCTTTTTTAGATTTTTGTACAAGTGGGTCATTCTTCATTGTGCTACTCTTTGCTCTCTTTTTCTTTTCTTCTTTTGGATTGCATGCCTAGTATTTGTACATAAAAAGAACTATGGTATACGAAAATACTACACAACTTTCGGCCTTTTTTTCTTCAAAGTCAATACTTTTTTATAACGGATATAATGATAGAAATATCCAACTTAAAGTATTAAGGTTTTCCCCAAATTATCATCTTATATAGACGTTTATTCTTTTTTGATGTAGTTTGTTCTTTCGGTTTAACAGTAAATTTGTAACTTAGATGTAATTGTTTAAGAATGAAATTTATTGAGAATAATTACTTTATTAAGCTTGTTACTAGCTATTATTGTCTTCAAATCCTTTTTTAGCATACAACTTTTCTTCATTTTCTTGTTAGAAAATGGGAAGAGAATTTCGTAAAGAAAAATTAATAAAGTAACAAGGGACAAGCTTTGATATGGGAGACTCATTGAAAAAAAAACGTTTGATGGAAAAAAACTATTATAGTCTATCAGCTATGATACAAAAAGATAGCATAGCTTTTGGTACCTAGGTTTTAGGCGGTTCAAACCATGTAAGCAGTTCAAACTGACGTTTAGTTGAGTAATAATTAAGGTTAGTTCAAATCGTGATGACGGTTTTAAAACGGCCTAAACCTTTAAAGTCCAAACCCCCAAGTTCTTAGTGTTTGAATAATTTTCTATAGTAAAAACCATTCACATTCTCATTTTAAACTTATACGTTCTAAACGCCAATTCAAAACCACATTTTAAATCACACAATTTAAAACCCACTGTTTAAAACATAAAATTCTAAACTATATTATTCTAAACTCGCATTCCAAATGAACTATCAGAAGTTGAAACCGCTCCATCTTTTCCAATCTATATATACCAATGACAAACTTGTAATCAATTGTAAATATATATATATATATATATATATATATATATATATATATATCTTCTATCCCTCTAGTCTTTTGCATTCTCTTTTATGCTATGTAATTAATTAAGAATCGCAAATTTGTAATAAACTTTCAAAGAATGGTATGCAACTAAGACTTATTATTTGGGGAGGTGGAAAGACATATGACAAAAGATGAACATCGAGAGTGATAAGAAGAGTGACCTTAATATTTTTTATGCATGAATAGATACAAAACAGTATATATGTAGATAGTCTTTGTAAAAAAGAAAAAAAAAAGGTTCTTTCTATCATGTCCCTATCACTAGTCAAGAGTGCAGCTACACACGAACCAGAGTGTCTTGCCTCTTGCCCCCCTCCCCTCAAACTTTTTTCCTTTCAATATTGTATGTAAAATTTTATAAAGATCATATCCTGTCCCTCCTAAAATTATATTCCGCTTCCTCTAAAATTATATTCTAACCCCACTTAAAGTTTTATATCTCCTTCATTTAGTTTTTCTTGACAATATGGTATATATTCTGCTCCTGTTGACTAATTTTTTTCACTCCACCTCTATTATTAATGCATGTTTTTGAACGTTAGATCTTATTAAAATAAAGTGATGAAAAAAGAAGATAAAAGTTATACTTATTAACTATCACGTAAGAAGTGCAACCGTTCCTCAACTTCTTAAAACTGATTGTTTCTCTAAACTTCCTCTCTGATCAATCAATTATTCCCCGAACTTCATTTTTTTTTTTTTAGCAATTTTAACCTCTGGCAATAAAATCGACGACAAATTTTTGAAATTTAATTGGAGGACGTTGTGTGAATAATATTTTAATTTTCAAGTATGCAGGCATTGCACGTAACATTTTGCTCCTTATATGACCCTTTTTTTGTAAAATTTCAAGTAATTATGTACTAAGCATGTTATAAACTTCATTGAATTTTAAAAATTCATCATTAACTTCATGGTCAGAGTCCAAAACTACTAAAAAAAAAATGCAAAAGAAATTTCGGTCACAATACTAATTCTTCATGGACTACCCACCTCAAAGCCTCTTCAAGAAATGAAAAAGAAAATCCTAATCCTACGTTTGACGGGTGTTTTCTTTTCTTTTCTTTTTTTTTTGGGTTTTCTCTTACTACATTCACGGGTGTTGCCTGTCATTAATTCCTATAACATACAGTTGTTTTTTTGTTTGAGACAATGGTGCAAACCATTCGTTTAAACCGTTAATAATATAAAGGCCTCATATGCTATAATAAAAAGTTACAGTATAAAATTTTTATATGCTATAGATTTTTAACCCAAACTGATGGTTTAAACTACTCTCTTAAACACCCTATTAATAATCAATGAGATTAAATTTGTTGTCCTATTTTAACGTCTTATTAGTTGTCTGCTAATATTGTTTTGACAACTAATTTACTAGCTAAAGTAGTTTTAGTTTTTGGTACATATATGACATGGATAAATTCTTTTTTCTTTTTTAAGGGGCAGGTGAGGAGACAACAAAGAGTATAATTCTTTTTAAATTTGATGATATAAGACAACAGCATTGAGGGACAACCAAGAGTAAAATAGTTTGTTACATAATAGAATTTCCCTTCCTTTTTTTTCCATCTACAAAATTTCGAACTTTTATTTTTGACTGATCCCACAAATCTTGGTCAGGCAATAAAGTGGGGAAAAAAAATGAAAAGGAAAAAGTACTATTAAAAAAAAAAAAAGAAATAATACATTTGAAATAGCTCCAATCTTGTCCCATAATAGATTTCCGCAATCTGGAGCTCTAAGTTAAAATTACAAAGGATGTACAAAATATAGTACAAATATAAATGAAACAACTGAGGAGACAAATATAGTACATTGCTAAATCTGGAAGAACAAGCATGTCTTCTAAGCAAGGAAACGTGTTAATTATACGACTGAAATGGACTCCAACAAAGCATCAAGATACTCTTTGATCTTCACCTTTGTAATGGCGCCTTCCCTTCTACTTTCCGGAACTTCCCTCCCATTCTTGAAGAGAATCAAAGTAGGTAAACCGTAAACTTTGTGTTCTTCGATTAATTTTGCGTTTGCGTCGTGATCGATCTTTACAACCGTTAATCTGTCTTTGTAGTCCTATACATTGTAAGAAACTCAAATTTCAGAAAAATGTTGCACATTCTTTTTATACAACACTTGCAGACATACTAGATATTACAGCTTGGTGATAGTTCTGTCCATCTAACATCTTTGCATTAACAATAGCAACAAAACGAAGATGTAAATTTATTTGTTCATTGGTGACAGAAATTTACTATGCAAAAAAATTTTCAGACTGTGTTTACTGTTATAATTTTGCCAAAAAAAAAGGCACAAGATTTTGGTCAGGATGCCCTAACGGGACACTCAAGTTTTCTGTGCTTCCAAGAGATACATAGTTGCAGGATGGCCTGTTTGTGGAACAACTGAAACCTATGCAATTGTAAATACGTTTAATCTTCATCCAACTACCTTTTGAGGTGATCAAATTAATATTTTGCATTTCAGCAACCAGCAAAAGCACAACCGTAGCGCAAATACACACATTACAAGGACAAGAAAGTTTTGCCAACATCCTTTTCAGAAACTTGATAAATACAAATAGCACATTTCTTCACAAGTTAGAAAATTGCCAAAAGTTTATCTTCGGCTTGTTTGACACACCGGATTGTATTGTATTGTATTATATTACATTACATGCTATGTATATAATACAATACAATACAATACAATATAATACGGTGTGCCAAATATGCCTTAACTAAATGCATTTCTTCAACACTTTTCTGTTACTGTTGATTACCTATTCATTTTCATATGACATTTGACCATTAGAGAAAAGGGGACATGAGTAACATAGTTCTTCGTCCAAACATATTATACAATTCCTTAAAAGCTGAAAAAACTTGCAAACATCTCACAACTATAAAATGTAGTTGACAAATTTCATTTCGTATAACTCTTTAGTAGACGAAGTTTTGAAGAGTAACAGTCTTACCAGTAAGATACTAAAGAGAGTAATATCTTATTATATAGAGTATTACATACTTTGATATCAAACCAGAGACATTATATATATATATATATATATATATAAAAGAAAATAGCACCAAAAAAGAAATCCTGACACGAAAAAAGTACCAAACAATTATTATGAAAATAGTACCAAAAAATGTTCAATTTAAGAAAAATACGATTTGGCTCATTCCTGCAATTTGTACTATGAAAAACAAAAAATAAGTTCCACAGAAACACAAAGTAAAGAAAGAATGAACACAATACCATTTAGTTTTCCACACCCAAGTCAACTCTGAGTTCCCAAAACACAGTTTTATGTCAATTATCACTAAACTACCAAGGTAGTTTAATACTAACTGACAGAAATCATATCAAAATTAGTTTGCTTGCAAAGGTGCACTTGTGCAAAACTATCTTTTTCAACTGTTTAGTAGAAAATGTGTTCCAATGTAGCACACCTAAGGGAATTCTTAGAAAGTGATGCACTTTTCTTAATACATGTAAAACTTTGAAATGGCATCTGCATAATAATAATAATATATATATATATATATATATATAATTGATTTCTAGATATTGGTTCCTCCATGTTAGAATAAATCTAATATATATGGGCTAATATATTAAATAAATATGAATTAAAGGCTATAAGATAAGGATGCCTAATTAAAAGTGATCAATTTAAGTTTTTGGGCTTTTGATTCATCATTAAGTGTGAGCCTCTTATGTGTAGAAACTAAAATATAATTATTGATTTTATGATTGGCTATATATAAATTAATAATTAAAGATAATTATTAGAGTTTAACAGTTATATAAAAAGGTTGTAGTCCCCACGTCAATACCTATGTTATTTTTCTGTCTACAGAAAAATTACAAAGGTAAACTTTGAAAAAAGAATTACATACCAGACTTAAAAGATTCTTAACTTACAGATTCAAAAATCACAATTTTATCTATGGATTCAGGTTGGTTTCCATATCTGATTAATTATCTCGGTGATTTGACATGAATGATGCTGGTTGATGATAGTTTTCTTTACAATATTTCGTTCTAACAAGTGGTATCCAAGCCTCTTTATGTTAAATCATTGAGAATCAATAATTTTTTAGATGTGATTCTCATAAAAATTCTCAAGTTTAATAATCTATTTTTTTAAAAATTATTTAATTTGAGAACAATTATTTGAAAATTTTAATTGAATTATTCTGTGAATACATTATTCGATTTGTATATTCATATATATATATATATATATATATATGCGCGAGCGTTTGGTTTTAGTTTTGTGTGTGTGTATATATATTATATATCATTCAGTGGATTTAATTTTCAAGAATTCTTTCATAACGTTATGTATATAATATATATATATATATATATATATATATATATATACACACACACATATATATTGTGTTTCTTTTGATTGTCACGACAGCCTTGCTGCCAAAAAGGCCAAAAAAATAAAAAGCTTTCGTGAATTCAATGCAACAATTCAAAGGAATGTGCATGTATATATGATTTCGATAGAGATCGTTTTTATATGGATTCAATGTTACAGCTCAGTTGTCGAGAAAAGAAAAACAAAAACCGTTATGTATATATAAGTTTTGGTTGATTAAGTTTTCAAAGAAACCTCTCTTTTTGATTGTTATGCGCCAAAAAAAAAAATGCTCTATAAGGTGGATTCGTCGGCAGCAGGTCCTGCCACCATCAACGTTGGCCTCTTCCGGCGGCAGCCGCTGGGGCGCCGGCTGGAGAAGAGATGCAGCAGGCGGCCCGCTTGTATGATGCCTTCCCAAGGATGAGGGTTATTTTAGAGTTATGGGCTTCAACCTAAAAACAAAAAGACATCATTTACATGGGCCCAATTGGGCCCATGACCAGCAAAGCACCCAGAGGTTAAACCCCTGGATGACCAAGTTATTAAAAAAAATTCTGTTGAAATACACGGGCCCAATTGGGCCTGTGACCAGTAAGCACCCAGGGTGTTAAACCCTGGGTGACTCAAATAAAAAAAATAAAAAGAAATAAAAGAGGGTTGGGTTAGGATCCGAGTCGAGTCCACCCGACCTAGTCAAGGTTGACCAGTCAAGTTGACCGGTTAACTTTGATCGATTGACTTTACTAGTTGACTTTTAACCAAAATTTTTTATTTTTATTTAATTTTGGTCATTTTTTGGTTTAATTTTAAATTCTTATATTGGTATTTTATATATATTTTAGATGAATTAATTGAAGCAACATGTCACAAAAGTGTCATCTCTTGTGGCAATTAATTTGTTTTGAAATATAAACAGTTGTGTTCATACAACTTATATGAATATTGACCGACCCAAAAAAAGGCAATATTTGACAGAATTATATGTACACCTGTAGTAATAAATACATGATAATTATTTGGTTTTACATGTGAACAACAAATTGGCCCAAAGGAAGATTTATTGTTTGACATGCTCTTATTGTCAGTGTTTGATTACTACACGAAGATATCACTTACGAGTTAATATTTCTATCCAAAGACTAAATATTAATAGAGTGCCCGGTATTTTGAAATAGGGTTACTTTTATTTGGATTTATTATTGTTATTTTTGATTCTTATGTAAGCTTGTTTTTGGATTTGTTTGTTTTGTTCTTTATTTCAGCTACTAGTTTTGCCTCAAACATTACTACCAACATCAATTCAATTTCTATGCTGAATGATAGTAACTTCAAATCATGGCAAGAGAACCTCCTTATAGTTCTCGGAGTCATGGATCTCGACCTTATGTTAAGCGTTTCTTCTCCTGCACCTCTTACAAATAAGAGTTCCTCTGATGAAAAGAGTGACATGGAAAGGTGGGAGAGGTCAAATTGCATGTGTATTATGATTATGAAAAAAGACATTCTAAAAGCATTCAGGGGCACTATATCGAAAAAGATAAAGAGAACCAAAGAGTTCCTCGAGGACATTGAGAAGAGATTTGCCAAAAATAAAAAGGCAGAAACAAGTACACTTTTGGCAAGCCTCATCTCCATGAGATACAAAGGTAAAGGGAACATCAGAGAGTACATTATAGAGATATCTCATATTGCTTCAAAATTGAGAGTATTTAAGCTTGATCTTTCTAAGGACTTGCTAGTGCATTTAGTTCTTATATCTCTTCTTGTACAATTCAATCAGTTCAATGTGAGTTATAACTACCAAAAGAAGACTTGGTCTTTTAATGAGCTAATCTCGCACTTTGTACAAGAAAAGGAAAGGTTGAAGCAAGAAAAGATAGAAAGTGCTCACTTGGCTAATAGTTCCAAGGACAAAGGGAAGAAAAGAAAGAAGGATAAGAAGCTGTAGTTAAGACACCTCAAAAGAAACAACAAAAGACTGGTTGATCCGGAAGGCACGAGTTGTTTTTTCTATGGAGCTGCAAGACATAAGAAGAAGCATTGCACCAACTACCATGCTTGGTGTGCTAGAAAAGGTATGCTTTTTAATTTGGTTTGTTCAAAGGTTAATTTAACCTTGCTACCTAAACACATTTACTGGATAGATTCTGATGCAACCACTCACATCAATGTGTTTATGCAGGTTTGTCTAAGATGCCGAAAGCCAAATGATAATGAAAAATACATCTATGTGGGCAAGGGCAAGAAGGTTAAAGTTAAACTAATAGGGAAATTTAGATTATTGTTAAAGGCTAGATTTTATTTAGATCTTGATGAAACATTTATTGTACCGTCTTTTAGACAGAATTCGATTTTTATTTCTGCTTTGAACAAATCTGGTTATTCTTGTTCATTTAGAAATGAAAATTTTAGTTTGTTTCATGATTCAAAAATGGTTGGTTCTAGTTCTTTATCAAATTACAATAATCTCTATTTAATTGATATAATTGCTTCATTTAATGAATTCCTACAATTAAGTACTCGAGGTATAACGAGAAAATTAACCAATGAGAATTCAGCTGTGTGATGGCACAAGAGATTATGTTATATCTCCAAAAGGAGAATAGAGAAACTTGTGTCAAACGAAATTCTAAACCCTTAGATTTTACAGATTTTGATGTTTGTGTTAATTGTACTAAGGGGAAACAAACCAATAAAAGGAGATATGAAATTAATAGGACTTTGGACGTCTTAGAACTTATACATACAGATATTTATGGGCCATTCCCTATATTTTTTAGAATGGCCAACAATATTTTATAACGTTCATAGACGATTTTTCTAGATATGGCTATATATAGCTTATTCATGAAAAGTCACAATAGCTGGATGTGTTAAAAAATTATAAGGTTGAAGTTGAGAACCAACTCAACAAAAGGATTAAAAGCATCATATCTAACCATGGTACTGAATACTATGACAGATATAATAGTTCAGGTGAACAACAACCAGGACCGTTTGCTAAATTCCTAGAGGAATGCAGTATCGTCCCATAGTATACCATGCCGGTTTCACCCACTATAAATGGTGTTATTGAAAGATAAAACAAGACGCTTAAGGACATAGTGAGGAGTATGATTTCTCATTCTACCTTACCTATATCACTTTGAGGAGAAGCACTTAAGATTGCAGCATATATCCTTAATAGGGTTCCAACTAAAGCAACAGCCAAAACCCCTTACGAACTTTGGACGGGCAGAAAGCCTAGTTTAAAGCATTTACATGTTTGGGGATGTCCAACAGAGGCAAGGCCTTATAGGCCTAATAAAAAGAAACTAGACTAAAGGATAGTGAGTTGTTATTTTATTGGATACTCAAAAAGATCCAGGGGTATAAGTTTTATGATCCCACGACTAAATCGATTTTTGAGACGGAAAACACCCAGTTCTTTGAGGATGTTGAGTTTACGGGGGAGATGAAGTTAAGGACTTTGTCTTTGAAAAGGAATATGTTGATATTTTCACAGTTGTTATTGACATTGATTAGGCTCCTATTCCTAGCATTGTTCAAGAAGTAGACCCAAATCAGAACAATGTCGTAAAACCTCCTATTCTAGAACAAATTCTACCACCTCAAGAAACTATGCCATTAAGGAAATCCACTAGAGAAATGAGAACTACAGTGCTAGATGATTACATTATATTTCTCTAAAAACATGAGTTTGACATTTGTATGGTGGAAGATGATCCAATCAGCTTCCATTAAGCCATGAAAAGTTCTAGATCTCAAGAGTGGATTGATGCCATGAATGAAGAGATAAAATCTATGGAAGATAATGACGTTTGGGATCTTGTCCTATTGCCTGAAGGAGCAAAACTCATTGGTTGTAAATGGATATTTAAGACCAAGAGGGATTCGAAAGGCGGTGTTGAGAGGTACAAGGCTCGTGTTGTCTCTAAAGGCTTTACATAGAAAGAAGGCATCAATTATAAAGAGACTTTCTCTCTGGTTTCTTCGAAAGACTCTTTCAAATTATAATGGCATTGATGGTGCATTTTGATCTTGGGCTTTATCAGATTGATATTAAGACTGCGTTTCTCAATGGCGACATTGATGAAACAATCTATATGGTACAACCGAAAAACTTTGTGTTGGGAGATACAAATAAGATAGTTTACAAATTAAAGAAATCCATCTATGGGCTTAAGCAGCTTCTTGTCAATGATATTACAAATTTCATCAAGTTATCATCTCGTTCGGTTTTGGGATGAATATGGTTGATGATTGTGTATACCACAAGTTCAATAGGAGTAAGTATATTTTCCTCATTTTATATGTCAATGACATTTTGCTTGCCAACAACGATATAGGCTTGTTGTACAAAACCAATAGATTTCTACCAAAGAAATTTAAGATGAAAGATCTTGGTGATACCTCTTTTGTGTTAGGCATAAAGATACATTGGGATCGCTCTCGAGGTATTCTTGGATTATCATAAAAGAACTATATCGAAAGGTTTTCAAGAAATATGACATGCAAAATTATAAATCAGTAGCTAAGGAAGACAAGTTTAGTCTCAATCAGCGCCCTAAGAATAATTTTGAGATTCAAGAAATGCAAAAGATTCATTATGCATCAGCAATAGGGAGTTTGATGTATGCTTAGGTATGTACACGTTCGGATATTGATTACGTTATAGGGATATTGGGCATATACTTAAGCAATCCTAGAAAGAATCACTAGATAGCAGCCAAACAAATCTTGAGGTATTTATTGAGAACAAAGGGCTACATGCTTACATATCGAAGGTTAGAACAACTTGATATCGTTGGGTATACTGACTCCAATTATGCTGGATGTCGAAATAGTACAAAATCTACGTCGGGCTGTGTCTACCTTCAGGCTGGAGGTATTGTCACCTGGAAGAGTGCTAAACAATCTCTTATAGCATCTTCTACCATGGAGGCAGAGTTCATAACGTGTTCTGAGACATCCAATTATGGATATAGACATATTTTCAGTTATTTCAGTTTATGGATATTTTAAGATTATTTTCTGCAGAGATAAAGTTTTCGGCTTATTCACGCTCTAATTTTGGTATGGTTTGATTTTACTAAAGTTTTATGATAGACCAGTTGAAAATAGACATGTCAAGATCACATTGCATGAAATTTTCATGCTACACATCCATGCTTGATCTTGTCATTAGTTGTATTGGTATATGTGATCATTGTTGGGTCTAGTTACGGCATATGTAATGAAGGTCGCTTTGGTCCTATATTGATATGGTTCATGGACAAAATTATTGAGATGCATAAGGTTTTGATAGCAAAATTGATGAGCTCATAAGGTATAATTCACATATATAAAGTTTCATATATAACCCAAGTGGGAGATTGTTAGAATAAATTCAATATATGTGGGCTAATATATTATAAAAATGTGAATTAAAAGCTATCAAATAAGAATGCACAATTAAAAGTGATCAATTTGAGTTTTTGGGCTTTTAATGCATCATTAAGTGTAGACCTCTTATGTGTAGAGACTAAAATATAATTACTGATTTTATGATGAACTAAATTGGCAATTAAGAATAATTGCTAAGGTTTAGCAGTTATATAAAAAGGTTGTACTTCCTAAGTACATATGTTATTTTTCTGTCACCCATCTGTAGAAAAATTACAAAGGCAAACTTTGAAGGAAGATTTATATACCAGACTTAGAAGATCCTCAACCTAAAGACTCAGGAATCACAATTCTATCTATGGATTTAGGTTAGGTTCCGCATCTTATTAATTATATCGGTGATTTGACATGAATAATCCTGATTGATAACAGTTTTCATCACAATATTTTGTTGTAACACTCCCTAATTATATTGCTAAACATAAGAGAGAAGGAGGTCACCATAGGAATAGATTGGGAACAAAAATGGATCTCCTTCTAAATTAGAGACATGCCATTCCTCACCATACAAAATCAAGAGGCTTCAGGCAATGTCCTTAATGCCCTCTGTTCTTTTAGTTCTTAACATGCAGATATATCTTATAATTTGCTGATACCAGTGAAATAACATAGGTCTTCTCATCTAGTAAAGCTTCTCACTCTGAGTAGCCTCCTTGTGAGTTCGTTGCTACATTCCGACGTACACTTTCCCATGCCTCTATCCTCGTAAAAAATCTTTGTTAACTAGCATCAATCTTCTAGTTGTTCAATGAACAACTTGCTCACTTAGCCCGTAAACAATTGTATAGAAGCAACCTCCTCATAAGCGTATAGTAGTATAGTGCCAACCTCCTTGTGAATGTGATTACAAACTTAACATTATAGTCTTTGCCGGATTAAATCCTATCTGTAACAATATATGTTTCTTCACTTTTGAACTTGACTACGTCAAACACCTTAAAAACTAAACGACCCATCACAAATAGAGAGTGAAACTGCCAACTTCCAAACCATAAGTTGAACAAAAGAACAAAAACAAAACAAAATTTAACGTCAAAGAGAGGAACACATTAGAAAACGCTTTCCCACATCGTCCGTTGTCCTTCACTAGTACCATCTCTATATTCAAGACTTCAAAAACTAAAGGAAGTGACCAAAATCCAAAACACACACAAGGAAAAAAAAAAACACACACAGAGGCACGTAAATCACAAAGCTCAAATGTAAAACAACCGAACCTGAGCAACCCATTCGATGACCGGGGAGATTAGCCTGCAAGGACCACACCAATTGGCGACGAACTCGACAAGAACCGGACCATCGGACTTTAGGACCGAATCCGAGAACTGGGTCTCGTCAATCTCCGCAACTCCACTTCCGCAAGTGACTGAAAGCTTACGAAATTGAGAAGAAAAACGACAACCCAATTGGTTTCTGTGTCTTCGGGAGCCGGTGGAGAAGTGGAGGTTGAGGCTCTTGGAAGATGAAGCGATTGAAGCGAGAGATGAGAAAGATGTCTGGGACGCCGCACGGATGGAGAAAATGGGTGGTTTCGATAGTAATATGGTCGATTTTAGAGAAGATTGTGTCCATTTTTCTTGGTGAAGGAGCGGCGACAACATCGTTGAATTTATATATATAAATCTTTGTATGGAAAGGCTTTGGTTTTGTTTATAATTAGTAAAGATTGGACAATGACACGGTGAGTGTGAGACTAGAGGCAGGAGTTCATTTGCAGGCGTCGAGGCTTTTGGGCCACAATAAATTTGGAATTCCGCATTATATATGTTTTTGGGCAACTTTTACGATAGAAAAGGTAATTTTGTACACCTGGATTCGAACTAACTTTTTAAAGGTCTGATTTACAACTAAAAGTAGTTTTATATTACACGTTGTAAATGTTTCACATGAGCAGTTGCATATTAGACTGTTAAAATCTTAATACGTAGGCTTAAACTGTTAGAAATTTAAGAGATTCTCGTAATAAAAGCAAAAGCGATAGATCGGACCTCTAACCATAGCAATCAGATTCAAGACCTTGTCAAAAACAATTTTAAAGGCAGTTGGCTAGTCTATACAAGGCCTAATATCCATGTATAGATGGAATCTCACAAACTCTCTTGTAAACTAAAGACAATCTTCCCTCTATATTTTTAACGTATTGCTTTTTATAGTGCACTTTTTCTATCAAAGAAGGCAAATAACTAAAGTAAATGGGTAGTTATTCCAAAAGTCATGTCCCATGTTTTAGGAAAGTTACTTTTGTGGGTACAAACTCTTTTAGTGGTTTTTGATTCTAATTTCAAATGCCACTAACAGGCCACAAAATAACCAACACATTTAATTAATCTATTTAAATTAAAAAAAAAACGTGTCTAACATTATATCACTTGGCCCATAAACCTCACAGTATGTATCAATTTAAAATAATACATAAATAAAATTTCCCTATATCTTTATATACTCAAACAAAAGAGTTTAAACACATGAATCATAGCGATATCCTCTAAGAGCAAGTGTTACCTTCCATGTATTACAATGCAACTTTCTCTATTGAATGAGAACCTTATGTGATACATACATTTATGAATAAGGAGACAATGTCTGCTTTGCACTTCTCTAAACTTATTTAGGTCTACTTATGAGTGATACATTGCAAATATAAAAAGTATAAGGTAACCAATGTCCGCTTTGCACTTCTCCATGAAATGGCTCCTCTAGCTAAGAAGAAGACATATCTAGATGTTGATTTTCTAGAGTCAAGGCAGCCAACAAAATCAAAGTCTAAATATCCAATCACCTCTAAATGATCAGACCATCTATATGTAAGCTTGTAGTCCCTTGTTCCCTAAAGGTATCGCATGACTTTCTTTGCAGCTTTCGAATGTTCCATACTTAGTTTACTTTGATATCTACCAACATTCAAACTACATAAGCAATGTTAGGTCTTGTACAAACCTGAGCATATATTAAGCTTCCAATGTAGAGGCATGTGGAATGTTCTTCATCTCTTCTTTTTCCAAATCATTTCTTGGGCATTGGTTCAAATTGAATTTGTCACCTTTGATAGTTGGTGCAATTCTAGGAGAACAATCCTTCATATGAAATCTCTCAAGAACTTTATTAATATAGGTTTCTTGAGATAATCCTAGTGTCCCTTGGGATTTCTCTTTCAATCTTTATGCTAAGGACATAAGAAGCTTTACCTATATCTTTCATGTCAAACAAAAGTGAGAGAAATAGCGTAACCTCATGAAGCAAACCTAAATCTGTAGAAGCAAGCAAAATATCATCCACATATAGGACTAAAGAAATTATTACACTCCCACTAACCTTATGGTATATGCATTGATCCATAACATTCTCTTTAAAACCAAATGAAGAAATAACATAATGGAACTTCAAATACCATTGGTGGGAGGCTTATTTTAGCTCGTATATAGATTTCTTAAGCTTGCAGACCAAATTATCTTTCCCATTTGAAATGGACCCTCTAGTTGTTTCATTTAAACTTCTTCCTTGAAGAAGGCCGTTTTTGTTTGAAAAATAGTACGTAGCAGAATTTAAAAAATTTTATTTTAGAGTATTTTTCAAAACACAAGTTTGACATGCTATATGCATAAATTAACCAGATCTTACAAACCTTTGATTACCGAAGAACCCTAGCAAAACGTGAACAGAAGTAACGTTCCAAAAGAGCCTCAACCAACTGGTCTTCTTTGCTATTCTCTATCCACGACCGGAGTGTGTGTGGGCTCACACGTACAGCTCTTCTACTAGGTGACTCTTCTTCCAACCAATTGAGAGAACCCAAAGCTAGTGTTCGTGATTTGTGAACAAAAGCTCTCAGGGAGTTTTTAGATTCTCACCAGCAGAGTATCACTCTTAATCTCTCAATTGATCTAAATAACTCATTTGACTTACTCCTTATTTATAGAAGTTGGGTCTAGGGTCAGTCCTTATCAGATTAGGTCTCAAAAATTCAGATCAGAATCAAATTCGGATCAATATTTGATAAGATCTACGTAAAAACGCATGATCTTATCCTTCACTCATCGGCAGGCCGATCATAGGCCGAACAGGCCCATCGACAGGCCGAACTGCCAAATAAAAAATCTCAGCAAATCTTTTATTTTCCACCCGAGATTCTATAGGATAAAGTCTCAATTTTAATTCAAATAACCCAATAGAGAAGTTATCTGATCAAAACAACTTTATCTAGATTATCTCTAGGAAAATAAATGAATTTCTAATAATTCTACAAGTTTATCGTGATCTAATTTATCCAAAAATTAAATCAACCGATAAACATACAAGAATTATCCGATCCCAATAATTCAATAAGTTTATCTTGAATCAATTTTATCACAAAATTAATTCAACCGATAAACAGACATGAATTATTTGATTCTTCTAAATTTCAACCAATTTAATAAATCTGACATAAGTTACCAATTATTGGAAGAGCACGCGGTATCGTTACAGGATGTTGTGAGCTAGCAAAGGGGACTAAATTGACCTACATAGTTCAACCTCCCGATAATTATGAAAACCAATATTCGAGATATACATTTTATAATTATCAACTCCAATGCTACTCCACTAAAAGCTTGGAGCTGCGCTCTCAAACTACATAGAATTACAAAACCTGTATAGCTAAGTCTCCATGACATATCATAGTGTATCGTATCCCCATATGATAATCCATAATCGGCTTAAGGACAAGTTCTGTCTTACCTTCCTGATTATTTTTATCTTACGTTCTATTATCTCACCATCAAAAAACTTTCCATCCAAAGACAATATACCATTCGGTTACGCCTATGTATCCAAATGGTTGAGCGGTCCAGTTTTTCAATTACAGGATAACGCATATAAGAGGATACCATTACTCCTAAAGAGGAGCTATGGATTCCATATCTATGAATAACAGGTCTACGCTATTAAGATTCATGCCTCCAACGTACCAGCATGCATACCACTATTAAGATGTGGGTGTCACCCTTTGGTACATCAAAAGACACAAATCAAGACAACGGGCCCACTATTCATCTCAGGATTAAGATACAATACAAATGATTATCTAAAGTGAATCTATTTGTCGAGACATAATTATTAATCCAAATCAATTCACTTTATGTCCCGATCCAACATATCATCACCTATGACAATGTGCCAATGTTTCTATTCATGGAGTCAACCTCCGATGGTCAAGACAAACCATCTTCCATTAGGGATATAGACAACATAGCAATCTTTACATGAATAAAGCGCCCAACTTTATTCCCTTGATTGTGGATCTTATGACTTAGACCGTCGCCTTAAGAATTGTGTCTTCCGCATAATCTGTCCATCATATGCCCAATTCTTATAGGTTTAGACTGACAGTCTTAGAATTTTGTTTGCTTAACATACATTTAACAAATATGAACATAAAGAGGACAAGATTTGGTATATAAATAATAAATAAATTCTTTATTGATAAAAATGTCTCCAAAAACTTATTACATTTTTTACTCCTTAGGGCATACATGCCTTACAATCTCCCACTTGCACTAAGTGAGTAAATATGACAAATCTCACATCCCTATAGCTTCCACATGCCTCTCGAAGACTCTCCCAGTAAGTGTCTTCGTAAATGGATCAACTAAATTGTCCTTTAATGCGATCTTGCATACCGGGACATGCTTGCCGTCAACGAAGTCTTTTATCACATGATACTTTCGATCAATATGCTTACTCTTCTTGTGAAATCTTGGTTCCTTAGCACTAGCTACCGCCGCACTGTTATCGCAGTACAGTGATACCGCCTTATCCATACCAGGACGTACCTCAAGATCCCCAAGGAACTTGAGAAGCCACACTGCTTCTTTCGAAGTATCACTAGCTACCACATACTCGGCCTCCATTGTTGAATTTGAAATGCAATCTTGCTTAGCACTTCTCCAACTGATGGCACCGCTGCCCAAAGTAAATACAAAACCCGACGTTGATTTCCTAGAATCCAAACAGGATTGAAAATCTGAGTCAGTGTATCCTAGAGGAGTCAAGTCCTCACCCGAATATACAAGCATATACCCTCGAGTCCTTCTTAGGTACTTGAAAATATGCTTTACTACAACCCAATGGTTCGGTCCTGGATCCACCTAAAATCGACTTACAATCTTGACCGCATAACTAATATTTGGTCGTGTAAAAGCATGGCATACATGAGACTACCCACTGCTGAAGCATAAGACACCTTCTTCATGTATTCTCTTTCCTCAAAAGACTTTGGAGACTCTTTCTTAGAAAGAGTAATTCTAGACCTTGATGGTTGCCCACCTTTCTTGGAATCCTGCATTGTAAACCTCTTGAGAATTTTATCTATGTAGCCAGCCTGAGACAAAGCTATCATTTTGTTCTTTATATCCCGAAAGATCTGGATACCGAGAACAAAATTAGCCTCTCCCAAGTCCTTCATATCAAACTGCTTGGTCAACCATAATTTGACCGATGACAATGCCCTAACATATTTGCCAATTAGCAATATGTTATCTACATAGAGTAGTAGAAAAACCACCTTCCCATCCTTAATGTGTTTGTAAACACATGGTTCATCCACATTTTGTGAGAATCCATAAGTCTTGATCACCTGATCAAATCTTATGTTCCAAGAATGAGAAGCGTGCTTAAGTCCATAAATAAACTTCAGCAGCTTACAAACCTTAGCCTCTTGACCCATAACCTTGAACTCATCTGGTTGTTCCATATAAATGGACTCATCAAGATAGCCATTCAGAAAAGTCTTCTTGACATCCATCTGCCAAATCTCGTAGTCGAGAGCGGCAGCTATGAACAAGAGAATCCGGATGGACTTAAGCATGGCTACAGGCAAAAAGGTTTCCTCATAATCGATTCCTTCCTTTTGCGTATAACCCTTAGCTACCAGTCTAGCCTTAAAGGTTTCGACCTTTCCATCCACTCCTCTTTTCCTATATTAGATCCACTTAAACCCTATGGGTTTTACCCCTTCCGGAAGATCCACAAGCTCCCAAACTTGATTAATCTCCATAGACTTCATCTTTGTGTTCATGGCCTCTGTCTAGAGTTTTGAATCAACATCCTCAATAGCTTCTGCGTAAGTATAAGGATCCCTGTCATGTTCATCCGGTTCAGCCAAAAAGACTTCCCCATTAAACATATGCCTCTCAGGTTGACGCCTGATCCTCCCACTACGCCAAAGCCCCTTAGGTTGTTGTTCAAGTTTGTTTGGTTTTTCTACACTGATAGGAACGGTTTCATTGGGAACCTCCAAAGTGATCGGATCACTCCTTAACTCCTCAAGCACCACTTTGCTTCAAGGTTTAAATTCGTCCATGTAACTCTCCTCAAGGAAAGTTGCATTAGTTGAAACCACGACTTTATTGTCCTTTGGGTTATAAAAATAACCCCCTTTTGTCCCTTTTGGATATCCTACAAACACGTGAACTTTTGAACGTGCTTCCAACTTATTAGGATCCTTAAACAAGACATGAGCCGGACAACCCCATATGCGAATATGGTTTAAGGATGTCTTCTTGCCCGTCCAAAACTCGTGAGAAGTTTTAGGGACTGATTTTGAAGGCACATTGTTCAAAAGATAACATGCGGTTTATAGTGCATATCCCCAAAAGGATAAAGGCAATGATGAATAACTCATCATGGACCTAACCATGTCTAATAAAGTCCTATTCCTTCTCTCTGCTACGCCATTCTGTTGCGGAGTACCCGGCGTAGTCAAATGGGATAAAATTCCATTCTCTAATAAGTGTCCCAAGAACTCATCAGAAAGGTATTCTCCACCTCGATCGGATCAAAGTGCCTTTATGAGTCTACCCAATTACTTTTCCACTTCAGCCCGAAACTCCCTAAACTTGTCAAAAGTTTCGCTTTTGTGGTGCATCAAGTGCACATACCCATATCTTGAGTAATCGTCAATAAAAGTGACGAAGTACTCATACGGTCCTTGTGCCCAGATGTTCGTCGGTCTGCAAACATCACTATGCACAAGTTCTAGAACCCCTTTGGCCCTATTGCCCTTAGACCTGAATGGTCTTTTGGTCATTTTACCCTCGAAACAAGATTCACATTGAGGTATAGATTCCACCTTTAAGTGACTTAAAGGTCCATCCCTTACCAACCTTTGAATCCTATTCAGATTAATATGACCAAGGCGCAAATGCCAAAGATAAGTCTTATTAGAGTGAGAAGTTTTAAGTCTTTTAGAGTTATTATTATTCATCTCAGCATTAAGCAATAAGTCCATCTTAGGTTTGATAAAATATAGTTATTTTGCATCCATCTAGAACATATAAAACATGTATTTTTACGAATCACCACTTTATCATTAAAAGAAACCAAGTAGGAGTCTTTAAATAAACAAACTACAAAAATTAAATTCCTTTTAAATTTAGAAACATAAAAACAATCTTGCAAAAATAAATTCCTATAATTATCAAAATAAAGATGGACGTCTCCCACTGCTTCCGTTGAGACCAAAGATCCATAGTCCATCCGAAGCGTGAAGTCTTCATGCAGCAGACTTCTCATTTCTTTGAACCCCTACAGAGAAACACAAACATGATTAGTTGCACTAGAATCTATGACCCAAATGTCACTGGATTTCTCAACCAAACAAGTTTCTAAATATAGAAGATCACACCTACCTCCCTTGGAAAGGAAGTCCTTGCAATACTTTTTGATATGCCCGACCTTCCCACAGAAGAAGCACTTAAGCTTCTTTGGGTTCTTCTTCTTCTTCTTGCTCTTGGTGCTAGCAGGAATAAAAGACTTCCCGTTCTTGGCCCGTTGCTTCTTTTCATTTCCAGAGTTAGGATTCAAACCAGAAGCAGCTACCATGTTGTTCTCTCCACCCACAAGAGACTCCCTAATTAGCAGTTTAAACTCTTGTAACTGTTTCATTAATTCTGTTAAGGTCATATCCCGTCTATTGCTTAAATTAAAAGTAGCTCTAAACGGAATAAATTCCTTTGACAGAGTCTCAAAGACCATAGTCATCTGAGTTTCAGCATCGATGTCGGCTCCATTAGTTTGAGCCTCAGCGAGGTAACCCATGACCAACATCATGTGCTCCTTTTCAGATGTCCCTGGCCTCTGCTTACAGTTTAAGAGTTTCCGAAGCACCCCTTGCCGCTTTGTTATGGCCTTGCCTCCAAACATATCCTCAAGATTATCCAAGATCTGCTTTGTAGTCTCATAATCCTGATGTTAAGACTGTAGCATGTTATTCATGCTAGCCATAATATAGTAGCGGGCCTGATCATTAGCATCTTTCAAGCGATCATATGCTTGAAATTGCTCATTAGTTGAGTCTTCCGTAGGCTCAGGAGGACAAGGGGTTGTCAGTACATATTTCAGTTTCTCAAAGGAGAGGACGATATCCAGGTTTCGTTTTCAATCATTATAATTCTCTCCAGTTAATAGGTTTTTGTCAAGTATCGAAGATAAAGCATTTTTAGACATTTTTAATCTACAATTAAGAATCATATACCAAACATAAGCAAACATATCATAATAATTTAGTAAGATAACACAATCATGTAAAAAAGTACAAATGTGTTTATGTGTCAAAACCTTGAAAATAACATAACCTTACAACAATAATTCATAACTCAAAATTCGACAAGCTCCTAGGGAAGTCATGCCAAATTCAATCAGGAACACAGATCCCCTCCTGATTAATATATACCATCTAAGACCCGTATGATCCAGCATATATTAATAATTGTTTCTTTGGCCATTAATTTTATTAACAGAGCTCCTAGGGGAGGTTAATAATAAAATTAACATGAGTGTATAACCATCATTTTAATATTTTAAATATGATTTATAATCACCACCTAGGGGTGTGCAACTATAAATCATGCTAAAATACCTTATCCTTTTAGAGGTTCAATCTAGTACATGATAGAAATCCCTTCCTAAGGGTCGGGACCATCATGTTCTGCCTATAGACCAACGATGGAGGCCTTAGGTTCTCTCTTCGAAAACATTCTCCCACTTAATCTTTTGAAATCAAGGTTTTATTTTAAGATTATGCATGAACAATTTTAATATGAGCGGCACTCCCTAGTCTATATGATATGTTATCAATATACATGGCAAATCATATTATAATACAGATAAGCAAAGTAATCCAACAAAGCTACAAGCAAAATAATAATAACCATAATATTATGGCTTCACCCTAGAGAATAGAAAACTAAGATTACAAGAGAATAATCAAGACATATTATCGATTCTTCATCCTTGAATCCTCAAGTTGTATCCTTCTTCATGTAATGCCCATCTTCAAGTCTTCAATCTCGTATGAATCGAATACTTCATATTTTCGGTCATATCCAAATTTAATGTTTCTCAGAATTGTCCCAAAAACAAAATTAAAACTATATTGAAAACTGCACATTTTCTAAAAATTTTCTAGCTCTCGGTCCACAGGCCGATCTGGGTGATCGGCTTGCCGGTCATGCTCCATCGGCCTGCCGACTCATGAAAGTTTGGCCTGCCGCCGAGCCACCTGATTTCTGCCCCATTGATGGCCTACCGAACCTCACGTCCTGCCTGCCGATTTGTGACCATCGGCCTGCTGAACTGTGGGGTTCAACATGCCGACCGAGTAGAAATCTTCCATCCAGAAAATATAATTTTTTAATATAATTCATCAATTTTATTTTTAATAATTAAAAAACATAAAATTAGAGACTCAGGTAACACCTTGGAGCGCCATCATCATTCTTCTAGATCTGTCTTCTCTGAATGATTATTTAATTACAAAATTTTTACAAATTTAAAATTAAATAATAATTCATAGACGGAGATGATAGTCCGCCATCTAATTAAATAAAAAACCTAGATACACATTCTAACCTCTAAGGAACCAGAACCGACATTAATTATTTAATAAATAATTAAATAACAATTTAATCAACCATAATTAATTAATAAACATTCACCATATAATCCATGACAGCATAAAAATATATAGAAACCTAGAGTGCCAACTCTCTATAAAATTAAATTCAACCATATGAGAGATTAAAATCACAAAATTTATAAATATAACATGATCACAAACTCATAAATTTATGTAAACACCTAGCTCTGATACCAATTGTTGAAAAAATAGTACACAATGAAATTTTAAAAATTTTATTTTAGAGTATTTTCTAAAACACAAGTTTAACATGCTATATGCATAAATTAATCAGATCTTACTAACCTTTGATTACCGAAGAACCCTCACAAAACATGAAGAGAAATAATGTTCTAGAAGAGCCTTAACCAACTAGTGTTCTTTGCTATTCTCTATCCATGACCGGAGTGAGTGTGGGCTCACACGTACAGCTCTTCCACTAGGTGACTCTCCTTCCAACCAATTGAGCAAACCTAAAGCTAGTATTCGTGATTTGTGAACAAAAGCTCTTAGGGAGTTTTTTGATTCTCATCAATAGAGTATCACTCTTAATCTCTCAATTGATCTAAATAACTCATGTGACTTACTCCTTATTTATAGAGGTTGGGTCTAGGGTCAGTCCTCATCAGATTAGGTCTCAAAAATTCAGATCATAATCAAATTTGGATCAATATCTAATAAGATCCGTGTAAAAATGCATGATCTTAACCTTCGCTCATCGGCAGGCTAATCAAGATGATCAGTGGGCCAAACTGCCAAATAAAAAATCCCAGTGAATCTTTTATTTTTCACCCGAGATTCTATAGGATAAAGTCTCAGTTTTAATTCAAATAACCTAATAGAGAAGTTATCTGATCAAAACAACTTTATCTAGATTATCTCTAGGAAAATAAATGAATTTCTAATAATTTTACAAGTTTATCTTGATCTAATTTATCCAAAAATTAAATCAACCGATAAACAGACAAGAATTATCCGATCCTAATAATTCAACAAGTTTATCTTGAATCAATTTTATCACAAAATTAATTCAACCGATAAACAAACATGAATTATTTGATTCTTCCAAATTTCAACCAATCTAATAAATCTGACATAAGTTACCAATTATTGAAAAAGCATGTCGTATCATTATAGGATGTTGTGAGCTAGCAAAGGGAATCAAATGGACCTACATAGTTCAAGCTCCTGATAATTATGAAACCCAATATCCCAGATATACATTTCATAATTATCAACTCCAATGCTACTCCACTAAAAGCTTGGAGCTGCGCTCTCGAACTGCATAGAATTACGAAGCTTGTATAGTTAAGTCTCCATAACATATCATAGTGTATCGTATCCCCATAGAATAATCCATAATCGGATTAAGGACAAGTTTTGTCTTACCTTCCTGATTATTTTTATCTTACGTTCCATTATCTCACCGTCAGAAAACTTATCATCCAAAGATAGTATACTATTTGGTTACACCTATGTATCCAAATGGTTGAGCGCTTCAATTTTTCAATTACAGGATAACACATATAAGAGGATATCATTACTCCTAAAGAGGAGCTATGGATTCCATATCTATGAATAATAGGTCTACGCTATCAAGAGTCATGCCTTCAACATACCGGCATGCATACCACTATTAAGATGTAGGTGTCACCCTTTGATACATCAAAAGACACAAGTCAAGACAACGGGCATACTATTCATCTTAGGATTAAGATACAATACAAATGATTGTCTAAAGTGCATTGATTTGCTGAGACAGAATTATTAATCCAAATCAATTCACTTTATGTCCTAATCCAACATATCATCACCTATGACAATGTGCCAATGTTTCTATTCATGGAGTCCACCTTCGATGGTTAAGACAAACCATCTCCCATTGGGGATATAGACAACATAACAATCTTTACATGAATAAAGCACCCAACTTTATTCCCTCAATTGCGGATCTTACGATTTAGACCGTCACCTTAAGAATCGCGTCTTCCGCATAATCTGTCTATCATATGCCTAATTCTTAAAGGTTTAGACTGACAGTCTCAGACTTTTGTTTGTTTAACATATATTCAACAAATATGAATGTAAAGAAGACAAGATTTGGTATATTAATAATAAATAAATTTTTTATTGATAAAAATGTCTCCAAAAACTTATTATATTTTTTACTCCATAGGGCATACATGTCTAATAGTTTTCATATCCATCTGAGGTAGTTCCGTATCAAAACTAGCCACTAGTGCCATGATTATCCAAAATGAGTCCTTCTTTGAAACTGGAGAGAAGGTGTCATGATAATCAATTCCTTCTTGTTAAGTGAATCATTTGGCTACAAGTCTTATCTTATATCTTTCGACATTGCCCGAGGAGTCCTTTTTAGTTTTAAAGTCCCATTTTCAACCAATGGCATTTGCTCCTTTAGGCAAATCAACATGATCTAAGACTTGATTATTAGCTATAGAATCCATCTCATCTTTCATGGCATTGTATCATAATGTGAATTTGCTTCCATTCATCACCTATGAAAATGTAACAGGGTCATCTTCAACACAAATGTCAATGTCAAATTCTTGCATGTGCACAACATAATTTGAAGGAATCGTAGATTATTTCACTCTAGTAGATCTTCTTAATGTTGCAACAACATTCTCTTGTTGAGGATGTTGAATAATTGGATTTATTGGAATATCCTCATGATGATGTGGTTCTACAATAACTGGTGTTTCCTAGATTTTCAAATCCAAATAACTATCCTGAAAAACAATTAGTCTGCTTGAAGACTTAACAGTGGGTTCACAAATGCGGTTTTCCTTAAATACTAAGTTTTGAGGTTCACCACTCCTACTAATCACATCATTCTCTAGAAACCTTGCATTCTGAGATTCTACGATTTTTATAGTACGGGAAACACAATAAAATCTATGTCCTTCAGACTTCTCTACATAGCCAATGAAATATCCAATGACTATCCTTGAGTCTAACTTACTCTCTTGTGGATTATAAACTCTAAACTCAACAGGGCCCATATATGTACATGCTTTAAACTAAGTTTCCAACCTTTTTATAACTCAAAAGGCATTTTGGGAACCGCCTAGATTGGAACCCTATTTGGTGCATATACCGCTGTCTTTAAGACTTCACTCCACAAGGATAATGAGAGATCCGAGTTACTAATCATACTCCTCACCATGTTCTTTAAGGTCTAGTTTTGTCTTTTAGCTACAACATTTTGGGATGGTGAGTCTAGCATTGTGTACTGGGAAACAATGCCTTCTTCCTATAGAAACTTCTGAAATGGACTAATTAATTATCCTCCTTTGGTGTTCCTACCATAATATCCACTATCTCTATCAGACTTCACTATCTTAATTTGTTTGCCCAATTGTTTCTCTATCTCTGTTTTATAGATTTTGAAAGATACATGTATCGTAAGTAGTCATTGATAAAAGTGATGAAATATCTCTAACTATTTATACACTTATTATAGGGATCGCTAATGTTAGTGTGTTCAATCTTTAAAATCTCGAAAGTCCTCTTAGCACCCTTCTTGGTTTTGTTGGACTACTTTCCTTTGATGCAGTCCACACAAATACTAAAATCGGTAAAATCAAGAGCCTCAAGGACTCCATCATTTACTAATCTCTTAATGCTTTCAATGGAGATTTGACTTAATTTCCTATTCCATAATATGAAGAATTTCTCATTTATAATACCAAACTTAATGCTAATGTTGCTATAATTCACAGTCTAAGGTTAAACTCATAAGTAGACTTCAAATTAAGCCTAAATAGTCCATCAACTAAAAGACCATTACCAATGGTAACATTGTCTTTTAGTAACTTAAAAGAGGAACCATCAAAATTGAAACTAGAACCACATGGCAAAAACCTTGAAACTGAAATAAGGTTCCTCGAATAAGATGGAATGTAAAAGGTTATTTCAAGATCTAGAACAAAGCTAGATCTTAGGACAAGTATACAAATCCTAACCACTTCCAAATGTAAGCACATCCGATTTCCTAAATAGCACATTCGCTTTCTACTGGTTTTCCTTGATTTATGAACCCTTGCATAGTATTGGTAATATAGATTATAGAACCAAAATCAATCCACCAAGTATTACCAGAAACGTAAGCCATATGATATTCATAACACACATTGGAAATAAGAGATGAATCAAAATTTGAAATAAAAAATATTAAATAGCTACAAAATAAATCAAATATAGCTTATCAAACATGCAAAGCAGCCAAAAATATGGAAAATTTACCCATGTAAATTAATCCAAACAATAAGATCAACACATCATCATAACCTTTCATGTGGCTTTAGATAATAACACGTAAATGATTTTAAGATTACTTTATAATGGGACTAGTATTTAAATTTTTGAACAAAAATTTCTAGGCCTATGGACAACTAGTTTTTTTTTTTTAAACAGTTTCCTATCCTTTTCTAATTAAACACAAAAAATAAAAAATCACCATGTAGGGTTAAACTATTATATTTTTATTATATTTAATTACAATTATAATGTCATTAACTTAATACGACTAAATTAAATTATCCTTATGTCATCTAACATCATCATTATCAAGGCTACTGTGGCAGTCACTTAATTAACCAAATGTTGCCTTTATTTGACATCAAAAGTAATGATTAAACCAAATGTTAATCTCAAATTAGTAGTGTTCCAAATACTACTATTAAACACATACATTGTGAGTAATGTACTCTTATATTCAAGCAGATATCTAATATATATATATATATGAGATAAAAAATACCATAATTCATCAAAATCTCAACCCATATAACCTCATACCATTTTTTCTTTAACGCTTTAAAACAATCAATAGCTCACAATTAACTTCTATATGCAATATTTATATACCAAAACAAAGCTGAAACATGGTATACGAATAAACAATAGTCCAAATAAAAATTTATCTGAATATAATTCGTAAAGTTCACATATATATCACGTGCATCAACCATTGTATTCTGTTGATATCAACATATATGTCATGTAATGTCCATGACCTAATTTAGTCCACTGAACACGATTCCTTGCACATGGACTATAAGTTGAAAATAATTCTAAATGTCCTATCATATGATCGGATGCACCAAAAACTATAATCCATGGTTTCCTAGAGTTGACATTAACCAGAGTAGCAATAAGATAATTACCTTTTTGTGCTAATGAACAAGAAGGAGTTGAGGAATTTGCTAACATTTGTGCAGATTGGAGGAGTTTGGACAAATGCTCTATTTGCTCCTTAGAGAAAGGAAGCTTTTTTGAGAGAACTTGCTGCCCTGCTGTTGCCCTTGTTCATCTTTTGAGGTTTGAAAGGCATGTCCATCATCAGATTTTCTTTTCCAATTTGCTAGTTTCCCATGCAATTTCGAACATGTGCCTCGAGCATGCCATGGCTTTCTGCAGTGAACACACCATGGCTTTTCTGTCTACTTCATGTTCTTATCACTATCAAAATCCTCTCCTTTTAGTGAAACCAAGGCAAAGGTTTCTATTTCAGAACTGGGCTAAGAATTTGCCTTGTGTGGCATAACCTTTCGTCTGCCTTCCTCTCTTCTCACCTTAGCAAAAACCTCTCGTATGGTAGGAAGAGGTTTCCTACTCAGAATTCTTCCTCGGACCTCATCTAATTCTCTACTTAAACTAGCAAGAAACATAGAAACCTTATCATTTTCTACCCTTTTCATGTACCTTACACTGTCAATAGGGCAGTCCCATTCCTCTTCATAACAAAGATCCAACTCCTGCCACAATGTAACCATCTCATTAGAATAGATGGTTATTTCCCTGTCTCCTTGCTTTGACTGCCATAGTCTTGACTTTAATTCAAAATCTGAGACGAATTTTCCAAGTTAGAATAAGTGTCTTAAACTGCTTCCCAAACTTATTTAGTAGTTGGAAGGAACAAAGAAGGCTTTCCAATTGAGGGCTCCATAGAGTTAATGAGCCAAGCAATCACCATGGAGTTTTCAGACCTCCATTTATTCAGATTTGGATCTTTAATGGCTGGTTTCTTCACTTCTCCTATTGAATGGCCAAGTTTTCCTTTACCATCAATTACAAGCTTCACGGATTGAACCTATTCCAGGTAATTTTTTCCATTCAATTTATGAACAGTTAATTGAAGTGAAATAGAAGAAATTGAATGAGAGTAGAGTAATCTATACTGCTCAGAGGTGCAACATTAGAATTGTTAAAGGTACTCCATGCAGGTATGGGGCCAAAACTAACACCATCATTATTGGAATTGGCGCTCGCCATTGGGGCTTTCTATGGTTAGAGCCAAAGCTCTGGTACCATGTAGATTTTTGGAGAGGAGAAGAATATGTTCTTCTTATTAAACTAATCTCAATTACATCTTTAAATAGACATTAGAGATTTTTTTAAAAAAAGCCTAAAAATGAGGAAATATCCTAAATTCCTAAACCAGCAAAATCTAAAATAAAATAATTAACCTATTCTAAATATCCAAATATAACAATGCAAATTTATTCAAATTTAAATACTAATTAACTCCTAACTTTTTGACAAATATATTACTCTTTTATTAATTCCAACGTAACTCCACCAAATATTTAGAATTGCACTCTTGAAATTATAGATATCTAATTATTCATTTATTAGAGTCATCTATTTGATTAGAGCTAGGTCAAATCTGTTAACCTCTCTAATTACTTCTTTATCCTTGAGTGCTATTGAAACTTTAATGAATAATAAATTCATGAACTTAATTAAGAATTAAGTGCTCTAATTGTTCAGGCCCTGAATCAATATTCAAGAGAATTATTTACCCACTTATGTTAGAGAAGGAATGTGTTCCATCTTGTAGTATTAATATTCTCAACTACTTACTTCATTATGCCTCCAAAATACAAAGAATATGATTAGATTCTTGAATCTGTACCGAATAAATCCAAAGACATAAATCCATAAGAGAAGTTTGCTAAAAACTTAGGATTAAAATTATCTTATATATTACCATTGGTCGATATGATTAGAATTTGCTTTATTTAACGGAGGTTATTAGCTATTCGTATCACATCGTCCCAGTTATATATAATCTCATCATATATAGTGTATTTATTTAATGATTTACTATATTGATGATTTGGATAAGACCGTTTTATTCTTAATGGAAAATGACATGAACTAGTAACGCTTAATTAAAGATTTTATACTTTAATTGAGTACTTAATTATAATAATTAATTATATGTTACTGACCACTTTAATTATCCTTCTTAAATGTTATCCTCTTGTATATAACATTTACATACAATATTTAAGGTCATCTAAATAATTATAAAATTTTTAATGATATTCATAAAGTATACAAAATTTATACATGCAAATATGATGAACAAATTCACTTTATTTATAAATATATTCTTTACAAAACATCATATGCTTTAAGGGCATCTATCCTAACAATATGTTACAGTATTTTAGCTTTAACTTTTTAGTTCCAACTGTATTTTCCAAATACTTAGGTTTCTAACAAAAAAAAAAAAAAGGCTGACCTTAAACCGAAGGGGATTCCAATTATCAAATTGAAGGAGGAAAATTGGCATTGTCTTTTAGTTAAGGGGAAAATTGAAAAGGAAAAATTGCACCAAAAATACAAAAAATTTTATCACGGAAAAGACGATTTTACTTTGTTAGTAGAGCATGGTGTTTACGTTAGACACATTTTTAATTTAAATAAATTAATTAAATGTGAGTTATTTTGTGGCCCATTGTGATATTTGAAATTACATTAAAACCCGTTTAAATATTTTATACCCACTAAAGTAACTTCCTTAAAACGTGAGACAAAACTTTTGGAGTAGCTACCCACTTACTCTACTTATTTGCCCTCTCTAATGGGAAGAGTACACTACAGAAAAACATGCATTAAAAATATATAGGGAATAGGGTCGCTAGTTTGCAAGAGAGTCTGTGAGCTTCCATCTATATATGGATATTAGGTCTTGTATAGATTAGCCAACTGTCCCTAAAATTGTTTTTGATAAGGTTTTGAATCTGATTGCTATCGTTAAAGGTATGATATATTGCTTCCACTTTTATTACAAGAATCTCCAAATTTTCTGACATTTGGTACCTGAGCCATATCTCTAGTTTGGCATTTGGTTCCGTGATATTGGGTCTGTTTATTTTGAGTATTATTTGAACTCAATAGACTCAAATTTGGATTCGAGTATCAAGAATCCTTTGGATAAGTGTTTATTTCCTCAAAAATTTGAATCCTTTGAGTATTAAAAATCTACGTTTTTAGAGTTCTCATTCCTCCCTAAACTTTTGATACTCATATATCTTTGTTATAGTAAAAACTAAAGTTCTCACTCCTATATTTGAGAAAAAAAATCATAACTTCTTCATTTGATATCCAATTGAGATGATTCTTTTTTCATTGTGTTCCTAGTGAAGAGATGAATAAATTAAGATCCATATTGCATCTTTTTTAGGATCATTAACATTAAGATTTTATTAGATTTGTCAATAAATCAAAAACTATTTTCACTACCTTTCAAAACATAAATTCTAATTTTATTCCATACTTAGATTAAAACCTAAATGCATATCTAAACATGAATTCAGATAGCAATTTAAATCACTAACTCAAATTATACTAACTCAAATCAAATCATTAATTTGAATCTATTTACCAAACGGACCCCTTATGTTCATCGGTATATTTTTCATTCCACAAAATTTTAACACCCATTATATGTACCTAATGTAACGCCCCCTTACGGACGTCACAAATGTCGTTACATTCATACATTCATACTTATTTGAACTTTAAACATAAACATAAATACAAAACTTAAAAGATACGTTTAATAGTAAACATAATTAAAACATACATAACCAGAATCCATTCATGTATTTTTTTTTTAAATAGCATATCATTGCTTAATTTATTCCATATCATAATTTATTCAATTATACTTTAAATTAATCGTGAACTTATTTTAATAAAATAGACATACCAAGTTGTAAAATCACAACTTATAAAAACATCACATCGTTTAAAAAATCACATTGATTATAACTCATTTGCTCCCACAGTTCGGCAGACCGAACTTAGGACTTCGGCAGGCCGAACATAATCGGCAGGCCGGCAGAGGCTTTGTAAATCTAGATTAAAACTCATAATCGTTCGGCAGGCCGAAAACGTGATCGGCAGGCCAAACTTTCAAACATCGGCATGCCGACCCATGACGTTTGGCAGGCCGACCGAGCCAAAATCTTTGAGTAAACTTAATTTTTAAAACAAAACCAACTTTTCATAAAAATGCGGAAGATCAAAATTCTTTAAAATGATAAAATAAAATATAAAACCATAGTTCAAGTACTCTTAAAACTTAACATAAAAATGTTCAAAATATAAAACTTGATTTAAAACATAAAAACATTCTTCTTGACGTTCTTCCGGTTACAATTCATCGTGCTTAATGCTCACACGCCTTCCCATGTCCTCCACCTAGTCTATGATTTTCTTACCCTTATCTGCAACATGACATAAAACTTGATTAAGCTAATGCTTAGTAAGTACATATAATTCTCACAATTTAAAACATTTCATATACATCATCATCATCATCATTTTCATCATATCATAAAAGCGCCTTAAGCACAATTTCATAGGAACATATCTTTCATTACATTGACCACATTAAAACTTATTCCATTTTATCTTAAGGGACCAAGTGTTGCACCATGAACATCATTGTAGGCGCGCCGTCATGAGAGGAGAAGGGTAGCTAATCCCAAACCAAACATGACATCATAACATATCATTTCATAACATTGTGTGCAACACTTATTAGGTGATACATAAATACATAATTTTCATACTTTGAAACATGTCATCATCATACATGCATAACTTTAAATCATGATAATTTTTCATAAGAGTTCCTGTAAGGAAAATAACCATAAAATCATCATAAATATCATTGTGAACATATCATCAAACCTTGTAGAACGTGTCATGTTGCAGGTGAGAATGTACTTATCTTAACAGCTAGCTTACTTAACCTTAATACGGTTTGGTGACGACGACGCGGTCTTGATGTGCTCGTTCCTTTGAGTGTTCATGCCATTTATCCATTTAAAAATACAATAAAATTAATACTTATCATAAAACATCCATTCATATACCATCACATATACATTCATCTCATATAGACATTATTCATAACATGCTTCCTTAAATATTATCATCAAAACATCTCATACATTACAATCATGAAAATCTTTTGAAAACATTTTCTAATAATTTAAAATACAAATATTTTAATTTTAAAATTCATAAAAACATCTTATTATCATGCATTTTAATATCATAAAATTATTTCATCATCAATAAAAATCATTTAAACATATATAACATTTTATAAAACAAAAATCCAAAAATAACATTGTTAAAACAGTTTTCTTGACGTAATCTCATAAAATTTCATAACATAAAATACACTCATCATACATTATACATGCACATTCTTGTCAACTTTCATGAAAAAAAAACATTATTCATTTACCCCTTGAATAAACATTACATTTTTCATACATCATAGTTAAACAACAATATTTTACTATGAGGGGTAGAAGATAAAAAATTCATAATTTATCATAGAAACATCGAATTGACTTGAAACTTGGGAAAACATCACATAACACATACATGCATAACATATTAAAAATTTAGAACAAACTACAATACCTAGAGAAAGATATTGCAGACGGTTGGAGGAGAAGAAATGCTTTTCAAAAACACAAAGAAACGAGTCCTTACCTTAAAAGATTTTCTTCTCAAAACCCTTGAATTCAACCAATGAAAATATAACTTTTTCTTTCAATACTTGCAGAGAATTTTTGAGAGGAAAGAGGACGGAATTCGTGGAGAAGAGAAGAGAAAGGAAGAAATTAGAAAACATCTTAGAACTGAGAGAGAGAAGAGTGAGAAGATGAGAGAAAAAAACTGAGGAAAAGAATCGTTAAAATTTTTTAACGCAACGAGCATAGTGAAAATTCATTACCCTCCATTAAGTTAGAATTTTTTTGACTCATTGATAGCAAATGGCGTGGAGGAAGGAGAGAAAAGAGGGAAGTCAAACAATCACTCGTCACTTACCATGTTTTGCCCTCTCAAAATAGGAAACCATTTAAAATTATACAAATCAATGCGAAGTCAAACCTTTTCTTTCCTTAACTGACAAAATTATTCCATTAATATGCCAATTAATCATAATAAATAACCTATTTATCGTAATTATCTCAGCCATAAATTTGGAGAGATTTTTGCTGACTGCTCTTCAGCTGTGTTCGGTCTGCTGATTTTCCCCTTCGGCCTACCGGTTCCACCAAGTTCAGCCTGCCGATGGTTTCCATCGGCCTGCCAATCTTTCACAGACTGTTCGGCCTATCGAACTTGAAAGTCTGGCCTGCTGAACTGTCCTTAAATACCATACATTAAAACATTAAATTCATCGATGCATCATAATTAAACATACATTAAAATAATCATGAACACTTAAGCACAATGATTTCATGCGGTCGTCACCTGTTATAAAACTTGACATAAAAAGTTAGTAACATTAAAAATCATATATCATAACATATAACATAAATTATTATTAAGATTTCCTTAACGTTGTTATTAACTTAACGAGATCCATTACATAAAAATAGGTGGGTGTTACACCTAATGTACTTGGATTGTTATTTTTTTTTGGTGAATTTCGAGGCAATAAATCAATTTTTGTTTCATATGCCTCACACATATTAAGCATACTGATATATGGGTAATGATTTTTTCGTGAATTGATATTTTATTCCCTTTGTATTTGGATAATTAGAGAGTTTCATCTTAAGTTTTGGAAATTACAGAAGAATATTTGAAAGATTGAAATTTTGGTTTTGAATCGACGGGGTATATATATATATATATATATTGTATGTATGTGCTGATTTTGACATTGGTATATGTTATTGGTTTTTTGTTGGGTACTCTGTAAATAGATTTGTATATACACATTTACATACATGTTCGTATACGTAGATGTTGGATCTATAATTAATTTAAATCAAGTTAAAATTCTAATTGTGTTATGAATAAATTTGTTTATTAGTGTGGATGTTCATATTCCTAACACGCTTATGAATTGCATTATCTCCACGTTAATGCCTATTAGTGTTGGTATTTTATAACCTTCATAGCCTCCCAATTACCACTCTATTAGTATTAATTTGTTGTTGCAACTCTTGATTTTTGCCTTCCCCTACTTTATGATCCTTGGTTGATATATATATATATATATATATATATAGATTGAAAGCTTATATTGTACACAATATGAGATGATGAATAATAAGATTATTTTTCTCTATTTCTCTTGTGTTTCTCTATTTTATGCTTTATTTCATATTTTTACGTTTATTTTGGTTTATATAAAATTTAGTTAATTGTGTCTTTTTGTTATATTTTTTATTTTATTTTATTTGTTTAGTTTAGTTCTTATTATTTTTAGTTTTATTACTATTTTATTTTACTTGTTTTGGTAGGATAAATTCAGCATTTTAGAGCTTGAATCAGCAAGATTTAGTGCCTCAACGTGAAGGATTCCTCGCCACCGTGTGGAGTCATAATACGCTGGTGTGGCCACACGAGTTTAGCATCAGGTCAAAACCAAACCCAAAATGTGTAGCTGCGTGCCCTGTTCCTCACCCCACGCATGTGCCATTTGAACCAAAGTGGTTGTTGATTTTGAGGTTGATTTGAGGAGAAATTCCCCAAACATTTGGAGCATATAAATACCCCTTCTAGGGTTTTGTGTAAGTAACTTTTTAACCTGATTTGGAGGGGAAATAATAGTCATGTTGGAGTTCAAAGGAGGAGAAGAAGATGACGTTGAAGATCATCTTAGTGCTCTACCATTAGTTTACTTCTTTACCATCTCTTTTCTTTCAATTTCTTGTAAATTAATATGAATTTCTTCTTCATATTTTTGTTTGTATTTTTAGTTTTATTTATGATTATGTATAACTAATTTTTTTAGTCTAGAGGGCTATAGACCCAAGTTGAGATTGTGTTTGGTTTATTGCCTTAGATATAATATTCCTTATATTTCTCAAATGGGGATGAGTTCATAAATACAAAACCAAGATAGTTTTTTCATATACTTGTGTATCCTCTATAACAAATTAGTGTTGAGATGTCATTGCAACTCCATAAAGACTACTCATCAAGATGGATAATTCAATCATATCTAATTTATGGGCTAATAATAGGAACAGATCAAAAAAATATACGTGTGACGCATCAACAACTACCTCCAAAATATTCAAGGGTAACATCCTAGTAGATGTATTATGTAGATCAAGATCGACATCTACAAAATCTTTCCAACTAGCTAGAAACAATTTTTGGTATTGAAGACTCTTGAACTTTGTGTGTACTTTATTATGTTTGGTTTTAGTTTTTTATGTTTGCTATTATATTATCATACATTGCTTTTAATGAGTATGTAAAATAATATTAGAATCATAATCAATACATATAATGCTGGTGTCTTTGTATAGCAAGCAATAAAACTCTAATATTAGACCAAAAATTGTATTATTTATGTTATCTGGTGAGAATTTGATTCCCATTGGATAAATTAATTTTAATTTTCAATCAGACAAAAACACACGTAAATCTACGTCTAGATCAGTGTTTACTTTGGTAATGGAGCCATTGTTTTGAGAATCATTAGACAATCTTGTATTGCTGATTCGACTATGGAAGCTGAATATTTGGCTACTTGTAAAGCAGTTAAAGGAGCTGTTTGGCTTCATAAGTTCTTAAATGATCTAAAAGTCATTCCAGATATGGATAAACCACTCACACTATTTTGTGATAACAATGGTGCGGCGACAAATTTAAGAGAACCGAGAAGCCATAAAAGAGAAAAGCATATAGAACGAAAGTATCATTTGATTAGAGAAATAGTGCATTAAGGCAATGTGAAAGTTATGAAGATAGCGTCGGAAAACAACCTTTTCGACCCATTCACTAAGACGTTACCTTTAAAGAGCTTCAAGGGACATTTGGAAGGCTTAGGTCTAAAAGACATGTCTCATATGTTTACGGTAAGTGAGAGATTGTTGGATTTGGTGTCCTATAAGCTATGACATTATACATGTTGTTAAGAAATAAATAAAGTGACATTTATAATTATTTTAGTTGCTTGTATGTATTATGAATAAATATCAAGAAAATTTCATGATTATTTATGTGACTATAAATTTAGCATATAAATGTTATATGCTTAGGGATAAAACTTATAAATAATAATCTAAATAATCTGTAATAATTAATTACAGTTTGAGATCTTTAATTAAATATTACAAGTACGGTCCAATCTCATTTGGAATGAAATAGTCCTATTCGGGCTATTAATGTAGAGACATTGGATTGAAAGTACTTTATATAATGAGATTTTATAGGATTAGACCAGATAAATTATGAATATCTAATAATCATCCGTTACAAATAGAGTATTCAAATTTATCACTATGATGATTATATGTTTAACAGTCTTAATCCTGAATATTTATTAGACTCATATTTATGACATTATGTTTTTTTGACTTGCATGGTAAGATTTGTCTAAACATAGATCATAACTTAGCATCTTAAAAACATAATGTAATAAATGGCTAGGAATAATATTATACAGATACGAAATCCATTCCTTCCTTATAAAAGTTAGAAAAATAGCTCTCTTAAGTGATGATTCAAAGTTTGAACAATAGAGCACTCGTTCATAATAAGTAGTGAATTAACTATTCATTAGAGAATTATTGGAACTAAATAATAAAGATGTAATAAGAAAGATAAACGGAAATTGAACCTAGCTCTTTATATGAACTATTCATGGATGACTAACTTATATGTAATGATTATATGAATAGACTATTCTCCAATTTTCTTTGAGTAATTTTCATTATAATCTCAAGAGTTCAGTTTCAGGTTTTTAGTAAAGTAATATTGAAACTAATAAATTTGGCACGTTAATTAAAGAGTTTAATTAATTGTCAAAATTTATTGGAGCTTGGGTTATAGGTCCATTGGTCCCTAATGCAACCTCTATAACACTGTATTAGATTTAATGTATATAATGAATTATACATATTTAATTTTGAATTATTAAATTTTGAATTAATGATTCACACTTTAGTTATTAATGTGGCACAAAAAAATGCTTTTTGTGACATATAATATAATGTGATAAATGTTGTTACATTTAACTGAGCATTAGTTAATTAATTGATTGATTATATTTAATTAATGAGATTAATTAAATATATCTTAAATTAATCAATTGATAATATTTGAATAATAAATTTTAATTTTGTGTGTGACACATATGTTGTAGGACCACATTTTGACTTTTCCAATATGGACACAAAATTAAATAATTAATTGATTAATTTAAAAGTAATTTTAAATAAGTAGATTTATTTATTGAATTTAAATATATATGATTTAAATTAATTATATGTCTACACATTCAAGTTTGTTATTTAAACAACCCTATTATTTTCTACATATATATATATTAAATACCATCTTAAAGATTTGTTTTATAAACAAATTGATATAAATATTTATATATGATATATATATATACGTATAAAGTTGAACCATGAATCATTTTTTTATTTTGAATTTATATACATATAAGATATATATATATATAAATATATATATACACACACGTGATTTGTTTAAAAAAAAGATAAGAAATGTAAAGTATATTCCTTCCCCATATATTTGATAGGATGGTTATTTTAGATTTAAAATAAATTAAAATTAATTGAAAAAATAACTAACTGCTTAGATATAAAAAAATAGCGATAACAGTTATCTCAATATAAATCTTTTCACATAATTTTTATAGAATACTTAGAGAGAAAAAACTGAGAGTTCTTTCTTTAGAAAAAAAAAGGTCTGCTATCTGATGTGTTGAGTACATAGCAAATTCAAAAAAGTATGAGGTTAATTCTTTTTTGTAGTTTGACACCCATTCGTCTTTCCATTGGTGTAGAGGGTTGGCTTGAAAGATTGTGGTGTCAAAGAGGAAAGCTAGGATAACCTGATAGGTCTTCAAGAGGTTTGTAAAAATTCTATAAGCTTTCTGTTGTTAATTGAAATTATATAGCTATTCTCAATTAATACAGTTTTTATAAAATTTTTATTTGTCAACGATATGTCCCTTCCACTGCATTTCATATTTAATTCCAACACATGCAACCAAGAAGATCCCATCCATGGATTTAAGAACAAAGATCTCAACTTAAATTCCATGACATTCGGCCATAATGGGGAAGTTTAGAATAAGGCCACACTCAACCTCATTTTCTTCCTCTCCCAGCATCTCTATCTCCATCTTTTTCACTTTTTTTCTACTTGGAAAAACACAACCCTTTCTTTCTCAATGTAAACCAGAAACAAACGAACCATATACAAACGTAAAAGCTTCAATAATTAGAGGACCAAAGAAGGATCCCAAAAACTCAATGTTAAACCTAGACTGAGGTAATATTTTACGAACATAAACTTGAGTTTTTCCCGGCATTTTGATCCGAGTTTTTTTTTTAATTATTTGTATAGCTTACTTTCATATTCAAATTAGAGTTTGTGAGTTATTTAAGCATGCTTTTGGCTCTTGGTTGTTTCATGCATACTTATATATGATGATTTAGCTTAAAACTTAGGGACTTCGAGTGACTAATCATGAAAGTAATATGTTGAGCATGTTTAATCCATTAGTGAGTGTTTGCATGTGTTAATTTTTAAGCATTTAAAGTGTTTAAATTTGGGCTAAGCATGTTTAGGTTTTTATTTTGGGGTTTGGATATGTAAAAAACAAAGTATTAGATTTTGGTGTTTAAAATTGGCTAAAATAAATTAAAAATGTTCATAAATGACCATATATGTGTTTTGTGCATTATTTGTTGTATTGCGACTTGGAAAACAAGTCAAAATTTAATTCGAGGCTCAGGAGGCTCAATTGAGCAACCTGGAATTTTTTCAGGTTGCAACAAAACTGCCCAATTGGTGACCCTGAACCGGCCGGCTAATTGGCACCCTCTACCTCTTTCTGGTAGATTGGCCTCGTGAACTATCAGGAAAAAAAAAATCTCTAGTTTTGTCATTCTTGACACTTTTTACTCTTTTTCAAGTTGTTTTTATTATTAAAGACCATTTTTAGATGAGAAACTAAATTTGTTCTAAGTGTTGTTACATTTAAAACCATGATTAAAAATTCATGTGCGGTTCACGACATTTTATATTTTTGTTAAGGCACATTATTGATTAAATTAACATAATGATACTTGTGTAGAATTTATTTGTCAAGCTACATCTAATTTTAAATACGCCTTAAGATTAAGGACATTTGCAGATGTTATGTTTAATGAGAAAGTACAAGTTCTGAGACTAAGAGTTATCCATAGATTGATTTGCCAAGAGATAGGATTCATACCCCCTTTTTGGTAGTCATGCTTTAAATTTATTATTTACCTGTTTTGTCCATAAATAATTATTCGTTTGTAATAAAAATGTATTTGTTGCAAAATTGTTTTATAAAAATCTAACCTTTTCTTGAAAATTATGATTTTTGTGAAATGTAGAAGTAAATATAGCAATTTTAATAATGTTGAAAATGAATTTGGAAATTGGATTTAGTCTCAAAACAAAAACTTCTAAGCACAGACAAGTTTTTCAAACACTATTGCTGGCTGCATGTCCCGCGATAGTTTATTATGTACAACCTCAGAGATCGAGTTATTTAAAGTATAACCTTAGGGACAGAACCCTAAACATTGACAACGTGTGTGATTAACTAAAGACTATAAGTATTATATTTGTTACATATGGTATACGACTGGTTTATGACACCATGAGTTTGCAAAATTATTGATACTCGAATTCTAATTAATTGTGTAATAGGAAATTGCAACGTATAAGCTAAAATAATATAACAATGAAAATTATTAGACCAAAATTTTTATTTTAATAAATAAACCAAACTTTTGTAAATTCATATTTACTCTAAGTAAAATTTCAAAAATACCCTCATCTTCATAAAGAAAAACCCTAACACATACACTTACTCTATCCTCTCCCCCTCTCTCTTCCTCATCTCTCTTCAACATTGGGATTCTCTATCAAAAAACCTACTCACCAATGCTGTCCTCGAGTGGCGTTCGTCTCAGTCTCCCTTTCTCACACTATGCTCCTCCATCGATAGCCTCCTACTCCTTGGGTGATGGCAAATGTGCTTTTTTCCATGACGGTGATGACGCCAGCTAAGGGCACGACTCCGATAATGACTTTTGCTTCTCACATGATTTTAGTGGCGATGAATGATTTGCTCCTTGCACGACTGGTGACTATAGGAGGAGTCCAATGACGAATGTGGCTCCGATGACGACAGGCAATCTGCCCTCCTATCACTTCACGATATGCTCCTCACGTGACTTTGGTGATGACGAGAAGACTCCAACCACGAGCGTGACTCCTTCGACATCAGGCAATCTGCTCCTTGCGTGACTATGGCAAAAAAGATTGAAGAGCTTATAAAGAGATTTGAAATTAGGAGGTAAGAAGAAAGGGATGAGAGAGAGGAGGAAGATAAGGAGAGAGGTTTGCTTGGGTTTTATAAATTAGGGTAATTTAGTCATTATATTATTTAATAAATATAGATTGGCTTATTTGTTAAACTATCTTAAATTTTGGCCTATTGATTTTTATTCCTCTATTTGTTTGGCCTATTTCTATTATTGTCCCCTTTTTAATCTTCTATTTAAAGTTTTGTTGTATGCCTTGAACTTGGGATTTTGATATAGGTCTCTAAACTAATGCCAAAGGTGTTTTCACAAGTTTTTATGATAAGATTTTTTTTTTTTTTTTTGGGGCATGTAAGCCCACTTTTAATGTAAGACATTCGGTAAAAGTCCAGCGATTAGAAGAAGTAGACTTGTAAAATTGTCTTTTCCAAATAAACGAGTTAACTTGGAATGTTAATACCTAGACTTGATTTGAGAAAATAATTATGAAATTGGTTAAGATTCTCAATTCATTTTTTTTTTGGGAAGTTATCAAAGACTAAATTAATTTTTTCTTAAAACGTATTACTTTCTTAAAATTAAGACTCCACGTCATACCTCAGATTTAGGGCCATGACATTTTGTCATTCCCTACAAATTTAGTATTTGGGGTTTTTGGGCCTGTGGATGTTCTAGTAATATCCACACAGTGTCAACACCTAGATCCTGATCATGGATTCATAAAGCATCGTAGAGCTATCATGGTAGATTTTGGATTAGTGTAGTTTGAACATTCAACATCGCAAATTGTTAAATGTAATCTGATAGAATGAGAATCCCATATGTATATAATGGCATACGCTTCAGACACTTTCACATACCGGATGGCTCAAGGTTGCCACCAAGTTTTCTTTTTCTTTTATTTTGTTTACTTTTGTGATTTTTTATTTTTGAGAAATTTTTCAGATTTTTTTTTATTTATGTGTTCGGATGAGAAATAAGGACTTTGATTTTTTTGCTTTAAATGTTTTAGTAAGAAAACTTAGGGTGTTTGGTATCGTCGGTTTCAACCAAAACTTTTAGTTGCTACAGTGTAAAACTCTTATATGTTATAGTGTCAAAAAAAAGTAAGCTACATTGTACAGCTTTCATATGTTATAGTGTTTTTAACCCATTGATTCAAACCAGTTAGTTCTAACTAATGCTCCCAAGCACCCTACAACAGGGGGTCAACTGCAAATTGCCGTAATTTTGGTATTGCGATTAGATCCTGGAGTTTTTCGCCATAAATCATAAACTATCATATTAAGATATTGATGTTTTCCAACCGACGAAAAAATATCATGGTAAGATATTGACATTTACCATAAGCCTATCGTTAATTATAGAAATTTTTAGTATGATAATGACCTCTAAATATTATGGTACATACCTAAAGTCATTGGCTAACTAGTTTTTATTGCTGAAAGTTTTAGTGTCATAGCGTGATATCTTGGTTCCAACTAATTACAAGATGAAATCATACATGCTACAGTGAAGTAAAAAATGTTACAGTATGAAGTTCTTATATATTATAATTTTTAAACTAACATTTTCAGTTCAAACAAGTTCGTCAAACATCTTATAAGTCTCATGCTAGGGTACCAGCAAAATATTCGTGTCGTAGTGTGATATATTCATTTGGTATTCTCAATACGATGGTATAATACCTCTTGTGAGCACTCTTTTTTCTCATGGTATAAATCAACCCAAAGTAAAATTTTTTTGCATTTCTCTTGGGTGTTTTTATGACTTGTAACACGTTTCTCAGGTATGTAGACCCATTTCGACAATTAATTTTGTTAAATGTGTTAAAGAGTTATATTTGTCAAAAAAACAAAACAAAAAATAATAATAAAAGGAGCTTAAATAAACATATGGAAGAACAACTACATTAATTTGTGTTTTGTTTTTCTAAAGTGCTTGTTTGTCTTCCTTTATTAACCCTCATATTCATTCAATACAGAAGCTTGGACCGCATGGGCTATTGGTGCCTACCGAGTAGCAATAAAACATATTTTTTTTTTGCGGTAAAAGTTGTATGACATGATGTCAAAAAGTTTTACAACATTTGTTATTATAAGCTCCTCCACTTTTGTCCATGTTTTTTTTAACTTTTGGTGCAGAGTTAAATATCTAGACAATTCCTCCATGATTTGCAATCATGTGCGACAATGACGTAGCCAGCTTTATTAGTAAGGGCTAATTTTTTTTATCAAAATTCTACTAACATGTAAAAAATTATTAATTTAAAGAAGTTAAGTTTAATTTATACACATACTTACTATATTAAAGTTAAAATCACTATATATGTAAAAAAAAAAAGAGGACCATGACCCCCCCTTTGTCGTTGTCTCTTTCATTGATGGGCGAGAGTATATTTACAAAATGACGCTTGGGGATATCGGGCGTTGCAAAACATTCTGTGGCAACAACAACATCATGCAAATAAGACCATGAGCCCCTCTACCCCGGTCTCCGTCATATATACTATACTTTTTGAAAAATACTTAAAGGTACCACCAGAGATAAGCACCATTACTAATAAAAAGTGAACCCCATCTGTGACATCTTCTATTAACTGGTGGTGCTTAATATCATTGTTACCTTATAGCAATTCTTGTACTTTTTAAATCGAGGCTTACTGTTTAATGAATGATAAGGTTTTAACCTCATAAGTTGCATAAGAGTGCTCTATTTATATTATAATATATTTGTGCCTCAATGATTTCTATGCAAATAGTTTATAAAAATTACCCACCCTTGTAATAATATGCCCCTCTTCTCCGATCTTCAAAACATAACATTTATTTTCCCATTTCATGAAATCCTAATTAATAAAACTAATAAAACTCCTTCCGTTAGAATTTTTAATAAAAATATGTTTCCCTTAGAGAATGATTGCTGTTAAATAACATAGTTTCTAATTACTCTACCAGCTCCTCTCCATGCAATCATAAAGACGTGGAAGGAGAGATTATTACCCTTTTTTTTTAATTTATTTATTATTAGATTTCTTTACCAACAAGAATTTTTAAATCTAAGCTAAATTAACTTTAGTCACAATCGTGTTATCAAAATGCTCTTGTATTATATACCCCATACTAATTACATATCAATTTTTGTTTAAAAATCCTAACAAAATGAGTTTTTTAGTTAAGAGAAACAAATATTACAATTTGAAGATAAAAAACGCACTGTTGCAAGGACTATGGTCTAAACCTTTCTAATAAGCACTATTTCTTTCCAAGCTGACTCGCACATAAAGCTTGAAATGTCAAAATTTCTCTCATTATAGCACAGTAACTTGTTTGCCGATGCAAATACACGCCATAATATTGTAGAGCCTTCTCGAGTTTCATCATCCCAAAAAGGCAGGAGTTAACACCTATTCAATCATTGACCTCAAAATCAAATCTTATTTCATCTCAAGTCCAAGCTCATGAACCACATCTACCGCGTCTACTAACCCCACTCTCTGCTAACAAAACTTAAAATAACAATAATAATAATAATAAATAAAGAGAGACACATTAAAATCATCAAGTATTAACCGCCAATAAGTGCACTGTACAGGCTGACCAATGACAAGCCTGGGTCGGACGTTCTTAATGGCGGAGAGAGCCCACAAAGACCTTGGGTTGAATTACGTGGCCCATTTATTATGGCCCAGGTCCATGACAGAAAAGGGTCCCCTACTAGGAAATTGTGGGCTCAAGAATCAGTTTCCAATTGGGAGTTTAACCTGTCAAACGTAATCAAGTCTTTTAAGATGGTCCCCAAAAATCAATCAGTCATCCTTACTCTTCACCATGGCAATTAATTCGTGGGCCCCTCAATTATTGTGTCCGGTCCTGACCTTTCTTATGCAATAATTTAATACAGTAAGAAAAGTACAATGTGTGCATGTAAAATGGCTTGGCTTTATGGGTCTCTGCATTCACCCTAAATGGCAAGAAATTAACCATCACCACCCTTTTGGGAATATCAGAGAGAAAATTTACAGATGCAGACAATAAATTGTACAAGTTATAAGAAAAAGACACACTTCTCTTCTCACTTGGGTGAAAACTGGAATTAGAGTGAAAACTCAGCTTGCCCATATGGTCAAATTTGATACCCTTCTTTCCTTTTTCCAGTTGTTCAAGCAAGCACACAAAAGAATGATATGCAAATGATGGAGAACTCAACCTTTATTGTCAAATGCAAGAGCTTGCGCATATAAAAATAACAAAATGCATGTGCTGTTTTTGGGTGCGTAGCAACTTTTCCAGTACTAACGATTCTGTAAAGTTACAAGAAAGTTAACAGACGTATTTAGGGATGAGAGAGAACCAGAAAGAAAGGCCAGAATTTGTGTTTGAAATGACTGATGTCTAATCTCAGTAGCAATGGATAAACCGGGCCAAAAAAGCAAAAGCCACCCTGCAAATTACATGGTAAATCTAGTCCTTTGATTCTAAGAATGCAAAGAATGACCGTTTAAGTTAACTGTGACTGCTCTCTCTCCAATGAACCAAACTTTCCATCAGAATGGAATGAAATTCCAATTTGGCATCATCATTGGCTCAAATGTGGACTGTTAACAGGGACTTTCATGCGGATACAAGATGCTGAATGGCAAACCTAAAATCACAAAATGCATTAAATACAACGTAGACTCTCATAAAGACACAACATGCAAATCCAGCTGCATATCCGTACATCAATCACAAAGCAGATAACGTTCTCAAGGAGAACTCATCTATATTAAGAACCAAAACTTGTGGCAAAATTTTGCACGCGATATAATAGTCAACAATAAGAATTGCAGATCAAACGAATGGCTTGCAAAATATAGTTAGTTCATATATACATTGAGCAAATGGAAGTGGCACAAAAACAAGAACGAACTCAGAAAAACAGATAGGTTTTCTTTTTTTTTTTTTTTTATTTTTTATTCACACCACATTGCACCCAAAAACAATCCACTCACATACAAGGAAACACATTATTTCTCACCCTGATAAATCTTAAGAAATGGCTAATGGAATACGGACCAAATTTCCCAATACAAAAAAAAAAAAAAAAAAAAAACGGTGGTCTTACAGAGAGGAGCAAGAATTTTTTTTTCTTTTTCATCTTTCACACACAAGTCACCTTTTTTTTTTGCATTATCGTTAAAACCAACAACATAGAGCATGAAAGCGGAAGAGAGTGAGAGAAAGAGAGAGAGAGAGAGAAGCAAAGCAAAGCAAAGAAGCATTCTGGTACCGTGCCAAGATAATTCAGCCAGCTTCTTTCTGTATTAACTGTCCAATTCTGCTGTGATTTTCCATTTTCACCGTTTGCAACTTGCAAGGAAGGGAATTTTCTGCAACTTTTTTTTAAAGTTGTTGGAGCCTAGAAACGAACACCAAGCACAACCACACATGAAGAACTCCAATTTCTTCAGCATGTGGATATTTCTGCAACAACCCAAAGGCTTGCACGCACACCCCCCATTTGTGGAAGTGACAATTCCACAAACGACTTATCTTTAAACCACTAACAACAACAGCAACAACACTTAATAATCTTCACAATCTCCAATGCTCAGCTCAACCAAAGAGCCTTTGCTTGCAGTAATTACTACTATTCACTTCAACTGTAACAATCTTTTGAGCTAGCTCATATCCTCTGATAATTACTCCAACTTGATGAAAATCCCAAATGTGTTTGAGGCTTGGAATTCTCAGAAAAAGAACAACAAAATACTTAAAAAAAAAGATACCCTTCCAGTTACAACAACAACAACAACAACAGTGAAATCTTCAATCAGAATCCTAATTCTTCACTCCCTTTTTCTCCTCTTTCCAAACAAAACCCCTCAAAAATCCTAAAACAATTTTGAACCCTAAAACCCTAATTTGAATGCAATTCAATTCACATACATCATCACTTCTTAAATTCCCAAATTTTCCGAACCGACTGCTAATTTCCCCAACTCTAACCCTAAAAGAAGAAGAAGAAGCAGACGAAGAAGAAGAAGAATCCGTCTCAAAACCCAGCACACGAGAATCAATATAAGCAATACACATATCTATATATACTGAGAATTAAACACAGCCACTGTCAACGATCACCAGAAGAACCCTAGAATCTCACTCAACGAGAATCATCTTCCCTCCGACCGGAGCTCCCAGGCCCACCCGACAAGGAAGCTAGCAAATTCAGATGTCCTGGAAGGTAATTCCCCACTCTCGCTGCCGACGCCTCTCCGATCGCCTGCTGCTGCACGAACAACGACGTCGCCGCCTGCTGATGCTGCGATACGCTGGGCTGGGCGACCATCTCCGGCGCGGCCGCAGCCGCCGCCGCAAAGCTCCAGACCTGCCCGAAGTGTGGCGCCCAGAACCCTCCCGCCGGCGCCGCTGACCCCACCATCGACCCCATGGCGGCGCCACCCACCACGGAGACGCCGTCGTTTCCGTCGCTGCCGTCCTTGACGCCACCGCCTTCGTCGGGCCTCACGCGCTTCCCAAGGATGAACGGCGTGGGTCCGAGAAGCGGCTTGTGGTCTAGCGAGACGGAGGAGGACGTGGTAGAGGTAGCGAGAGAGGAGGTGACTCCGCCGCGAACGGAGATGGAGGCGGTGGAGAAGCTGGACGGAGTGGTGCCGGTGCCGGTGGCTGCTATTATGGAAGGCTCGGCCTGGCGGAGGAGCCACTCGATGGTCTGGCCGTCGGACTTGTGGCCAAGCTCGCGCGTGAGCTGGAACACCCTGGCGGCGCAGATGATCGGCATGCGGATGCGCCGTCCCCGGCCGTCAACCTTGCTGTGCCGGTCCTTTGATGGCGGCTTCTTAACCGCCAGAGCTCCGTTATTATTACCGCCGTTATTATTGTTGTTATTCACCGTCGCCAGCGTCGTCGTCTGCTGCCTCTGAGGGACCTCGATTATAGCACCGTTATTGACGCCGTTACTTCCTCCGACGTCGGAATTCGACATGTCTTTCTATATCTAAGTAAGACCAAATTACACTCTCCAAATTCCCAGAATTCGGATTTTTGAACTTTGAAGATAGACTGCTGAGTGGTGCGTTTTGGAAGAAAGAGCAAAGCAGTTGTGTTTTTCCGCGTGTTGTGTTGTGTTGTGTTGTGTGTGGGGTTTTGGTTTTTGGGTTGGGAAGAGAGAGAGAGAGAGAGAGAGAGGAAGGAGGGGGAACAGAGCTCTAATCATTGAGAGGCAGGAGCTGGTGGAGACAGGAAGAGGGCACATGGGTGGTGGGGCCAAGTACTCACCCCCACAGCTCACACTCTCATACACAACCAAACCACAACACAATCCCACGCTCGCCCTCCCAGTCCAAGACGGCGCGTGTTCACAACGAGCCTCCTCTTCTTCGGCCTTTCGTTTTGTGGGGCCCGCGGTTTTCCCCAAAGGGATTTTGGCTGTCAGGGAGTCCCTCTGCTTTTCCGTACTGTTTACTATTTTGGACGGGGTTCTCTGTCCCGTTTCGAAGGATAAATTTGACGGGTTTTTCATGTGCTTTTAATTTTTATTTAGGAAAAATTTTAGACAATTAACCTCTGCTATTTTAAAATATGAGTTGAGTATTTTATTTTTTAAAATATTTTATATTTATATGTCGAGTTTTTAAAGGCTTTTTTATACTAAATGTGTATTTTTAGTGTCTTTTTTTATCAAAAAAACCTTTAAATATTAAAAAAGATTTTCTAAAATGTTGAGGTATCAATATAGAATATTTCAAAACATATGGTACCAAATTCATATTTTAGTATAACATATGACACTAAATTCAAATTATCTCTTTTATTTATTTTGATAATTACAATAACCAAAGTACATAGCAATTCCTAAAACACGAGAGCGCATCAACAATCCAACAGAGTTAGAAGTATATAAAACTCAAATATTTTTTTTGTTCCCTAAAAACAAGAATTATTTTTCTTCCAAAATGTAGAAAACATAACTTCATTGAAACTAATTATTGTAGAATGACAAGTGTTGCAAATAGTTGCAATAAGTAAACATTTCATGGTGTAAATAATTTTTTATTCATAATATTATTTATATTGTAAATAGATTTAGGATGCAAATAATTTATTTAACTTCTTGTTTAAATTGTAAGTATTCTTGTTTACACAGTAAATATATTATTTACATCTTAAATTTACAATTTACTATAAATATTTTCAAAAATAAACTAGTTGTGACTCTTCTATGATAGGGTGAACTTGATAAATTCACTTTTGTGGTATTGTTTTTCAATTTTTAACTTTGATTGGAGAAAACATATCACTTTTGTAGAATAAAAAGACAAATTGACTCCAACTTTATCAATAATAAACTTTAATATAAACCCTAAACTCTAGTATATAAATGATAAACTATACATAAAAAAATATTGATTATTGATAAACTCTAGTTTATAATATGATATAATGTTATTGCTGAAAATTTCGATGTTATGCTAAATCATGAGTAAATCAGATACATTTATCAATTGTAAATTGCAACATTTTAGTGTTACGATAAACAAAAAAAAAGTAAATAAACATAAATAAATCTTTCCCCTCTCTCTCCTCCTCCTTCTCCTTAGTTTCCTTCTTTTCCCCAATTGCAAACGCCATTACAGTTGTCATCACCACCTCGTCAAGGGTCTCGAAACATGACAAGCTCTATCTCCTTTCAAACGACAAAGCCAATTTAATGTGACGATGAGCTTAGGCCTCCTTTGCACGATGTTGGCAAAATCATGCTATGTGGTCATGATCTATTTTTCAGAGAACGAAGAGAGGAACAGAGAGAGAAGGCTAAGATTTTGGAAAAAGATCGATTATCAATGATGCGTGCCATGTTGTGTGCCCTTGTGACGATTGTCGTTGCAAAGGACGTTCGACGGTTGGCGAATTGTTCAGCCTCATGACAGGGATAGTGACTTGCCTGTTCCGTTTTTGAGGAGAGAGAGGGACATAGGAGGAGAGAGAGAGACATGTGGTCGTTAGATCTATTTGTGGGGCGTGGCTGAGGGTAATTTGAACTTTATGACTTATAGAAGTGGCATGGATCAAATGAGAAAAAGATAAATAGTAAAACAATTATCTCTCTATTACACTACGAAAAATCCATTCTTGTCATGATCGATCCGCGTCTGCTTGGAATACCAGGCTTGCTTAGCTTACTAAGGCGAAGGATTTTTTCGTTGATTGCACGAGCTAGCCAATAAATCCCGCCATTTTCATGCTTGGTGTGCTAGCACCCCTAACCTATGAGTGGGTAATTTCCTCACGGGGCTGGTATCTCGACCCACTCATCTTCAAAGGCAACTTTCAGTATCTAGGCAAAATGGATTTGGAGATCAGTGAGAGGAAGTAGGCTTTAGAGAAAAGTCCCTCTTTTGCAGGGTATAGAGGGAGCAGTTGAGATTTAGGATATTATGGGGGAACTCACATTAAAATTAATTAGAGTACTTATTTGTGATAGCTTTGAATATTTTTGTGATTTTCGTAAAAATTTTTGTGACTGAACATTTGTATTTGTGAATAGATTCACAACGTGAAAATAATATAATTAGTAAATAGTCATAGAGATATGTAAATTTATCAACGCTATATAAGCAAATTTGTTTTTCATTCTCTACATTTTGTGGGGAAGATGTTGGGGTGCAATTTAGTCAAGCCTAAATTGCCTACAAAACTAGATGGCCCAGCGTTAAAACGAGTCGAATAGATCAAAGTAAATCAATCGATGAGAGGAAGGCTAATCGAATTGACATTTCATTTAGTTTGATTGGTTCGATTCTATGTGCGCGGTAAGCAATTGGGTTACATCGGCCGCTCAAGTTAATTCAAACTCGTCTCAAAGTGTTCGTTCGACCGGGTCAATCGCCACGAGTTGATGGTTATCAGCATGAATTGACGGTTACTAACACGTCTGATCATGGACTGAGACGTGGGGGAGCCATGATTTTTGTGGCCTATCGCGGATCAACATGTGTCCCACTACTATAGTTGCTGTCAGTGCATTATCTCACTTCGCCAGGCGGTTAGGAGCCACAATTCATCCTTATTCTTTATATAAAGAGATGGTTGTTTCATTGTACGAAGGATATAGAAAAACATACATAAATTTTACCCAATTGTTTTCTCATCTCTTTCTCCTCTCTTGTAATTTGTATCCAAAAAATTATAGTACATTACAGTGGACATAGCTCTTTTAACAGAGTGAACTACTATAAATCTCACGTGTGATGTTCTTGCTTTTACAGCATTATTTTATTCTATCTATAACGCTTTGATCTTGCATGTTTACTTGAGCTAATAGGTCCAATTAACGGTAATTTGAGAGCCTAAATATCTTGAACAGAATCCTAATGATTCAAATCTACATTTCATATTTGATTGTAGATCAACCCTCTACAGTTTGGCGCCCACCATGGGGTCTTCAGGTCATCAACTCTACGATCTTTAGCTCGGATACGAATGGCTGACAACATCGACAACCAGCACTCTCTTGAAACTACAATTGAAGAGACTGAATCGACTCCTCAGCCCAACCAGCAAATGGAAGCTCTTACAATAGAAGTGGAGGCCCTAAAGAAAATGCTCCAGGAGCAGGTAGCTCGTTCTTAAGAACGAGACAAAAGATTGAAGCGACTCAGTAGTGAAAATTTGGCTTTAAGGAGCTAAATCAGCTATCAGAACTCTCAGATGGCTTCACAATCCTATTATTACCCGTACTATGGGTATTTGACATTCCCAGTATCGTCAGCGGCACAGTGGCAGTTTTAGACGCTACAACTAGGAAAGCAGTCCTCCTACAGGCTAATTGGGAGAATACAGCCATTGTATACACCCTCGACTCCAGCACCAACAATAACAACAGCAACTTCTTCAGCCACAGCAACTCCCGCTGTGACAACGGCCACAACGATAGCAAACACTCATGTGGAATCCGACCGATGCGATAATGCAATCGATGGAAACAAAAGGACAGAACCTACCACTCGATTTGAAGTTCCAACTTTGGCTCTATTACCTCCGGAGTCGATCTAGCAGATGATGAAAGAAATGCTCAAACAGAACACTAAGCTTGTGGAAGAGAAGATCGACGAAAAAGTTTCGAAAGCAACAAGCAAGACCCCAGTGTTGGATGACATCTTGAAGAACATCTGAGATACCCCGCTTATGAGGAGGATCACTTCAGTCGTGCCGCCAAAGTACAAGAATCTTGTGCTCGTCAATTCGATGGAACTTTCGATTCAACAGACCACCTATTGTAGTATAAGAACGTGGTCAGGCTACGAATATTCTGGACTCAATTCTCGATGAGATGATGTGTAAGCTATTTGTGCAAAGCCTCAAGGCCAGCTCTTCGATGGTTCAGTAATCTACTAACTGACTCGATCGATAACTTCGAGAACTTAGCAGACTCGTTTGTTAAGGCATGTTCAATCCACATCAAGACAGGCAAAACGATCAAAGATTTGTGGTCAGTTGTACAGAATCTAGGGAAATCTCTATGAGTATACATCAAGAGGTTCAGTAAGGCACTTTCCAAGATATCGGATTTGGAAGACGAAAAGGTTAGAGAGGCACTAAATATAGGACTACTACACAAGTCGTCCTTCACGAACAGTATTTGCTTCGACTATCCACAAACTATCTAGGAAGCATTAACAGGGTAAAGGGATGGATTGATCTAGAAGAAGAAAACGAGAGATGTGAGCAAGAACTCGCAAGAAATCTAGATCAGATGTGATAGGGTGAAAGATTGTAGAAACAGTGAACTGATCGAAGAGGTCGGACAAGAACGCCACCAAAGAGAGAATGGAGAAGGAAGGAAGAGAAGTCACGGTCGAGTGGTTGGACACTCTTGCCACCTAAGCACTCCCTGAATATATCCCCAACAAAACTTGTCGCATAGTTAGAGGGGAAAGATTTCGTTAGATGGCCAAGCAAGATGGCACCAAGCCATTCGCGTGACCAGTCAAAGTACAATGAGTTCCTTTGAGACACGGGGCATTTGACGGTTGAATGCAAAGCATTGAGGTCAGAAATTTTAAAACTATTGAAGAAAGGATACTTGAAGGAATTTTGTCTAAAAAAGGAAGGAAAATTTATGGGCTCAATGGAGAAAGGGGAGGACAAAAGGATCGTCGAGTCCAAGACAAGATGCCATCACCACCACCAGTCAGAAAGGTAATTGAAGCCATTTGTGGAGGCTCTATTTTTAGTGGCGATTCCACTAACCAAATGCAAGCACACCAAAGAAGAGCAAATCAAACGATTGTCAGCTCGTTGGCTGATGAATTCGATGAGCATGTTATTTCATTTGGAAGTAACGAGGCATTCGGGCTTCATACTCCACATGACGACGCTCTTGTTATCCAACTGAACATTGCGAATTGTGAGATCGGCAAAATATTAGTTGACAATGGAAGTTTGGCTAACATCTTGTTAACATTGAAGGAAATGGAAATTGGCAAGGAGGAGATCAAGAAATTCCCCACTTCATTGGTAGGTTTCAATGGCGAAGCGACAACAGTCATGGGGAGAATCAAACTTTTAGTGCATGTAGCGGGAGAAAACAACTTGACCAGTTTCCTAGTCATGGATTGCCCTTCGGGGTATAATATCATTCTAGGCGGCCTTGAATACACGCCATGAAGGCAGTCCTGTCAACGTAGCACCAAATGATCAAGTTTCCAACAAAGCGAGGCATTAGTGAGATTCGAGGAAGCCAGGAGGCAGCGAGGAGCTGTTATGTCACTATTATGAAGCAAAAGAAGGCTTTATAGCAATTACATAAGAGTCAACAGCACAGATTGAATAGTCAATACTATGTTGAATTGGTTTTGGAGTAGCTTGACGATGTACAGATCAATCCAAGAAATGAAAGACATACAGTGAAGATCGGGTCACAACTTGACCCCAAAATAAAATCCAACATTATTAATTTCCTCAAAGCTAACAACGATTGTTTTGCTTGGTCCCATGTAGATATGCTAGGAATCGATTTGAGCATAATCTTGTATCGACTTAATGTCGATCCAAATCACAAACGCATCTGGTGGAAAAGGAGAAAACTTGGAATTGAGCGTATCAACGTCGTGAAGGACGAAATGCGGAGACTACTCGAGGCTGGATTTATTCATCCTGTACAGTACCCAGACTGGCTCGCCAATATGGTGATTATGAAAAAGAATGGGAAGTGGCAAATGGGCATTGATTTTACAGATTTAAATAAAGCTACCCAAAGGACAGCTACCTGTTGCCACATATCGATTGACTCGTCGACGCAACTACCGGCCATGAAATCTTAAGTTTTCTCGATGCATTCTCTAGCTACAACCAGATTCTTCTACACCCAGATGACCAGGAGAAGACTGCTTTCATGACTAAACAGGGGATCTTTTGTTTCAAGTTCATGCCATTTGGCTTGAGGAATGCATGAGCCACCTACCAAAGGTTGGTCAACATGATGTTCGAACAGCAAATTGGTAAGAATATGGAAGTATACATTGATGACATGTTGGTCAAGTCTTTGCAGGCTCATCTCCACGTCCAACATCTACAAGAATGCTTCAACGTTCTTCGAAAATATAGCATGAAGTTGAATCTAGAGAAGTACACTTTCGGAGTGACGAGCAGTATGTTCTTGGGTTACCTCGTCATGAAATGGGGAATCAAAGCAAACCCAGAACAGATAAAAGCCATCCAACTAATGCCATCACCGAGAACCAAGCGTGAGATTCAAAAACTTACTAGTTGAGTTGCCGCCCTCAGTTGATTCATAGCCCGTTCCACTGATTGATGTCTTCTTTTCTTCGAGTTGCTCAAGAAAAATAAAAAATTCAAATGGAATGAACGATGCAAGGAAGCATTCCAGGACTTGAAGAGATACTCGATGACTCCATCGATCTTGTCGAAACCCAAAAATAGAGAACCACTTTATTTGTATTTGGTGATATTAGAAAATGCAGTGAGTTCGGCCCTAGTCCATGAGGAAGATGTGATCCAAAAACTAGTTTTCTTCGTAAGTCATGCCATGCTGGATGTCAAAACGAGGTACTCTATTATTGAGTAGCTAGTCCTTGCACTTGTCGTGTTAGCTCAAAAACTCCATCCATATTTTCAAGGACACACTATTGTCATGTTGTCGTCTTATCCCATGCGAGTTATTTTGCACAAACCAGACGTCTCCAGAAGAATGATGAAATGGGCCGTTGAGTTGACAAAGTTTGACATCGAATACAGACCTCAGACAGCACTAAAGGCTTAAATGCTAGTGAATTTTGTCGCCAAATTGACGTACAGGCCTGAAGGGCATGGATGAAGGACATGGACTGTGCAAGTCGACGGGTCTAGCAAGAAGAAGGGTTGAGGAGTAGGAGTGCTATTGAAGTCGTCGATTGGCAAAGAAATCGAACAAAGTTTTCAGTTGGGATTCAAAACTACTAACAATGAAGCTGTGGTTGCAGGTACGAGACTTGCTTCTACACTAGGGGCTTCTAAACTCGTTGTGGAGAGCAATTCCACTTTAATCATTAACTAGATAAGCGGAGACTTTGAAGCCTGAGACGAGAAGATGCTTTCATACCTAAAGCTAGTTAACAAGCTCAAGTCCCAATTCGACCATTTCGAGGTAAAGCACGTGTAATGACCGAGAAAATTTTATTAATAAAACCAAATATTTAATTGGGTTTAATTAATAAATTTATTTTTAAAAATGTAAATTTTTGTAAAAATCATAATTTTTGTAAAAATTACGATAAAGTATGAATAAATATGATGTAGAGTCCTCTGAGACCTAACCTAATGAAAGAAAGAGGCCGAAGTAGCATGAGTATACTGCTAAATGAAAACGCAAATATGAAAAATGTTATGATTGGCCTCCAAAAGTGAACGAAAAGTAAGTCAAATATGTTTTACAGTCTAAGGATAGAAAGTACATTGATTTGACCACAGCAGCATATGAAAAATACTGTGTAGTGAAAAATTACACGGTATAAATTTTTAGCTCCACAAAGTGGACACTTACTTGAATTCTATTGGGCCAACAAGCCATGCAATGTGGCCCAATAGCATGATGACACCTAGTGGTATACTCATGGGTTACCATGAATCACCAAATGAGACAAGGATGCATTTATGGCAAAATTATCACAAAATTGCATTTCTTCTTCTTCTCCAAGTTTCGGCAGCCATTGAAGGAAGCTCTCAAAAAAATTTCTCAACCCCAAACTTTGCAAAAATAACCCCAAAAAAGTTTTACAAGCAAGTACAAGGATTTTCCACAAGTTTTAAGATAAAATCCTCAACTTTTTTATAAGTTTTCAAGGGATTTTTCATGGGTTGAAGAGAGAGATTAATCCACGAAATTTTTGCATGAAAATGAAGCTTAGGAGGGAGTTCAAAGGGATTTTTGAAGGCTTGAAACCAAAAGGGTATTATTTTGGTAAGTTTTGGATTTTAAAGTTTTGAAATTTTATGGATTTTGTTTTGATTTTTATTCTTTTAAACCCATGAGGGTTCTTGAGCATGTACTTGATGAAATTTCATGCATATTTGAAGTATGGCATGTGTAAGTTGTGAAATTTTGATTTATGGTGCAAGATGGTAATTTTTGTAAAAAGTGTTATTTTTGTAATTTTGATGTTAGACTTTACAAAAATGATGTTTGAGCATGAGAATGATTTGAATAAGGTATGGAACGGTCTCTGCAGGGATAGATTTGCAATTTTGAAATGGATTTTTGTAAAAATACCATGGGAACTAAATTGAAAGAAAAAGATCTCTCTCAACAGAATTAAAAAATGGCCAAAAACACCCCTGTATAGTGAGATTTTGGGAAAAGTTAAAACATGAAAGTTGTATATCTCGATGAAACTATTAGGTCACGTGAACAGTTTATTGAAAAACTCAATTGTTTGTGAAATTTTAAATTTTCAAAGAATTTACGAAAATTGTGAAAAATTTTAAAAATGGAAAAAATGTCATTTCTCAAAGGATTTTGAATATGACACTTTGAAAAAAAATGATCCTTGAGAAAAATAAAAAATTTTGGGATAAAAAGGACAATTTTAGCCCTGGGGCCAAAATTGTCAAAATTTTTAATTAAGAGTCAAACTGTAAATTTTTACGAAAAAAAGGGTTTTGAGAGGAAATGAAGAGCCCCGACCCATTAGGGCATTATTTGAAATAAGAACGTGATTGTTTCCACTAGAAAAGTGAGACCGAGCTCAGGTAAGTTAGTAGGTTCACGGAGGGCAAAATCGTCATTTTTGCCCGAATAACCCGAACAGCTCAGAAATGTTTTCAATGAGATGAAAAAATGATTTGGAAGATATCCACCCTTCGTAAGTAATGATAGGGTAGAGTAAGGTAGAAATAAAGAAACCAGTAGTTTCAGAGTTGTATACGGTTATGCAACTCGACTAGTTAAGTAACGAACGTTTTGTAACGAAACGTAGTGGAAGTGGCTAATAGTTTTGTAATTGGCCAACAGGATCCTAGGAGCCTAGGAGAAAGGAGACCGAAGTCAACTTTTCGGTGCACAAGTACAAGTAAGTACCCTTCCCGCCTACAATATGAAATGTAGGTTTAGAAAGAAATGTATGTATACGTATACCTGTGCGTATAATTTAGTGTAAACTTGAATGTTTGCCATGATATGAATACCTAGAGGTATAGTCATGTATGAATACCTGTGAGTATACGAATGAATACCTATGTATATAATATGTTATGTACCTGGGTGTACAATAATAAAAATAAGTATGTGCACCATGATTTCGTAGCTGTGTGTATAATGATAAATACTTGAGTATGTATAAAGTAGGTATCTGTGTGTACTACGCTATGCAAGAGAATTTATGTTTCAAGGATAATATGTGATTATCACTTCATGCATGGTATGTCAACCATAATAATTGGACTGGTAAATGTATCACCAGAAAGTAAGAAGAATGTCGTACTGACTCTTGACTCAAATGGAGTTTAAAGGATATGCTATGGTCACGGTGTTACGTAGACCTAAATGAAATTGCGCAATGGTATGAACACTTGGGCCCTAGTAAATATAAGAAATGATAAGGATAAGGAAATTTTATAAGAAAGCATAATTGATTCATGCATTCATTTGAATATCCATGTAGGATTTATGGGACTTACTGGGCTTAGCTCATTAAGTATTTCATGCTATAGGTATTTGTGACACCCGTTATTCTCCTAACGGGTATTGAGGTAATTAAATTAATTTTTAATGTATAAAAAAAAAAATTGCTTCATTTAAATTTATTTTATAATATTTATTTTAATCTATTTTTAAATTTTCTAAAATTCTCCTATATTTATTTAGTATGATTACTAAAAAGCCTTAGAACTTCTAATAAATCTCAAAAATGTCATATTGGCATTATGTGTGTTAAAGTCTTTAGATGAGACATAAGGATATATTTTCCAACTACTCTTGACCCTCATTTTCTTTATTTCCTCCGTGACATGCTTCAACATGTCTCCTCTATAATTGTTTCTATCACTTCTTTTCAAAGACTTCATCTTTTCTTCCTTTTTCTTCCACGGTTCCCACACTCTTCTTCTCATTTCTTTGCTGAAGCAAAATACTTAGAGAACTTCTTCAAGGCAGCCATAAAAATCAGCCACCATCACCTCCATTTGAGCAAGAATTTCAGTCATACCGAAGTAAAGGAACCTGTTTTGAAGCCATTTCAAGCTTCCAACTAACCATAATCCGAGGTTAGAATCTTATGAACAAATTTAGTCTTTCATTTATAAATTTTCTTTTATACTAAAGGATTATTCAAATTTGCGTTCTTAAACCTAAGTATATGTTTGTTGCTATTTTGGAGCATATGTATGAAGTCTAAGTGTATATGCCCTAGACAGAAAATTTATATTGTTAAACTTTGTAATACCCCTATGGGCAGTGGTTATTTCTTGAAATTCTAAGATTAAATTAAAATGAATTTTATGAATTGGTTTGCATATTTGAAAAGTAGCATCCTAGGCTTTCTAACGAGCTATCATAAACCTAAATCGGAGTTGTATTTTATTTTCTAAGAATTATTCAATTTTTGTATTGGAAACTAGTAAATCTGCCAGTTTGTTATGGTATACCAGCTGCTAACCTGAACCAAGAACCCATCTTTGCTCACCACCTAATTCTTTAATGTCTTGCAACCTTTCCAATATTATCCTAAGTGATTGATGAATCTTATTAGGGACTAAAACATATAGATTACTTGTTCACATTTTATATTGTGTTAAGACAAAAATTGTTTACTGTGGTATTCAAAAGAGATTTATATAAAAGCTTTAATGGCATACTAGTAAGATAGGTTTACACATGATTTATTTATGAATGTAGTTGTATGTTGTGCTTTAGTTTTAATTGTCCTTATGCACGCCTTAGGATCAAGGGAGTATGGAGCTAACGTTAATTGATTCCAGGATTAAGAGACTGTTGATAAGCTTGAAAGGTAGGGATTCTATTACTCATCTTTTGTGAGGTTTTTATAGAATTAAAATTGATTGTTTTGCCGCAATATATATATATATCTATGTTGAACTGATATTATATGTGTATCACATATGAAACTGTGACATGGACTCGTCTTGTATTGTACGGCGAGGAACATAATGAATTGACACATGTTATAAATTGAGAAGCATGGTTAGGCAAAATTAACTCTATTAATAATGATTTAATATAGAGAAATTGTGAGACATGAAAAGGGCGACGGTTACGTCCTTGGGCATGAATACCCTAAAAGGTAAAATAGGGGGAAGGTGATGACGCTTCCTTGGGTTGAAAGTCCCAGAACACACTGTACAGGAATTGATTTGGTGAGGACTCGGGGCTTGATGTCCCCTCACCGGAACACCCTTGGAATGTTTATAGGGTGATCAAGTGCGCCCATTTGGGTTTCGATGAGTTGAGTGATACTCAATTTAACATGGATACCTAGGAACAATGATGATTGGTAATATTTGTATAAATGTGTAATTATGACACTTGGTAATGATTAACTACGGTATCCATAAGATGTGATCATAATAAACCTCATAATCTGGAATATGATGTGACTTACTAACCATGCAGATTTTAATGTGGTAATGATAAAAACCTGAAGGTGAGTAATGGCTTTCTCTACTGAGCATAGTGTTGCTCATACCCTTATATTTTTATCTTTTCAGGACTCACTAAGTGTGAGGTGGCTACGAGAAATATAGTTGAGGAAGTGATGTAGCTATATTACATTGGGACTGCTTCAATTGTTGAGAATGTTCTTCATGATAATGTAAGCATCAATTGTTACTTTCTGTGACTGTATTACAATGTGTTGAGGGTTAAAATGATGATGACAACAGTTTATATTATTAAATTTAAGGTGCTACATTAAAACTGTGGTTTATTTATCGTTTATATTTTTATTTTTGAGTTGAGAGTTTTCATTTAAGTCCCGGGCAAATTTTAATCTTTAAGGTTTTACTTTTATTATTTATTTTTATTTTATCTCATTAAAAAATGTTAACCCCCATATAGGGGCGTTACAGAATTTTTGGTATCAGAGCCTAGGTTCGGTTAACCTAGGGAGTGTAGCACCACTTTAAAAAAATATATTTTTGAGATGGTTTTGAAGCTGAATTTTCATTGTCATCATCAAAATGAACCTTCACATTGATTTATACAGTCTAAAAGGATGTAACATGGAAAGGCCATAGAATGAAAATATCAATAGTTATATGAGTACAATAATTATATAGAAGGAAAGTATTAATAGTTATAAGGGAATGATAATTATATGGAATGAGTTTATAAGTAGAATGCTTATGAGAGATTCGTATAATATTTGGATCTATAAGCATATCTAATTCGTATAAACGATGAGAAATTCGTATAGATACGAGGATTTAAAAGCCTTTTGTCTCGTGAAAAACAATAAGAAATATAAGGCTTGATTTATTGATTTTAAAGTTTGACATAGATATGCCAAATTTTTCGTAATTGATTCAAACCTAAGTAATGATTATGTGTGGATTCGATGGAGCACATAAGTGTCAATGTCTTTTCTTAAAAGTTCTATATATTTGAGGAATATGATATAAGTTGGGAATCATGGTATTGAATCTTGAGAGAGATAAATGTTAGACTTTTGGTCTGTTGAGACTGTGTAAAGTCTAGAATGCATGAATCTCAAAATTGGAATATTTCGTTACGTACATTGTATTTAAGTGTATCAGTGAATCTTTTGGTTACCTAAGGTTTTGTTATATGAGGAAATTATATATTGTATGAGTAGAATTGTGGGGATTATAGATGTTCTTAAGTAGTAACATCAAGTGTCTTTGTTCATTGATATGGTCTACGTTGAAAGACGTAAATCGTATTGATTTCAAGGTTAGTCGCATTCTAAACCCTTGGTAGTAATGATGATGAATCCATTGATAGATGTTGAGTATTAGGAATAACATATGGGTGTATGCATTGTTCAATAAGGTTTTGATTAAAACAAAATTATTTGAGTTGCTGGAAGATTATGTTGTTATGAAATGATTTTAAATATCATTCAGGAAGATCCTTGTTGTCGTTAAATTAGATTTGTTGTTCATAGTTAACTTTATCTATAGTGGGCTTTAAATTGAGTTTAAGATTTATACAAATTGGTTTTCAATTTTATGTTTGTTATTTAACTCGTTCTAAATGTGTTAAGGCCGAAACAACCTGACCATTTTCAACTAAGAACATTTGGGCCTAGTTCAAATCTTAAATCAGTTTGATTCACACTGTCTCTCTCACGTGATCTCTATACGTGTCATATACAGTGGTTTAATCATTGTTTACATATACGTTTACTGTGCATAGGAGCTTATTTCTCCGAGTTCACTTTTTCTCTCTTAATTTGTTATTTTCTCTCTAAATCGCAAATCCTCTTCTTTTTCATTAGAAATTCTTCTTTTCCTCTAAAAGAAGAAGGAATTCTAGGATTCTGCAATTTACTATCTTAATTTTTCCTTTCTATTTACTCTTCTTTCATCTCATCATGGACCCAAAGTACCAACACCTGAGAAAGTATTTCCCATCACTCTCCCAAAAGATTCTCAGAAAGAAATACAAGGCTAGAATTACTCGGTTGTGGATTCTTATGCGTTTTGGTATCCCTTGTGATGTGAGAATGTTAATAGAGGGGAAAATCCGTCCGAGTGACTTTAGTCAAGATGTCGGTTTACCAGGAACAGGTACCAGTCGTAGTGCAATGAAAAGAAGAGCTCGTGCCATCGTGGTCACTTGTAACAAATGTGGAAGACAAAATTGTAACGGTAAATGTACTTCACCTGGTTATATGTCTACGAATAGAGAGGATAAAATAAGGTTTTGTAGGGATGGACTTTCAAAGGAGAACTTGGATAGCATCCATCCTCCTATCCACGGTCACCCTAGTGGATATGTTCAATGAGCTATTTTTAAACTCTGGCCTAAATTTTATACAGAAAGACAACGCCTCAGGAATATGGTATTTTTAGATCCTGTTTGTCAAGCCATAAGAAAACTGGATGGGGAATAAGTCATCGCTCTATAAAGGTTATTTAGTCTTTACTTATTTGAAGCAGTTTTAGCTTATGTTCAACAGTTTGTGTTTTTCTTTTACTCAGAATATTTGCTTTTGTGTTTGAAATAATTGTGATTATTAGATTGATACAGTAAGTGTTAATATCTTATTTAATTTATGATTTTCTTGAATATATATATAATAAAATATATTATCTTATCAAACACGTTACATACGGTACAGTAATATGTTTGAATTTTGAAAAGCTTATCCAGATATTTCAAGATTTGTGTCTCAAATTTCAAAAGTTCTACAGTATTTGTCGTTTATATTAAATTTCTAGACTTGGTGTATATTTGTCAAAAAGTCTACAGTTGTGTCAAGAGGGTCTTTTGTCGAATTGTTCTCAATTGTCAAAAGTTATACAAGTAGTGTCTAATCTTTTTCAAAAAGTGAATCATATTTTCTATAAACTATCAATCACCTTATCTTACTTTCTTATCCGCACAAGATTTTGTTTAAATCTTTGGATTACCTTTTCATTACCTACTCGTCTATCTCTTTAGCCCTTTTTGTATATTTCTCATCTTTAAAATCTCATGTAGAACCCGAAGTCTAAGTGGAGCAGACATTAAGCAACCACTTCTATAAACCAAATATGTCTACCTCCCAGTCCACGAAGAAAATAAAGAATGTCTGTGTCTTTTGTGGTTCCAGCCTTGGAAAAGATAAAGCTTATTTAGAAGCTGCAAATCACTTAGGGCAAGTCCTAGCACGCAAGAAGATTAACATAATCTATGGGGGTGGTAGTATAAAAATGATGGTAAATATGGCACTAACAGCTAGGTCTAGTGACGCTACTGATGTAAGAATTTGGCCTCATATTCCAGTTGAAGGAAACCTTTGTAAGGAAGCCATAGGTAAGGGAGAAGGAGTCAGGAGTATCCCTAAAAATTTTAAAGACATAATCTATAATTCTGATGCTTTTATAGCATTACCTGGTGGTCTAGGTACTCTTGAGGAAATATTTATAGTTGCTTGTGGGCAATTGTTGGGCTTTTATTCCAAACCTTTGGGACTGCTGAACGTAAAGGGTTTTTATGACGGTCTTTTGAAATTTCTAGATTACGCTGTGGAAGAAAACATCACTACAGAATCGGAGAGACAAATCTTTGTCACTGCTTCAACAGCTGAGGAATTGATAGATAAAATGCAAATCATACATCCAGAATCCGACACTGCAACATCCAAGCTTGAATGGGAAAGAGAAAGCCGGGAGCGGCCAATTGATTTGAATCTCCATCTGTAATCTTTTTGTTTTATCTTTGGCATGTAGGCATGTGTGTCCGTATTTCGTGTGTTACGAATAACCGTTTGCCTTGTATTCTGTGTTTCTTGTGGTACGTTGTTGTTCAATCTTTTAGATTCATTGAGCCTAATGCCGGGATGGCTGGATACGGAGTACTTGATGCTCTCGAAACGCATCCTTCTTAAGGTCCGATCTTTTGTTTATCGATGTTTTTGTATTCTATAAGCATGCATGATATGGATAGCTGGTATACGGAGTGCCTTGTACTCTCGAAACGTATCCGTATTATGTTTGTAATGTGTAATATTCTGTTAATATTATGTGGAAGTACCAGAGTCAATTATGGGGATATTCCATATGAAATATGAATATATTATTTGGGTTGAATGTTTGTGTCATGATGATAGCTGTTTAATGAAAAATATGTCGGGTTTGTCTACAACCAGAGATTCCGTTTAATATCTCTATGAATAAGTTTAATGTATGGTTTTGAATATAAGTGTTTGTGATATATGTTTTATGATTATGTTTTAGTTTATTAGTTGAGGTATGAAATCAAATATATTTGACTTTTCCTTACTCAAAAAGGAAAAGGAACCTAAAGATGAAGTATATAAAATTTCTCTGGCAATCTCCTTAAATGTGATTGTAAATCACAGTCCATGGACAATGAAGGACTGGAATCATGATATGGTCAATATGTATGCCTGATCAGATTCTTAGACTATTATACGGTGTTATAAGTTGAAACTTGTCAGAAATACTCTCATTGAGGGATTTAGGAGTAAGATTTATTATGCAAGTAAATAAGTGGAGATACGATAACTTAACTTTGGAAGATAAACAACATTAACGGTTTAGACTCGGAATTGGAATCATAATGGAATCAAAATTTTTACTAGTATTGCTGAATTGAAATTTCGAGGACGAAATTTCTTTAAGGGGGGTAGAGCTGTGACACCCGTTATTCTTCTAACGGGTATTGAGGTAATTAAATTAATTTTTAATGTATAAAAAAAAAATTGCTTCATTTAAATTTATTTTATAATATTTATTTTAATCTATTTTTAAATTTTCTAAAATTCTCCTATATTTATTTAGTATGATTACTAAAAAGCCTTAGAACTTCTAATAAATCTCAAAAATGTCATATTGGCATTATGTGTGTTAAAGTCTTTAGATGAGACATAAGGATATATTTTCCAACTACTCTTGACCCTCATTTTCTTTATTTCCTCCGTGACATGCTTCAACATGTCTCCTCTATAATTGTTTCTATCACTTCTTTTCAAAGACTTCATCTTTTCTTCCTTTTTCTTCCACGGTTCCCACACTCTTCTTCTCATTTCTTTGCTGAAGCAAAATACTTAGAGAACTTCTTCAAGGCAGCCATAAAAATCAGCCACCATCACCTCCATTTGAGCAAGAATTTCAGTCATACCGAAGTAAAGGAACCTGTTTTGAAGCCATTTCAAGCTTCCAACTAACCATAATCCGAGGTTAGAATCTTATGAACAAATTTAGTCTTTCATTTATAAATTTTCTTTTATACTAAAGGATTATTCAAATTTGCGTTCTTAAACCTAAGTATATGTTTGTTGCTATTTTGGAGCATATGTATGAAGTCTAAGTGTATATGCCCTAGACAGAAAATTTATATTGTTAAACTTTGTAATACCCCTATGGGCAGTGGTTATTTCTTGAAATTCTAAGATTAAATTAAAATGAATTTTATGAATTGGTTTGCATATTTGAAAAGTAGCATCCTAGGCTTTCTAACGAGCTATCATAAACCTAAATCGGAGTTGTATTTTATTTTCTAAGAATTATTCAATTTTTGTATTGGAAACTAGTAAATCTGCCAGTTTGTTATGGTATACCAGCTGCTAACCTGAACCAAGAACCCATCTTTGCTCACCACCTAATTCTTTAATGTCTTGCAACCTTTCCAATATTATCCTAAGTGATTGATGAATCTTATTAGGGACTAAAACATATAGATTACTTGTTCACATTTTATATTGTGTTAAGACAAAAATTGTTTACTGTGGTATTCAAAAGAGATTTATATAAAAGCTTTAATGGCATACTAGTAAGATAGGTTTACACATGATTTATTTATGAATGTAGTTGTATGTTGTGCTTTAGTTTTAATTGTCCTTATGCACGCCTTAGGATCAAGGGAGTATGGAGCTAACGTTAATTGATTCCAGGATTAAGAGACTGTTGATAAGCTTGAAAGGTAGGGATTCTATTACTCATCTTTTGTGAGGTTTTTATAGAATTAAAATTGATTGTTTTGCCGCAATATATATATATCTATGTTGAACTGATATTATATGTGTATCACATATGAAACTGTGACATGGACTCGTCTTGTATTGTACGGCGAGGAACATAATGAATTGACACATGTTATAAATTGAGAAGCATGGTTAGGCAAAATTAACTCTATTAATAATGATTTAATATAGAGAAATTGTGAGACATGAAAAGGGCGACGGTTACGTCCTTGGGCATGAATACCCTAAAAGGTAAAATAGGGGGAAGGTGATGACGCTTCCTTGGGTTGAAAGTCCCAGAACACACTGTACAGGAATTGATTTGGTGAGGACTCGGGGCTTGATGTCCCCTCACCGGAACACCCTTGGAATGTTTATAGGGTGATCAAGTGCGCCCATTTGGGTTTCGATGAGTTGAGTGATACTCAATTTAACATGGATACCTAGGAACAATGATGATTGGTAATATTTGTATAAATGTGTAATTATGACACTTGGTAATGATTAACTACGGTATCCATAAGATGTGATCATAATAAACCTCATAATCTGGAATATGATGTGACTTACTAACCATGCAGATTTTAATGTGGTAATGATAAAAACCTGAAGGTGAGTAATGGCTTTCTCTACTGAGCATAGTGTTGCTCATACCCTTATATTTTTATCTTTTCAGGACTCACTAAGTGTGAGGTGGCTACGAGAAATATAGTTGAGGAAGTGATGTAGCTATATTACATTGGGACTGCTTCAATTGTTGAGAATGTTCTTCATGATAATGTAAGCATCAATTGTTACTTTCTGTGACTGTATTACAATGTGTTGAGGGTTAAAATGATGATGACAACAGTTTATATTATTAAATTTAAGGTGCTACATTAAAACTGTGGTTTATTTATCGTTTATATTTTTATTTTTGAGTTGAGAGTTTTCATTTAAGTCCCGGGCAAATTTTAATCTTTAAGGTTTTACTTTTATTATTTATTTTTATTTTATCTCATTAAAAACTGTTAACCCCCATATAGGGGCGTTACAGTATTCCGACGAGAAGGTCAGAATAAGTTCAAATGGTGAACTGGCGGAGGGGTGGATGGTGTGCAGATTGGGTATGGAGTCCGCTGCTGTAATGTTTTCCACTGTGTATGTTTAAAGTTATTTTGAAATGAAACGTTTAAAAGAAAGAAGTTATAAAAGTAAAAGTATTAATTATGTAAACACAAGTATATGAAAGTATTTTGGGAGTTACCAAAGTTAATGTAAGCAAATTATTTATTCCCGTTTAAAAAAAAAAGTTTCCTAAATTTTTGCCTTTAAGAACGTAAGAAAGAGTTTTATCACAGCCTAAAAAGGCGGGTTGTGACTGCATGTCCCTCGAGAACACAACACAAGAGCCGATGCACTCGCTAATTTGGGATCTTTAGTCGAAGTCAATGAGAGGAGAATCATTCCCTTGGAATGAATTGACAATCCTAGCATTGACGTGGTAGAAGAGACCAACTATGTCGACCCAAAGGATGATTAGAGGACACCCATTGAGATGTACATATGCGACGGGTGGCTACCAAAGGACAAGCAGATGGAGAGAAAAAATTAAAGTCCAAGCTGCACGACACTGCTTCATTGATGAGAGGCTTTACAGGCGATCCTTCACAGGCGATGCTTCACAGGTCCTTACCTCCGTTGCCTAGGAGAGGACAAAGTTGAAAAGGCCATTCGGGAAGTACATGAAGGATTGTGTGGCAACCACTCTAAAGGAAGATAGTTGTACAACAAAGTTAAGAAACAGGGATTCTACTAACCAACAATGCAGAGCGATTATGAGATCTTCGCTTGGAAATGTGACAACTGCCAAAGGCACACGTCTACGATTCACTAACTTGCTGAGGAACTTTCTTCGATCAGTTCGCTATACCCATTCATGAAATACTCAATGGATGTGGTTGGATTGTTCCCTTCGGCTCCAGGACAAGTCAAGTATTTGCTTGTCCTTATGGACTATTTCTCCAAATAGGTCGAAATCGAAGCATTTGCTGACGTTAAAGAGTGAGATGTCGAAAGATTCATTTGGAGGAATATCATTTGTTGGTTTGGAGTTCCAAAGGAGATCGTCATCAATAACGGCTTCCAATTCATTTCCTCATCCTTTAAGAAATTTTGTCATAACTGGGACATTACTTTGAGCTTCTCAACACTAAGGTACCCGTAGGGAAATGGGCAGGCAGAAGCAACAAACAAGACCATCGTCAAGAACCTAAAAAAGAAATTGGAAGCGAGGAAAGGACATTGGGCTGAAGAACTCCTGATGGTGCTTTGGGCCTACCGAAAGACTATAAGAAGGGCAACTAGCGAATCCCTTTTTTTGCTAGTCTATGGAATAGAAGCTATCATTCTTGCAGAGCTAGTCACTTGAGACCTTTGAGTCGATTACTTACTCCTTAATGAAGCAATGAACAATGAAATGATGCAGGATGAATTAGATTTGATAAATGAGAAAAGGGAAAACGCCTTTTATCGCCTCTGATGTTACCAACAAGCAGCTACCAAGTATTACAGCTAGAAAGTGAAAGATAGGAGGTTCTATGAGGGCGAACTTGTACTCCGAAAAAGTTTTTCAGAATATGAAGGAAGCTTTCGTTGAAAACTTGATGGCTAACTAGGAAGGTCCTTGTCGAGTTTGGTCTATCGTTCAAGATGGGGTATACAAGTTGGAGAAGCTAGATGGATCGGTCATTAGCAAGAGCTGAAACACTAATCATTTGAGGAAGTATTATGTGTAACACACCCAGATTTTGTTTTCTTTATTTTGATTTGTGTAATTGAACTACATTTGGCTTGATCCCTACACATGGGTATGTAGGTAGCTCGTGAACTATATAAACGAGTGCAGCCACTTTATTAATTTAAATTTTATTTTCCCAGGATTACCAACAAGTTATTCTCTAGTTAGGTCAGTGATTTTTGCCATCATCATGGGTTAACTTCAGCTCAATCCAAACACTCACGTTGCCATTTTCATGGCTTAACTTCAGACTCGATCAGCTCGATCCGAACACTCTCACGTTGCGATCTTCATGGCTCAACTTCAGACTTGATCAGCTCGATCCAAACTCAATATTATGACGCCATCTTCATGGCTCAACTTTAAACTCGACCAGCTCGATCCTAATTCAATTTTATGACGCCATCTTCATGACTCTTAATTTTATGATGCCGTCTTCGCGGCTAGAATTTGGACTCGATCAGTTCGATCCAAGCTCAATTTTATGATGTTTATCTCCGTGGCACAGCTTTGGACATGATAAACTTGATCCAAATTTCTGATACGCCATCTACATGGCTTAAACCGAGTTTGATCTAACATCGCCATCCAACTCCATTAATTTTAAAAAATATAAGATGTACAACGTCACTCAATCCTTTGAATTCGATCGTCTCGCCAACAGTTCAATCTCACACCGCCGGCTTATTGGCTCAATGCCAGTCTAAATTCGATCAAATCTTTTAGAGTCTGATCTCAAATTGCCATGGCTCAGACTAGCCCATGACTTGGTTCGCCCTTGAGTTCATTATACGCTAAAATAACAGCTCGACCTGATATTGCATTGGTTCTTTTGGATCCAATTGAATACTTCAATTTATCATGCGTTGTTAGCTCGTTGGCTTTTATTTATTTAAATTGACCAAGTGCTTGATCGTCACTCATGTATTAAAAAGCATGAGTATAATAGAAGCTAAATTGGCACAAAGTGAAATTTAATTTTAAACTCTATTCAAAAAGTGAAGCTGTTTGACACAAATTAAACAATGGAGGTACAGTTTCAAATATTAAGCAAAAACAAATTTTTCTCAAGAATCTACTCCCTCCGCAAGTTGAACATTTTCGCTCTTGGTCAGCTCAACAACGACAGGCTCTATGACTTCTCGCTTGTTGTCAAAATGGTACTTCTTGGTTCAGGAGCGGAAGGATCGGCAAGAACCTCTTGGCAGGCTGGTTTGCTTTGGATAATGACTTGAACATCCGAGTCATCCAACGACAGTAATTCCTGCAATTCCTTGATCTTCTCATCGATCGCTTTGGTGCTGAGTTGGCCTGACTTGAACTCTAATAAAGCCTCGAGTCATGCCTCAAAGGAGGAAGTGCCATGGACCTCAATCAGCTGCTCCTTGATTTCTTCTATGTCTTTGTCTTTGGCATCCATTGTCTTCTTCAGGTTGTCAACTTTCTCCTTGGAAAGTCGAAGGCTACTGGCCAAGCTCAGCATCCTTTCGTTTGACCTATTCAATGCGTCAGCTGCATCATCGAGTTCCTTTTTCTTGTCATCTCTCTCAGCTTTTACCTTCTTAAGTTCTTCTCCGAGCTCCTTATTTTTCAAAAGCTCCGGCTCGTATTTGTGGGTAGCTTTGTTTACGAAGAGATTGTAGAGCAAAACAGCCTGTATGACAAAAAAAATTTAGTATATGATATGAACGAAGCCAACCAGATCGAACATGATTCGGCGATTTACCTATCCTATAGTCGCGGCCAATTCATTGTAAAACTAAGAAAACGGCTTCCCACCAAGAAGTTCCATGTCCTTGCTGAAGCAGAAATTTATGGCTACTCTTATTGCTGCCTCCTTGTCTTGAATGATGCAGATGTCCTCTAGGACGTCAAGGGTTTTCTCAAGACCATTGATTTGATGTCCCTGGTTGAAGCAGAAGGCTATGCCGCTTTTCTTTTTCTTCAACGGTGGGGGTTGTATGTCAAAGGGAGGAAGTGGAGGAAAATTAGACGAATCGATTGGAGAAGCCACCTCTTTCAAGATCGAAGGTTTGCTAGTATCGGTCTTCTTCTTTACTGCTTTGTCTGCAGCTTTCTTCTTCCTCATCTCTTTAATTGAAGGTAGTGTTACCTTCATGGCTGAGAGCACGGCTTATGCGAGATGAACGTCTTCGTCAAATAGAAGGGTAATATATTTGGATGGACCATACAGCCGCTGAAGTGCACCACGGCATACGAAGACCAAATCGACTAATTTTAGAAATCAAATGGGAATACCTATTGGGATTTCTTTAAAGCGCTTCTAATTTGATGATTTCTCGAGTCGATCGAGTTGTGAGATTTCAGCCCAAGTCTGTTCCCTTAAAGCGAGTAGTGCGTTCAACCTTGCTTGGAACCTCTCGCCGATTGGAGCCAGATGATTTAGCTCGTAATCTACAAAGAAAGATAGCGCTTAAGATTAGTTAGAATTACTGCTTGAAATAAACAAAGTAATGATGCTTACCAATGTGACCAAAAGCAAATGGAAAAGGAAATCAAGTATTCAGTTCGAAAGAATCGTGGTTGATCAACATGAAGAAGCATCTCTCTTCCCAATGTCTGTTTGCATTTACAAATTCTGAGATGAGTTGCTTCGACTGCTGATACACGAAGTAGAAGCGTCCTGAACTTTCTGCTGTTCTGCTTCAAGTAGTAGCATCAAAGAAAGTCATATATGTCGAAGTCGATGCCAGCCACCTCTATCAGTACCATAAGGGCAATAAGTAGTCAGACCCCATTTGGCATCAGTTGAGTCATGGAGATACAGAAGTGGCCGATGATCTTGAGCATAAACTCTAGAATCAGTAGTCGAAGCCTAAGCTCGAACCATTTGGTATACACACAAAACTAGTTGTCGTTTTGTGTATCTACTCTCTCCCTTGGATAAGGCAAGCGCATTTCAACCGAGGTTGGGATTTCATACTTTAGTCTTATCGTCAACAAATCCCCCTCTATCAAGATGGACTTTAGATTCTTCGCGAAAAAAGATACTCCTTTGATGGGAGAAATATACTTCCTTTTTTCAAGCGATTCAATTTGATTGACACTTGTAGAGGGGCCTGCTGGCTGGTTTCGCTCTTCCTTTGGGTTCGTTGCTTCTTTGCTAGTCCCAACACCACCAATTTTGAAACCTGACTCATTATGGACTATTGACTAATCATTTCATTGACTTCTCTTTTATCGCTACTTAACCATGGATCCTCACTACTACTTGTGCTCAAATCAATGGGGATCATTTGTGACATTCTTACAGAAATAGGTTTTTCAGAGGAGATCTAGAGTTTTAAAGATTAAGAAGAAAAAGAATCCTAAAATCTTGAAGGTCTCAACAGTTCGTGAGAGTTCTAAACACGCGATAGCCAAACAAGTCTAGCAATCGCTAATTTTCTCAAAAAATGAGGTATATTTAGTATCAAAATGCTTAGAATTGGAAGAGAAATAAGATTACAGAAAGAAAATTGCAAGAAAATCAAAAGAAAAAAAAGGAAATCTTGCTTCAAAATCGCTAAGAGACTCTGAGAAACTGAGAGAAAATCGCCTTGAGTTCCAAGAGAGAGAAGCAAAATGAAGAGGTGAGAGAAAGTATATGATATATAGTGCTCGAAGGTGTCTGATCGATGGTAGAGATCAATCCAAAACCATCTGATCCAAGGGCTAGGATTTCACGTCTTTTTGGATTCCTTCTCAAACCGAGGCGATGTCTTTCAAATCAGACACATACGTCAGTGCTGTAGAGATATTTTGGAGCCTTCCAATTATGTGATGACATGTGTTATAGGTAATCGAGTATCCCGATTTCCTGAGGAAGGGAAATGATTCGAGTATGGATGCGAGATTTTAATCAAGGTGACGTGTCGTCGGACTAGAACCTAACTTTAATAACTCCTATAGTCTATTACATCGACTAAGGAGTGGGGGCCTAACTGTTGGGGTGCAATTTAGTCAGGCCTAAATTGCCTACAAGCCCAGATGGCCCAGCGTTAAAACAAGTTAAATAGATCGAAGTAATTCAATCGATGAGAGGAAGGCTAATCAAATTGACGTTTCGTTTAGCTCGATTGGTTCGATTCTATGTGCACAGTAAGCATTTGGGTTACATCGGCTGTTTAAGTTAATTTAAACTCGTCTCAAAGTGCTCGTTCGACCAGGTCGATCGCCACGGGTTGATTGTTATCAGCACGAATTGGCGGTTACTAACACGTCTGATCATGGGCTAGGACGTGGGAGAGACATGATTCTTGTGGCCTATCACGGATCAACACGTGTCCTACTACTGCAATTGTTGTCAGTGTATTTTCCCACTCCGCTAGACGGTTGGGAGCCACAGTTCCTCCTTATTCTCTGTATAAAGAGATGGTTGTTTCACGTATGAAGCATATAGAAAAACATATAGAAATTCTGCCCAATTGTTTTCTCATCTCTTTCTGCTCTCTTGTAATTTGTATCCAAAAAATTATAGTGCGTTACAGTAAATGTAGCTCTTTTAATAGAGTGAACCACTATAAATCCCCCGCGTGATATTCTTGCTTTTACAGCATATTTTATTCTATCTATAACGCTTTGATCTTGCATGTTTACTTGAGCTAATAAGTCCAATTAGCGCTGATTTGAAAATCCTCATGATTCAAACCTACATTTTCATATTTGATTATAGATCAACTATCTACAAAGACCAAATTGAGATTATTAATTTAATAAGTAATTATATGATGGAATCAAAATAAAAACACTATTCTTTTCTCTTTTTTCATTTCATGTGGAATAAACAAGGGAAAAGGCTCTTCTAAATAATAAATGATGATTATGTAAATCTCTTTTCTAAAAATAATGGAGAAAAACAAGTGCTCTCACACTTTACAAGCCAAAGATTCTATTAGGAATTTCCCCCTTTTCTAATGTTTCTTATCAATACTTTCCTATTAGTTTTCAATGCAATAATTTGACGACAGTATTTATGTTGGTTATAGGAAAAATAAAACAAATATAAAAAAAGCTACATTATTTGAATTATCCATTCCCGTGACCCAGTAATTAGGTATGATATCTTCAATATTGAATATTTTGGCTCTATCTCTGTTTTTTTTTTCTTTGTTTTGGATTTCTTAAAAATTTATAGTGCTTATTTTTTTGTTTATTAATGCTTGTATTGATGCTTTAATACAAATTATAGAGAGTATTATTTTAGTTTTTCAAAGAATTTGTTAGGTTAAAATGTAGTAGTAGTTGTTGTTATTTATTTATTTATTTATTCAACGTGAAGTTCGGTGGATATGAATTATGTACCTTATAATTATGTCAAATGTAGAATTAACGCTAAATTATTTATCTTACCACAAATTTTTTTCAATCTTCGCAAAAATATAAAAGATATCCATTCAAAAAAAATAAAAGATATTTTTATTTATCATTGCAAAATCCGAGATATTTGTGTATAGTATTTAAAAAAAAAAAAACATAGAGATGTGTTTATTTTCTATTTGCTTTTTACAATGTGTACGATCAAGTCTTTTTAGGTCTATTATTATTCTTCTCATTGCTTAGAAAACCCATCTTAACCAACCTAAAGGTGGAAACCGTAACCCACACTCAAAAGAAAAAAAAAAAAAAAAAAGAACTAATAAAGAATGGATGCTTTTGTCCTCTATGTCTCTATTTCGTTCAACGACCCAGTCAGTGACATGGACAAAATCTATGCAGCAGCAAAGAAATTGCCTCTTTTTTTTTTTCCTTTTTTTTTTCTTTCCTCTTTACTTTCTAAGTGGTTGTTTATCATTCCTACTACAAACTTAGTTATAAATAATATAATTTTAATATATTATAATAATAATAAAAAAATTACTATAATATAAAATTTTTATATATTATAATAAAAATAATTTTAATTAACGGTTCTCTTAAGCACCCTTGAATTCATAAGAATAAAGAATTATATGTTTTATCCGCTGGTCTGGTTGACCTTGATAAATATGATATAGCCCTTCAATAATAAGATATCCCTTATTTTTTAATTAATTAATAGCTTTTTTAAAAAAAAAATTAATATCTGGAATATTACACGTGTAGATCTTAGGTAAATCAAAATCAGCAGAGGACAAAAGTAGTATAGTTAAAAAATTAAAAAAATTAAAAAAAACACACACACAGAAATCCCCAGAAAAACGTGATACGCGCGAGACGTTGAGCGCACGCTCTTGAGTGAGGCCGTGAAGAAACTCGCCTGGGCTTTGAAGAAGTCAAGTCCGTAAACCGTAAAAAATTGACACCTGGGCAAACATGTATTTACGAAATTTGCCACTTTCCATTTTTTTTTTTTGGCCTGATTCAACCAACAGCTATGAGTTTATCCACGCTCTCTCTTCTCTCCCTTCTTTCTCTCTTAATTCTGTTCCTTTGCCCACAAACCATGACGTAGACCCGACGAGGGAAAATTTGAGGAAAGAGCCAAAAAAGTTTTTTTGAGGAAATAGTTTTTTTTTTTTTACAAAAAAAACATGTTTTTTAATTAAAAATTGTCCTAATTTTTTTTTTAAAAAAACGAAAATAATTATAACAAAGAAAAAAATCTCAATAGGGTAGAATAAAAAAAAATAAAGTAATTTTTATACTTAAAAAGTATTTTTTTAGACCAAAAATGTCAAAGAAGATCATTTGTTTAAAATAATATTTTCTTAAAATTATTTTTCAAAATCTCCTGTAGACGAATGTATCGGAATATCACATACAACGATCCCGTCCGTCGGATTTAACCATGATTGAAGACGTTAGTTTTAAGGCCCTGTTACACGCAAACCAGGATAACATTTGTTTTTGTGACTGATTATTCCTTTTGGTTGTAACAAAATCTTTTCCCGCCGGTGGATTACAATTTTTTTAAATGAAAATTACATGCCATTTTAAATTTTTTTAAAACCGTATTTATTTATGTTATATTTAAAAAATTTATATCATATAACTATTTATATTATATATTTAAGTTGTATTATACTTAAAAATATACGCAATTAATAAAAAGAAGCTTTAAAAGCTGGGTTTTATTAAATTTCTCCTTTTGGAGAAAATTTCCCGATTATTTTCAACCATTAATGGAGTAGTACCCATATATTATTTTTTAAGGGAAAAGACTAAGTTTTTTTTTAAAAAAAAAAAACGAAGCATGATAACTTGAATATTGGGCTTCAACTCTATTATAAGTGAGCATAAATTTGTTTTTAGGCAAACTCTGCAACTAAAAAAAATCTTTTTCATCATTTTATTCTCCTATATGGAAACGTTCAATGCAACGTTAGAAGCGATGCATAAAGGAAATCCATCAAGACCAAGCCCCCGTTTGGCAAACCGCCTTACGAAAGAAAATGAACTTTTACCCCTCCCATTACATTTACAGGACCATCTCAGTGAAAGACATGCTCTTTACTCGGCGCAAAAACAATAACTTGGGCTACACCATCAAGACATCTATAACGACAAAACTCAAACCTTTCCTAATAGCTAATAAGTATGACATGTCAGAAAAATTAATAGGGGGAGGGGCGTGACTAAACAAATGAAATAAGACAAATAAAAAAATAACAAATTTTAAAAGAAACGAAATATAATTTTTAAAAAATAAAACGTAACTTTTTTTAAAAAAATTTCATATAGACGAAATACAATTTTAAAATAATAAAACAAACTTTTTTTTTAAAAAAAATTCATATACAAAGTTAAAAGAATTTAGAAAAAAAAAAGTTCAAAATAACAGGTGTCCACCTCCATTTGTGAGTGGCTAACTCTATGATGAGGCAAGGAAAGACTTGAATACAATCAGACATTGCTGCTATAACAGTAGTTGAATTATCTATGACTGCATTCAATGTCAAGCAACCATGGAAAGGAACACACCAACACTTTAGAGCCAAGGCTGTAATTTGAATTTTGTAGCGTTGAAATTTCTCAAGAGATATTAGAAGTCTTCAATATATATACGAGGCTACAAAGTTCACAAAATCAGTAGTCTTCCGAAGTCCTCTGTCCTAAGGAAAATAATTGCACTTTGTCCAACAAACTCCAAGCCATGAAACACAAGAACTTAAAGCCCCCGGCTGAGCAATTGCCTTATGTGTCCTAATAAAACAAACATTAATACAGTTTAAGTGTTAGATAGTGTAATATACATATTGTCTTTATTTTTTTTTGAAATAGATAGGCTAAAAAATGAATTCACAATATTAAAATATACATTGTCAATTAAATTTAATCATTATATATGAGTTGAACGTATAATTTTGAAAATTACATGTAATTTTAAAGGAAACCGAATCTATTAAATTTAATGGTTAAGAAGTACGTTTGCTGAAGATGGTAAACGTTAAGCCTTACCAGGTTCTTGCGAGGTATGGGAACAAATTTGTCTATATGTTTTGCATAAATACTCGTGAAGTGAAACCTCTCATCGAGTTCACACAAAAAACTTAAAAAGAAACAGGCAAAAGTAAAATAAAATAAAATAAAATAAAATAAAAGATGTGGTTGCCAGATAAACACAACCAAACATTTCGAGAGTAAATAAGAGCTCACACTTACGCCAACACTAGTAAGTCTCAAAATGAAAGTATCTCACAAAACTTGCAAACCTAACCGAGGAACCTTATCAATAGTTATAAAATATACGTTGTACTCAATAAATAGTTATATCTTTTACACTCAACAAAAGAGATAGGAAGCACCTGTCCAAAATAGTGATGTGAGTGCTCATACTAATCTTATGTATGCTTTCTTTGTAAGATCTCATATGTAGAATTAAAAAAATACTATGGTTTTGTAAGGAGATTCAGAAACTCGATTATTGCAGATTGTGGTTGCCAATTTTTAGCGCAATTGAGTAGATAATAACTTAGTGAAAATGGATATTTGATGGCGCTTATTGATTCGGTCTTAAGAGTGATCTGTTTAAAATTGTAAGAAAATAAATTTTTTATACAAGTGATCCCAATGAAATGAAGTTCTCACAAATCGTGCCAATAAAGCCAAATAGTTTGCAACGGCAAAATGGATGCTGACAATTGTAATGGCATTCTTTTTTTCCTTTTTTTTTTGGATTAGTGCTTTTAAAATATGTGGTTTACTCTTTTTAGATATTATAAGAAATAAAATATTGCATTATGGATAAATAATTATTTCTTGTGGTTTTTATTATATATATATACATGCAAATATTAAAAAAAATATCTAATAAATACTCATAATCTTTAATCATACATCTGAAGAGTTCAAATATGATTTTCAAAGGACTTAGTGTAATATATGGGCTCATAATCGGTAGATAAAATTACAATCTATCTTGATATATAAGATTTGTCGTGTTGTCTATTCTCAAATTAGTGAAACAACTTTATCATAATTGTAATAATGTTAATGATTATTGAATAAAGACACTGGTGTATTTAGAATACATTGAACTGCAGCCAAGATAGATTGACTTATACCTGATTCCGTGCTAATAATCAAACTCTATAATTATTGATCATTTCATAGACATTACTTTAATCCCGAGTGATCAGTGGACTCCCATATATTTGTTGCATCATTTGATTTGTCCTTGAGTGAGGTTAAGTTTATTGATTCAAAGCTCAAGAAGTTGGAGATCCAGTACTATTGCTATACTTTGGAACAATAATTTACAGCTACGAAATCTATAATTTATGTAAAAGAAAAAAGATAATATTTTTATGAAGTATTAATTCGCAGGTGAAAGAGTTTTTGTTATTTTGATGTAGAATATCAAATATATGATCCAAATTATCATTTATAAATTATTCATAATTAATCACCCATTAGGTAATCGAGATGTCCTCTAAAGCTATTAGAATAGGATGCTTTTAAAAAGCAATTTATGTAAATTAATATTTGGACTACTTGACATTATTTTAAATAAAGCTCAAGTAATTTATTTATAATTTATATGACAATTTTATTTATAATTTATAAGATAATTATTTGTTCTTTTGAGTGAAAGGTCATAAGGATCTAATCCTTGTCAATGTCTTTAATTATGATATAGATATTTTATACACAGAATAATTAAATGACTTAATATAAATATAAAGTTCATCAAGCGGTAAAACTAAAGCTGGGCACTTTAATTTCGTACATAGTTGTGGTTGTCTACTTACCTAATTGGGGGAACAATCTTATCCGGATTATTGTAATTTTGATCACAAGGTTAGATGCTCTTTTTATGGATGATTTTAGTGGCAACATTCATATAATACCTTCCATAGACATTGAGAAAACAGACTTTCATGCACCCTTTGGAATCCTGTATTGTGCATGTGACACCCGAGAATTTCTAGTGCATTAACTATGCAATAATTAAGGATTATGTTAAGTAAATCATGTACAAATTTTGTGAGCTAAATTTTATGGAAAAAAAATTTGTTAAGAATTTAATGGGTAATTTTGGTGTCACGAGGATTACTGTTTAAATCTGATTTTTACGAAAAATTCCATAAAGATGAAAAATAGATTTTTAAGATTAAAAATCATGCCATAGTCTTAGACAAAGAAGGAATGAAATAGAAATAAGCTACAAAGCCTAATTGTTGCAAAAGGTGTCGCAACAAATTTTAAGACGGAAATACAGCATAAGGAATACACAATATAGAAGTCATGCAGTATAAGAATAATAAAATGTAAAGATTACACTGATAAAATTAAGTAGTAAAAGAATTATACTAATAAAGTTAAGCAGCATAAAAATTACACTGCATAAAGTTAAGTAGTATGAAAGTTATACTACATAAAGTAATGCAATATAGAAATTAGATTGTTTAAAACTAAGCAATATAGGAATTATACTGTGCTAATAATATGGAAGCTTGTGGACCATAAAACACAGTATAGAAAAGAATACTAGCAATATGAGACATATACTGACAGTATAGCGAAAATACTGTTAGTATAAATATGGACTGTTAAAAAGTTTTTGTGGGGCCCACTTGGAGACACCTAAATGGTGAAGAAATGACCACCTCACCCCTCTAATTTCACAGGTTTTGGCTGCTTTTGGAGGTTAAACCTAAGTTCTTCTCTATGTATTCTAGTGTTTTGCTTGGGGTTTTGGTGGAATTTTTATGGGATTATGATGTTTTTTGCCAAGGAGGATTAAAAAGTCTAAGCACTCATGTGAAGGACCAAGAAACTTGAGGAAATTTCTTCGTAAAATTCTAAACTCAAGACTTGAACATTTATGTTCCTAAGTATGCATATCAAGTGTTTCTTATAAATTATGGACTATGACATGTAATATAAACTGTAACATCCACCTATTTTTATGTAATGAATCACGTTAAGTTAGTTACAACGTTAAGGAAATTTTAATAATAATTTATGTTATAAGTTATGATATATGATTTTTATGTTACTAAGTTTTTATGTCAAGTTTTATGACAGGTGACGACCGCATGGAATCGTTGTGCTCAAGTGTTCATGTGAATTATAATATATGTTTAATTATGATGCATGATGAATTAAATGTTTTAATGTATGGCATTTAAGGACAGTTCGACAGGCTAGACTTTCAAGTTCGACAAGCCGAACAGTCTGCCAAAAATCGACAGGCCAATGGGAACCATCGGCAGGCCGAACTTGGTGGAACCGGCAGGCTGAAGTGGAAAATAGACAGGCCGAACACGGCTGACGAGCAGTCAGCAGAAATCTCTTCAAATTTGTGGTTGAGATAATTACGTTAAATGGGTGATTTATTGTAATTAATTGGTATAATAATGGAATAATTTTGTCAGTTAAGGAAATTAAAAGGTTGACTTCGCATTGATTTGTCTGATTTTAAATGGTTTCCTATTTTAAGAGGGCAAAACATGGTAAGTGATTAGAGATTGTTTGACTGCCCTCTTTTCTCTCCTTCCTCTACGCCAATGAGCCATCAATGAGTCAAAAAATTCTGACTTAATGGAGGATAATGAATTTTCATTATGCTCGTTACGTTAAAAAAAATAAATTTAACGCTCTTTTCTCAGTTTTTCTCTCATCTTTTCACTCTTCTCTCTCTCTCAGTTCTGAGACGTTTTCAATTTCTTTCTTTCTCTTCTCTTCTCCACGAATTCCATTCCTTTTCTCTCAAAAATTCTCTACAAGTATTGAAAGAAAAAGTTATATTTTGTTTGTTAAATTCAAGGATTTTAAGAAGAAATTTTCAAGGTAAGAACTTTTCTAGTAATTTTGAAAAGAATTCTCCTCCTCCAATTGTTTGCAATATCTTTCTATAGGTATTGTATTTTGCTTTGAGTTTTTATTATGATGTTCATGTATGTATTATGTGATGTTTTTCCAAGTTTCATGTCATTTTGGTGTTTCTATGAAAAATATGAATTTTCTATCCTCTACCCCTCACAGTAAAATATTACTGTTTAACTTTGATGCATGAAAATGTAATGTTTATTCAAGAGGTAAATGAATGATGATTTTCATGAAAGTTGTCAAGAAGGTGCATGTAAATATATGATGAGTGTATATTTTATGTTATGAAATTTCTATGAGAAAATTGTTTTAACAATGTTGTTTTTGGATTTTTGTTTTATAAAATGTTTTATATGTTTAAATGATTTTTATTGATGATGAAATAATTTTATGATATTGAAATACATGATAATAAGATGTTTGTATGAATTTTAAAATGTACATATTTTAAATTATTAGAAAACATTTTCAAAAGATTTTCATGATTGTAATGTATGGTTTTTTTTTTTTTTACATGCTTAAGGTAATTTTTATGATTTAAGAAAAATTATGATAACATGTTTATGTGATGATAATTTTATGTTTTCACAATGATGGTTATGAATTATGTTTATAATATGAGATGAATGTATATGTGATGGTATATGAATGGATGTTTTATGATAAGTATTAATTTTATTGTATTTTTAAATGGATAAATGGCATGAACACTTAAAGGAATGAGCACATCGAGACCGCGGCGTCGTCACCAAAAGTATATTAAGGTTAAGTAAGCTAGCATTAAGGTAAGTACATTCTCACCTGCAACATGACACGTTTTACAAGATTTGATGATATGTTCACAATGATATTCATGATGATTTTATGGTTGTTCTCCTTAAAGGAATTCTTATGAAAGATTTTCATGATTTAAAATGATGTATGTATGATGATGACATGTTTTAAAGTATGAAAATTATGTATATATATGTATCACCTAATAAGTGTTGCACACCAATGTTATGAAATGATATGTTATGATGTCATGTTTGGTTTGGGATTAGCTACCCTTCTCCTCTCATGACGGCGCCCCTGCAATGATGTTCATGGTGTAACACTTGGCCCCTTAAGATAAAATGGAATAAGTTTTAAAACGGTAAATGTAATGAAAGATATGTTTCTATGAAATTGTGCTTAAGACACTTCTATGATATGATGATGATGATGAAGTATATGAAATGTTTTAAATTGTGAGAATTATATGTACTTACTAAGCATTAGCTTAATCAAGTTTTATGTCATGTTGCAGATAAGGGTAAGAAAATCATAGAATAGGTGGAGGATATGGGAAGGCGTGTGAGCACAAAGTTTGATGAATTGTAACCGGAAGAAACGCCAAGAAGAATGTTTTTATGTTTTAAATCAAGTTTTATATTTTGAACATTTTTATGTTAAGTTTTAAGAACACTTGAACTATGGTTTTATACTTTATTTTATCATTTTAAAGAATTTTGATCTTCCGTAATTTTTACGAAAAGTTAAATCTATTTTACAAATTAAGTTTTCTTAAGGATTTTGGCTCGGTCGGCCTGTCGAACGTCATGGGTTGGCCTGCCGATGTCTGAAAGTTTGGCCTGCCGATCATGTTTTCGGCCTGCCAGACGATGATGAACTTTTAAGCCTATTTTGCAAAGCCTCTGCCGGTTGAGGAACTCCGGTCTACTGATCATGTTCGGCCTGCCGAAGTTCCAAGTTCGGCCTGCCGAACTGTGGGAGCAAGTAATTTTTAAGTGATGAGATGATTAAATGAATTATGGTGTGATGTTTTTATAAGTTATGATTTTACAATTTGGTATACCTATTCTATAAAAATAAGTTTATGATTAATTTAAAGTATAATTAAATTAATTATGGTATGGAATAAGTTAAACAATGTTGTTAAAAAAAAAGTATGTATGGATCCTGGTTATGTATGTTTAATTACGTTTACAATTAAAAGTATCGTTTAAGTTTTGTAATAATATTTATGTTTAAAGTCCAAGTAAGTATGAATGTAAGAATGTAACGACATTTGTGACGTCCGTAAGGGGACGTTACAGTCTTTGGTATCAGAGCGAATTTCCGATTGCAATTCATATCGTCACACGTCAATCCAAGTCCTCCAAGTAAGTATGTTATGAAGTTAGATGTATTGATGCAAGTATGATGATCAGATTAAGGTTTAAATGTTTAATGATTAACGATCCAGTAGTGAAAACCTATCTCATGATTGGAAGATTATTTCTAAGTTCCTAATTCTTTTAGGAAATTTACGATGGACGGCCACCGAAGAATGCAGACACGCACCCAAACCAACGAAAGACTCATGACGATGATCACTGAACTGCAAAGGCAGTTGGAGGACCAAAGAAGGAAAATTGCTGCTTTAAGGGCCAACGGCCAGAATGATGACCGACGAGGGAATGATGTGCCTCCTCCTCCTCCGCAGCCACAAGTAAACGAAGTCCCAGTTCCTGCTGCTGAACCAAGAGCGGCTTATCAGGAACCCCTACTGGTCAGATGGAAGAGAGTTAAGCCAACGGATTTTGAAGGTTCTAAGGATCCGCTAGTAGCTCAGGGATGGTTGAAGACGATTGAGGCCACCCTAAGACTCATGGATTTTACGGACAATGAAAAGGTCCTCTGTGCATCGTACTGCCTCACCATAGAGGCCAGGATATGGTGGGATGACATCGAACAGAGCAGGAATGTTGAAGAGATGACATGGGCTGACTTTGTTCATGAGTTCAACACGAAGTTCTTCCATATGAATGTCACGAGGAAGCATTATGAGGAGTTCGAGAGCTTACGCCAGGGGGACATGTCAGTCACTGATGTGGTGAAGAAGTTTGACCAGCTTGCCTGTCTATGTCCAGGAATGGTTATGGATAAAAGTGAAAGGGTCAGAAGATTGATTAGAGCCCTTAGGCCAGATATTGCTGCAATCGTTGATGGGGCAAGTCCGCCAAGGACTCAAGAGCAGGTTGTTATGAGGGCTCAACGTGCTGAGTTTCATCTGTCTAAGCTAAGAAGGAACCAGCCTCAGTCGGCTCAGCAAGCCAACAATGCAAGCAACTAGAACTGCCCTCCCCACAGGAACAACAACAACAACCAAAACTGGAGGAATAACAAGAGGAAGGGTAATCCTCAAAACCAGTAGGGCCAAGACAACAAAAGGCACAGTGATGGCCAGCCTAACAATAATAACAGGAGATTTCAACCGTGTGTCAAATGTGGAAAGAAGCATCTAGGGGAATGTCGCTTGGGAATAAACCAATGTTTCATCTGTGGGCGTGAAGACCACTTTGTTAAAAACTGCCCTAAGCTGATGAATGCCAATGCCCCGCAGAAAGCTCCTCCTCAAGCCCAACTTCATCATATGCAAGCCTCCCTTGAAGGGTCACTCATTAGTCAAGGGAGAATTGAAGCCCCACCGACAAATGCCCAAATCTATGCCATGACGAAAGAACAAGTGGCTGCAGAAGCTTCCAATGTGGTCACAAGTCAGATAACAAGCTTATCTAATGATGTATATGTTCTTTTTGATACGGGTGCCACACATTCTTTTGTATCTATGTCATATGCTAAGAAGTTAGAGGTTCGTTTAGAACCTATGAGATAGGTATTCACTACGACACTACCCTCTGGGGAAGTGATATTATCTACGCACTGTTTGCGTACAGTACCCCTATGGATTTCTGATAGGGAGCTATTTGTTGACCTTATTGTGATCGACATGCATGACTACGACATGATTCTTGGGATGGATTTCCTGAGCAAGTATAATGCTGCTATCGAATGCCGTAAACGCAAGGTGATCTTCCATCCTGAAGGTGATCAGAAGTTCATTTATGTTGGCGAGTCCAGAAAGAAACCTCACATGTTTCTATCGGCAATGAAAGCAAGGAAGTTATTAGCAAGTGGTTGCATGGGCTATCTGGAGAACGTTGTAAACAAAAGCCAAGAAGAAAAGACAAGAATTGAAGATGTGCATGTTGTTCATGAATATGCAGATGTGTTTCCTGATGATCTGACGAGTCTACCACCAGAAAGAGAAGTTGAATTTGAGATTGAGCTCGCTCCTGGCACTGATCCAATCTTAAAAGCGCCTTACAAAATGGCATCGGTAGAGCTAAAGGAGCTTCATACGCAATTAAAGGAGTTACTCGACAAAGGTTTCATCAGGCCAAGTCACTCACCATGGGGAGCTCTAGTCTTGTTTGTAAAGAAGAAGGATGGCACTATGAAACTCTGCATCGACTACAGAAAGCTGAACAAGGTGACGATCAAGAGTAAGTACCCGTTGCCTTGAATCGATGATTTATTTGATCAGCTTAAGGGTGCATCGGTGTTCTCAAAGATTGATCTACGATCAGGATATCAACAGTTGAAGGTTAAAGAAGGAGATATCCCCAAGACTGCTTTCAGGTCGAGGTATGGTCACCATGAATTCGTGGTTATGCCTTTCGATCTGACGAATGCACCTGCTGCCTTTATGGATTTGATGAACAAGGTATTCAAGGATTTCCTCGATAAATTTGTTGTTGTATTTATCGATGACATTCTTGTCTATTCTAAGAATCACGAAAAGCATGAGGAGCATTTAAGGATCGTGCTGGAGACTTTAAGAAGACACCAGCTATATGCAAAGTTCTCTAAATGCGAGTTTTGGCTTGATAAAGTGTCATTTTTGGGGCATGTTATTTCAAAGGAAGGGATTATGGTTGACCCTGCCAAAGTAGAAGCCGTCCTCAATTGGAAGCAACCGATGAATGCAAGTAAAATAAGGAGCTTCTTGGGTTTAGCATGATATTATCAGAGATTCGTAGAAGATTTCTTCAAGATAGCAGCTCCACTCACGAACCTGACTTGCAAAGGAAAGAAGTATGAATGGACAGATGCATGTGAAAAGTGCTTTCAAGAACTGAAGAAGAGACTAACGACGACTCCAGTGTTGGCAATTCCTGAAGAAAATGATGGGTTTGTTATTTATAGTGATGCATCTAAGATGGGCCATGGAGCTGTATTAATGCAAAATAAAAGGGTGATTGCTTATGCATCAAGACAACTGAAGGATTATGAAAAGAACTATCCTACTAATGACCTCGAGTTAGCAATAGTCATTTTTGCGTTGAAGATATGGAGACACTATTTATATGGGGTCTAATGTAAGATCTTCACTGATCATCAAAGTTTGAAGTACTTCTTCACGCAAAGAGACCTGAACATGAGACAATGAAGATGGCTAGAGTTAGTGAAGGATTACGATTGTGAAATCCTTTATCATCCTGGAAAAGCTAACCGAGTGGCAGATGCCCTAAGTAGGAGGTCAGTTGCCACATTGATGTCAATGCAAGCAATGTCTCCACTTAAGAAAGGAAATTCTAGACTTTAGTTTGGAACTTATAGCAGGCCAGCTATCAGCACTCTCTCTTGCTTCGACGATGTACGATGAAATTCGGAGAAAACAAGATGAAGATGTAAGTCTTGCAAGGATCAAGCAAGAAATGAAAGAAGGAAAATGTCAAGAGTTTTGTATCGCAGATGACAGAACTCTATACCTTAAGGACCATTTATGTGTTCCCAATGTTGATGATTTAAGGGAAAAGATCTTGGCAGAAATTCATGACACTCCTTACTCTATTCATCCAGATGCAACAAAAATGTATAATGATCTAAGGGGTAACTTCTGGTGGTTTGGAATGAAACATGATGTTGCAAAATATGTGAAGAAATGTATGACATGTCAGCAAGTAAAAGCTGAACACCAGAGACCTGGTGGTGAACTGCAGTCTATCCAAATACCGGAATGGAAATGGGAGGATATAGCAATGGATTTCATTACCGGTTTGCCCAGAACTACAAACGGTTATGATGCAATTTGGGTAGTGGTGGATCAACTGACTAAGACGGCGCATTTCATTCCTATCAAGATCACTTACTCCATGGAACGGTTAGCGGAACTCTACGTCAATGAAATTATACGACTTCATGGGATTCCTAAGTCTATCATCTCAGATCGTGATGGCAGGTTCACATCTAAGTTTTGGAAGAGTGTACAGACTACTATGGGAACCAGGCCACATTTCAGTACAGCTTTTCATCCTCAGATAGACGGCCAAACGGAGAGGACGAACTTGATTTTAGAAGATATGCAACGAGCTTGTTCTCTCGATTTTAAGACCAGCTGGTGTAAAATGTTGCCATTAGCAGAGTTTGCTTACAACAATAGCTTTCAGGCGACAATTGGAATGGCACCGTATGAGGCTCTATATGGACAAAAGTGCAGGTCGCCTATATGTTGGCACGAAGCTGGTGAAAAGAAGTTGATAGAAAGCGTCGATGCTGAAAGAACTGATTTTGTGAATGAAACTTCTGAGATGATAAAGTTGATAAGAAGAAGAATAGAGACCGCTCAAAGCCGTCAAAAGAGTTATGCTGACAAGAGAAGAAAGCCCTTAGAGTTCGTCGTGGGCGAATATGTGTTTCTGAAAGTTACACCAATGAAAGGAGTTATGAGGTTTGGGAAGAAAAGCAAGTTAAGTCCAAGATTTATCGGTCCTTATGAAGTTATGAAGCGGATAGGCAAAGTAGCTTATCAGCTGAAGTTGCCTTCAGAAATGTCCGCAATGCACGATGTGTTCCATGTTTCTATGCTCAAGAAGTATGTCCTGGACCCTATACATGTGATTGAGCCACAAGTGATCGAGATACGAGAAGACTTAAGTTATGAAGAAAAGCCAATGAAGATACTCGATCGAAAAACCAAGACCTTGAGGAATAAAGTAATTCCATTGGTCAAGGTGTTATGGAGAAATCAGCAAGTTGAAGAAGCCACATGGGAACGTGAAGATGACATGAGAGCTATGTATCCGCATTTATTCTAAGTTTCGAGGACGAAACTTTTATAAGGTGGAGAGAATTGTAACACCCACCTATTTTTATATAATGAATCACGTTAAGTTAGTAACAACGTTAAGGAAATTTTAATAATAATTTATGTTATAAGTTATGATATATGATTTTTATGTTACTAACTTTTTATGTCAAGTTTTATGACAGGTGACGACTGCATGAAATCGTTGTGCTCAAGTGTTCATGTGAATTATAATGTATGTTTAATTATGATGCATGATAAATTGAATGTTTTAATGTATGGCATTTAAGGATAGTTCGGCAGGCTGGACTTTCAACCATCGGCAGGCCAAACTTGGTGGAACCGGCAGGCCGAAGTGGAAAATCGACAGGCCGAACACGGCTGACGAGTAGTCAGCAGAAATCTCTCTAAATTTATGGCTGAGATAATTACGTTAAATGTGTGATTTATTGTGATTAATTGGCATAATAATGGAATAATTTTGTCAATTAAGGATATTAAAAGGTTGACTTCGCATTAATTTGTCTGATTTTAAATGGTTTCCTATTTTAAGAGGAAAAAACATGGTAAGTGATGAGAGATTGTTTGACTTCCCTCTTTTCTCTCCTTCCTCCACGCCAATGAGCCATCAATGAGTCAAAAAATTCTGACTTAATGGAGGATAATGAATTTTCATTATGCTCGTTACGTTAAAAAAAAAAAAATTTAACGCTCTTTCCTCAGTTTTTCTCTCATCTTTTCACTCTTCTCTCTCTCTCAGTTCTGAGACGTTTTCAATTTCTTTCTTTCTCTTCTCTTCTCCACGAATTCCATTCCTTTTCTCTCAAAAATTCTCTGCAAGTATTGAAAGAAAAAGTTATATTTTGTTGGTTAAATTCAAGGATTTTAAGAAGAAATTTTCAAGGTAAGAACTTTTCTGGTAATTTTGAAAGAATTCTCCTCCTCCAATTGTTTGCAATATCTTTCTATAGGTATTGTATTTTGCTCTGAGTTTTCATTATGATGTTCATGTATGTATTATGTGATGTTTTTCTAAGTTTCATGTCATTTCGGTGTTTCTATGAAAAATATGAATTTTCTATCCTCTACCCCTCACAGTAAAATATTATTGTTTAACTTTGATGCTTGAAAATGTAATGTTTATTCAAGAGGTAAATGAATGATGATTTTCATGAAAGTTGTCAAGAAGGTGCATGTATAATGTATGATGAGTGTATATTTTATGTTATGAAATTTCTATGAGAAAATTGTTTTAACAATGTTGTTTTTGGATTTTTGTTTTAGAAAATGTTTTATATGTTTAAATAATTTTTATTGATGATGAAATAATTTTATGATATTGAAATACATGATAATAAGATGTTTGTATGAATTTTAAAATGCATGTATTTTAAATTATTAGAAAACGTTTTCAAAAGATTTTCATGATTGTAATGTATGGTTTGTTTTTTTTTTTACATGCTTAAGGTAATTTTTATGATTTAAGAAAAATTATGATAACATGTTTATGTGATGATAATTTTATGTTTTCACAATGATGGTTATGAATTATGTTTGTAATATGAGATGAATGTATGTGATGGTATATGAATGGATATTTTATGATAAGTATTAATTTTATTGTATTTTTAAATGGATAAATGGCATGAACACTTAAAGGAACGAGCACATCGAGACCGCGGCATCGTCACCAAAAGTATATTAAGGTTAAGTAAGCTAGCGTTAAGGTAAGTACATTCTCACCTGCAACATGACACGTTTTACAAGGTTTGATGATATGTTCACAATGATATTCAAGATGATTTTATGGTTGTTCTCCTTAAAGGAATTCTTATGAAAGATTTTCATGATTTAAAATGATGTATGTATGATGATGACATGTTTTAAAGTATGAAAATTATGTATATATATGTATCACCTAATAAGTGTTGCACACCAATGCTATGAAATGATATGTTATGATGTCATGTTTGGTTTGAGATTAGCTACCCTTCTCCTCTCATAACAGCGCGCCTAAAATGATGTTTATGGTGCAACACTTGGCCCCTTAAGATAAAATGGAATAAGTTTTAAAGCGGTCAATGTAATGAAAGATATGTTTCTATGAAATTGTGCTTAAGGCACTTCTATGATATGATGATGATGATGAAGTATATGAAATGTTTTAAATTGTGAGAATTATATGTACTTACTAAGCATTAGCTTAATCAAGTTTTATGTCATGTTGCAGATAAGGGTAAGAAAATCATGAAATAGGCGGAGGACATGGGAAGGCGTGTGAGCACAAAGCACGATGAATTGTAACCGGAAGAAACGCCAAGAAGAATGTTTTTATGTTTTAAATCAAGTTTTATATTTTGAACATTTTTATGTTAAGTTTTAAGAACACTTGAACTATGGTTTTATACTTTATTTTATCATTTTAAAGAATTTTGATCTTCCGCAATTTTTACGAAAAGTTAAATCTGTTTTACAAATTAAGTTTTCTCAAGGATTTTGACTCGGTCGGCCTGCCGAACGTCATGGGTCGGCCTGTCGATGTCCGAAAGTTCGGCCTGCCGATCATGTTTTCGGCCTGCCGGATGATGATGAACTTTTAAGCCTGTTTTGCAAAGCCTCTGCCGGCCTACCGAAGTCCCAAGTTCGGCCTACCGAACTGTGGGAGCAAGTAATTTTTAAGTGATGGGATGATTAAATGAATTATGACGTGATGTTTTTATAAGTTATGATTTTACAATTTGGTATACCTATTCTATAAAAATAAGTTTATGATTAATTTAAAATATAATTAAATTAATTATGGTATGGAATAAGTTAAACAATGTTGTTAAAAAAAAAAGTATGTATGGATCCCGGTTATGTATGTTTAACTACGTTTACAATTAAAAGTATCATTTAAGTTTTGTAATAATATTTATGTTTAAAGTCCAAGTAAGTATGAATATAGGAATGTAACGACATCTGTGACGTCTGTAAGGGGGCATTACATAAACTATATGGCATGATTATTTAGTGTTTTTAGTGTGTGATGATGAGATTAGATGATATGAAATAAGATTTTAAACTTTAAAAGAAATGGTTTGTTAAACTTTGTTAAAATACTATGTTTAATTAGTTTTCAAGAAATGATGATTTTGAGGGCTTTAAAAGGCAATTTATTTTCTAAGTAAAGTCTAGAATTTGCCAAAATAGTTAAGGGTAACAACTTTGTTGAACAAAGTTTTGTAAAATTCCAAGAGGGTTGACTTGCAAAGATTTGTAAAAGTTCGATAGATTTGAAAATCTGCCTAAAAGTCCACCTAACCGTTAGAATTTCATGAAAGTTAAAACATAAAAGTTGTAGAACTTATTGAAACTGTTAAATTAGCATAGATAGTTTATCAAAATTCCTCTCGTCTAATGAGTTATGAATTTTACGAGATTTTAAGCACAAAATTTTGTAAAATGAAAAAACATTATGAAATGTTTAGAATTCAACCAAGTAGCTTTTATAAGTTTTATTCCTTGCAAAAACAAAAAAACAAATAAATGTTTTGGTAAAAAATAATCATCTTTGGTCTTGGGGGCAAAAACGTCAAGATTTTATGTTTCGGGTTAAAACTGTAAAACCATGTGAAACTGGGCCTTCACTAAGAAAATGTTGGTTTTTTTGCATTGTTGTGGGCAGTGAATAACCAAAGGTATCAAGTTTAAAAGAATTAAGAGTTTTTAACAAATAAAGAATGAAGGAAAAACGTTAAGGGCGAAAATGTTAAGATTTTTGCATTACGGGTTAAAACTATAAAGTTTTAATAAAATAGATTTTAACAAAAGGAAAACTAATGTTTTATTTTCAAAACATTACAAGAAGTAAAGGAATGTAAGAATTATTTAAAACAGGTTCTGAAAGTTTTCTAAGACCTATCAAGAGTAAAATGGTCATTTTATATAAAATGGCCAAAATGGACCCAAAACGCTTGACATAAGAAAATGTCCCTTAGCAGGAATTTTTCTATAACACATAAGTAATGAGATGGCAAAGTAAGCAAGAAGTTTAGTAAAGTCACAAGGTTCACAAAAAACCTATTAAGTGTAAAGTAGTCATTTTCAAGAAAACGACTAAAACAGAGCTGAACACTCCGAGTTGGCAAAACGTCCTTAAATAGAAAATGTTTCCTATCATGATAAGTACCAAAACCGTCAAGTAAGACGGGAAAATTTTACTAAGGGAAATTCAAGTTAAGTAAAACAAAAAGGTAAACTGTTGGTTACAAAGGAAAGGTGAAACGATAGTTTACAAAGTCAAGTAAAAGAAAGGTAAACTGATAAAATACAATGTTAAGTAAACAAAAAGTAAACCGATAGGATACAGAGCTAAGTAAAAAGGAATGAATATTTAATGTTTAAGTTTTGTTACTCAATCAAGTAGATTTATAATAAGAAAGGTTAGCTAATAGTTAGATGTTGTTTGAATAAGACACAGAAGTCGACTAATAAAAGGAAAAATAAATGAAATGGGAATGATAGAGCTAAGTCCAGGTATGTTTCAAACCTTACCTACGGCATGAAGAAAATGATTTTCAATGCTTTAATTATGTTTAAATTATATTAGCATTGTTATGTATAAAGTTTTAAAGATTAAGTTAAGACTTGCAATGCATTCGCAATTATTATGTTTAAAGAATGTTTGAATGTGTTATGGATCATGTTTTGAAGTTCAAGTCATGATTTGCAATATATTTCCATTTGCTATATTTAATGTTTGAATGCTAAGTTATAGCATATGATATGTTAGCATTTGATATGCTCACAAAAGTTAACAAAAAGATGATAAGTGTCACACTAACCTTCTTAATGTGAGGTATACAAGTTATGCTAAAGTTATGACCTTAGTGTACGATGGTCTTTAGTCTTCCACAAGGGAAACATCATGTTATAATAATTGATGATGTTGGTATGAACAGTAAAGTTCAAAAGACAAGTAAAGATATGAACGATTATAAGAAGTTTAAGTAAGATATGAATGATAATAAGATGCTCATAATCGAAAGTTCATAATTGAGTATAAATAGAATCACACATTATGTTATTGCTTGCATTCCTTTTAAGTAATGTTTTATGAAGAACGTCTTGTGAAGAAACGTTAAGACATGTTTTATGACAAAAGTTTAAAGGCTATGTTTTATAATAAATGTCTATGAAAATCATTTTATTAGAAATGTTATCAGAAAATGTTTATGAAGAATGTTTTATGAGAAATGTTGATAAAAAAACTTTTTATAAGAAAGGTTTTTAAGACAAAAGTTTTATAATGAATGTTTTAATGATTTGTAAGATTATGTTTGAGCTTATTGAGCGAAAGCTCATTATAAGTTTCTTCATGCTGTAGGTAGTCCTACAGGAGACTAGTAGGACTAGTTGAAGAGCTCAGTGTTACAATAGACACATGCGATAGTTGGGTGTAAATTCCACTGCAGTATGTTTTTGCTATTCAAAGAAAATATTATCCATTATTTGATGTAGTGGTTTAAAAGTTTTAAGAAAATCAATGTTTAATGAAATATTTTATAAGAAGTGTTTTACGAAAAAAAGCATTAAAAAAAGGTTTAAATGGTTTTACAAAAGTAAATATTTCTTAATAAGTTTAAGAAATGTTTTATATGATTTTAAAGTCAAGTATTGAGCTATGTCTCAACTTCGATTGTAACAAAAGTCGTAACAATTTTAAAGTACTTTAAGAAAAAAATTTACCTAGCATTTTCTTACTAAGTAAGTAAGATTAAAGTTTAAGAAATGATTTTTAAAAAAGTAAAGTGATAGCCCAAAAAAGCGGGGTGTTACAATACAGTGATATCATTTGGACAAAAGAATGTTAGAATCACTTGTTAAAATATTAGGACAACTAGCTTTCATGATATTTTCTACATATTTCGAACTCATATTTTATATTAAGTTTAACATAATCATATTTTCTATACGTAAGTTATATAAGTATTTTTATATTTGTATGCATATATTTGCATCCTTTATGCGATTTTCTTCCAAATATATTTTTGTAATATATCATAAAGAATTTCATCTAATTTATTCCTATTATATAATAATTTATTTTGAATATATCTTCACTAAAATATTTTTACCAAACATGATTTTTATAATTGTTTAATCGTCACTTTAAGTTTTGTCTCGTTTCTTTTTTCGCGAAATGTTTTTTTGTTATTTTCTCTTTTCCATTGTTTTGACTTTTTTTTTCCCTTTTATTTCTTCATTGCCCTATTTACTCTTTTTTCTTGTGTAATCTTTATTATTTTAACAACAATACTTATATATTTGTGTTAATTATATTAACTAGCAACTTACAAAGATCCATATTATTAGATAAATTAACAAAATAACTACACAATAATCATAAGTTAGTATACAAATGAAGCCTTAAAAATGACTATCCATGTGGTAGCACATGGGATTTTTATTTGTCATAATGTCTGAATGGAATAAACAACATGTTTTAAAAACACCAATTTCAACATATCTTACTCTCCCCTTTCTTTTTTTTTTTGGCCCCGTACCCGTCTAGATTGAGATGAGGTTTGAATTAATGGCCATGATAAAATCTTCTTCTTTCACATCTTTTTTTTAAATAGAATAAATTATTAATTGTTTATATGCACACCGGTAAATATTGATTTTAGTTTTCCTGTACTATAATTATGAAGGATGAAAGAAACTAGTTAGATCTACTTGAAAATGGGATCCATATTTTTGAGGCACATCTAATAGGTCCGGATTTGACCAGAGATGCTTGGCAATTCCAGTACAGCACACGATCAAGTTATTACCAATAAAAGGTTTGAATTTGTTTATCTTGTCGTCAAATTGTTTGCCAGCTAACTTCCTAGCGAGTTAGGGAAAACATAAGAGGAGCTAACAAATCTCTCTCCTTTGCACAAGAGCCTTGCAATTTACGATTGATTGTGACATGTGAAAACCCAATGTTTCTTATTTCAATGTCTCTACGATAACAACATGAAAAAAAAAAAAAAAATCAACTTGGAAATATGTATGCTCATACATACTTATTGAGTGTTTGAAAGCACTACTTCAAACCAATTATTTTAATTAATTTTGGTTAAAATTATTGTAGTATATGAAAGCTTTATACTATAATTTATTTTTTTAACACTAAAATATGCGCGAGTTTTATATTCTAACAAACGGTTGAAACTAAGAATATCAACCATCCTATTAATTTCAAAAACTGTAGATAAATGGGTAATTGATCTACCATTAGGGGAACGATTGCCTTTGATAACCTTGACATCTGTTAGGGTTTTTTTTTTTTTTTTTTTTTTTTTTTTTTTGGGGAACACCTATTAGTCTTGATGTGGTCCTGTTTTAATTTGGATCATGTTGAACTTGGGCGTGATTATAAACGAATTCAGTATGATGGACGGTAATTGAAAGTATTAAACTGTAGCTAGTAATAATATTGTCAACTCATTATATTTAACTTAATTACTTCTATGGGCATTTGCTATGCAGTAATCCAAAAAGTGGAAATAAGAATTTGCAAGATTCTTAAATTTGAGATAAGAATTATGATTTTTAGATCCTCAAAAAATTCAATCCTATAAGATTCATTTTACCTTATTTTGAGGTAGTATGAATCTCACCTGAAAAGATAATATTCATATTCTCACGAACGTCAAAATCATGAGAATCTTACTTTCTCTTCTAATATGATGAAGACAACGATAAATAAATAAATAATATTAAATGATATTAAATATTTATAATATTATAATAACTTAATATTATTATTTAATAATATTAATATAAAACAAATAAAATATTATTGAGTTATATTTTTATTATTATTTATATTCATATCAATATATTATATGAATATGTACAATGTTTTTTAATTAATATGCTATCAAATAATAGTAATAATAATTAATACTATGATTGTTATAAATTAATATTTTTATATAATATAATGTAAATATTATATAATATAAAATAATAATAATTTAATATAATAATAATAATGATATTAACAATAATAATAAAAATTTAATAGTATGTTTTTAATATGAATAGTATAATATTAATTTTCATAGTAATATTAATATAATTATAGTAATATTATTATATTGTTCATATTTATATTGCTATTGTTATTTAATATTAGTATTAACATATTTTATTGATGTAATTAATACTAATACTAATATATTATTTTATTATATTAATATTTAATAATATTATTATTAAACAAATAATAGTTTATATTGAGCAATAATAATTTATTAATATTTAATATTTTAATATAAATAATAATTTGATGATGATTATGCTTACAATACTAATGTCAATATTAGTAATATAATCACATCATATGATTATTAAATAATGATAACAATAATAACAATAATAGTAATAATGATATTGTTGTTGTTGTTGTTAATTTTTTAAAAGAGGTTTTTTTTTTATGTTTTTAAATTCTTTCTAATGATAAGCAATTATCTTTTTGTAAATATGGATATGAACATTGTATTAATGTATAAATGATAATGGAAATGTTTTTTTTAAAAAAAAAACTACAACAATTTATTTTTATCAACTATACAAGATTTTTATGTACAACCAAATATAATAATATTATTCTTATAAATTTAAGAGAAGATTTATGTGTACAACCAAGCGTGATAATATTGGTTTCTTACGAATCATATTGCCTACTATCACTCTGTCAGGAATATAATTCCTATTGATTACAACATACTAAATGCCTCCACGTGTAATGTGATACGTCACACAACAGTGCCGTGTTATACTAGAGTCTAGATTTACTGTTCTATTTTTCTATCCCTTTGTTTGTACCTTCACTATTTTTTTGACACATCATTTAGACTTAGACGTCAAAAATGTAATTAGGAGATAGCCAAAGAGACAAAAAAATAAGACAACACATCTTAATTTGTTTTACTGTAACGTGTCACGTTACCCGTAATGGTAAGCACATTACACGTAATAGTAAGTTGAATATAAAAAGTTAACAATATTATTAGGGAAATATCCTGTTCTTATATTTGTAAAAAGGAAAAAAAATTATGGAGCATTTTTTTAGTTAAAACACCATTTGTCGTTTTTGTATAGTGTCAAAACTGTGCTGTTAGATAAGACTACTAAACTCGGTTGTCGTTAATTATGATAAAAACTTATAGGGTGTTTGGTATGGTGGTTAGAACCGTTGGTTAGAACTATTTTTACTGTAGCATGTAAGAACTTTACACTGTAGTTTTTTTTTTTTTGTTACTGTAGCATGTGATAGCTTTATGCTGCTCATAACTGAAAAAATGGTTTAAACCACAATTGCCAAACACACTATTAGTGATCAACATTTGGAATGATGAAAGCTTATTCGACCAATGTTCGTTAGTGTCAAACGTGTTGTGCTAGATATTAGCAAATTTGTTTGTCGTTACTTTGGGAAGTCAAGCAAATGTTATGTAAGTTTTTGAAATCAAACTATATATTTTTTTTGGAAACAGGAAACTTTCATTAAAACTAAACAAATAAAAACATAGTCGTATGAGACCACTTATTATGGAAGAATCTGATCCTAAATACTGACTAGATCCACCAGTAATGATGGATAAAGTACAGGGACTAAATTCAAGAATCGAGACCCAACGGGGAAAAATTGGCTCGACACATACAATAGAGTACTACAAAAGGCTTGTTTTTAAAATCCAACACAATCAATGGAAAAGACCAATTGACCGAAGCCGAACCTTCCTCGTCGAGGGAACATATGACATAGTCTAGACTAAGATCTATCCAGACACATACACACCTTCCATCGATAACAAGGGAAAGAGACAAACAAACTAAAATCAAAGATAAGGAGATCATTTATGTTATTTCAATGACAAACTAACAATACACATAAAATAACCTACTTCTAAACGGTGAAGACACCGTCGAATTTATTTGATAAACACAAAGCATAAAATAAATAGGTAAGACCCAACCATCGAAAATGAAGATACCAGTGATAAGCCGGCCATCATCGAATGAAGAAGAGGACTCGGTGAACCTGCCAAAAAATTAATGGAGAGCCTGATCAGATCCTTGCTACCCTCCTTCGCCAACCCAAGAAAACGACACCACCATGGCTCTATCTTCCTCTCAAGGCCAAAGGAACACTAGTGCAGACTTGATCAAAGCCTTTAACCCACGGATCAAAAAGGCTCCTCTGCACTGAATCTATATATATTACACCACCAGGCCGCCAATGATAGCCACCGGAGAATGCCAGCCCACCAGTGACAAAGTCCCCTCCACCAAGCTGCAAACATCCCCCCAAACCCCGAGCGGATTGCCCCACCACCTGAGAAAATGATGCCATGATTTTAGGCCACACTCTCAAGAAGCCACGAGCTAGTTAACTGTCCAAAGACGATGACAGACTCCAGCCCCTTGATCATCCCAAAAGAGGCTGCGCACTTATACAAAGGAGAAAAAAGAGAAATCCTAGCAGAGACCCTATCCCCCTTCAGTGAAAATCAAACTATATTACTTTGTATTATTATATTTATATTTCAGAAGAGAATATAATGAGATATCAAAGGTGATTCTAAAATAACTCTTGGACTAAATCTGCATCGAGTTTCAAGAGTCCAATTACTAGAACAATAAAAATTATTTGCGTGTGCAATAGAGCGAATTTCTAAAGCAATCTCTATCCTGATCTATTAACTTATTAAGGTTTGCAAGAAAACTCCCATTTATGGGATTGGTTATTGTCAAGCTATAAAAATGAATGACACATGAATAAGACTTTATTTTTTTTTTCTTTTGAATTTGGAGGTATGGGGATTTGAACTCTTCACCTCATGCTAGAGTCAGGTGCGATTTTATTGCTAAGCTATGACTGCAAACACACATGTGTAAGACTTTGAAGTTGTTGTTATTGCTCTTATTATTATTATTATTATTATTAAGAGGTCTAAAATAAAACAAATCAAATGGAATAATGTATAATGGATTTGATCCTTTTGATTTACTTAGTTTAGACTTATAATTGAAATAAATATGGTTATGTAAAAAGTTTGAGGCAATCTTGCAAAATTTAACTATTAATTCTTTTAGAACTTTTAATTATTTATTAATTTATCTGAACTAGAAAAACATAAAATAACGATCCTAAACAAACATAAAATAACATTAAACTATGAGAAAGATAATAACACGTATGAAAATAATAAAAAAATATATATTAGAAATATGGGACATTAAAAAAGTTAATAAAATATTTTTTAAGTTGGTTGGGGTGGTTTTTGAAGTTTGAAATATCTAGACCGTCAACCAAACTACTAAAAACAAGCGAGAGTGAGGCAATTGACCTAATAAAAATTTATAGCATACTTTTTATGAGAATTGAAAATGATAACATATTTTTAAATGAGAATTCCAAAAATGCCCTACCTGCAATTCATCACGTAGCGCATATGCAATTAGATGATGTTATCCAACGGCCAACACAAAGCTAAATCCAAGAACATCAATATACAATAAAACTAATCAAACCACCAAAAAAAAGAAACAAGATCCCTCAAAAAAAAAAAAGAAGAAAATTTAAGGGTAAAATTGGATTACAATTGATTTGTTAAGATATGTTATTTAGTTTCATTGTTTCAAAATATGCTCTCTTTTTTTAGGGAATCAAAATACGCTTTCACTTGAAATGGTTTATTTAAAAAGCCTATGTGATACAACTCCCCTAAAAAGTTCCAAAACCAAAAACCAATGAAACCAAGCCCATTAAAAATAGAAAACATTGTAGTAAATAATAGTTTCTCAAAATCTATTGAAGTAAATAATAGGTTTTTGAATATATTTATAGTATATAGCAGTAAATAAAAAAAAAATTAGTAATTTTTTTTACTTATCTGTTTACTAATTTTTTTTACCGGTAAATTTTTTTATTCTTGTAATTGACTATAAATATTTTCAAAACATACCAGTTCTTTACAATTTTGAAAATTTAAAAATTTATTATTTGTCTCATTATTGCTTAAAAATAAAAACCAACAAATTTGGTTTAGTTTAATTTGATTTATCATTTTTCGTGGTTTGTCAGTTTAGTTAGTTTGTTTGTTTTTTTCTTTAAATACACCTCATTGACGAACAACTTGCCTACAGATTATACATGTAAAAGACCCTACAATAGCAGTGATGACACAAGATCTAGCAAACAAACTCCATTCAACTATGAAAACTTGTTACAAATTACTAGTAATTATAACTGCACAATTAGGGTTCCTTTCCTTCTTGTCTCAGGATAGATTCGAAGTTTGATACTCTAAAGTCTCACTTCAAGGTCCTTATCCGATCAATAGACTAGCAATGCTGGGGTTCTAGTGGTGTAAGTGAAACTAAGGCTATTCATTTAAACAGAATTGAGGTAGGTCTTTTTCATTCTAATGGTGTGCTCCTGAATTTGTGCTATTGGAGAAAGAGACAAGGGGTGCTATGGCACCAAGAATTGCCCTTTTAATACAAACTCTATCGAGCTTGACACCACACTTATTTAAATCTAGCTAGTCACTTCTTTAGAGTTGGATAATGTAGAAAATAATTATAAAGAACAAGATCAACAATATTAAAAAAAAGGTCATTTTAGTTGGGTTTTTTTTCCAATAAGAAAAAAACTTTATTAAAAACAAATCCAACTTCTGTCATCACTAAAAGGATTGTTTCTTGCAGTGAAACATAACTAAAACATTAAGAACCTAGGAAAAAAGAACAACAGCAGAAGCAAATACAACAAAGAATCAACCTATAAGAAAATTCTATGGGATGATTATTCCTTCTTCGGATTCTTTTTTAATTTTTTCATCAAAATATCAAGATCTATCAACTTTTTTCAAGAACTCAAATCAATATTTTGTACCTCTTTCTAAGAAAGTATGTGATTGTTGATTTCTAGAGCATTTTCCGGTTTAGTGCTTAGAACTTCACATGATTACTTATCTACAATATTTGTCCAAGATCGTCTATTCAATTATTAAATTTTCTTCATTTTTAGCAGATTTCTTGGTTGAAGAAGGCATGTCCAACGTTGATGCCAAAAGTTGTCTCCTCCGCATGTGTTCAGCATCATCTTGAGTTAAAATTCCGTGGGGACTATGGAGAACTTTTGAAAACTTGCTAGAAGAGGGTGTGCTAGCGTTCTCTGGAAGACTATGAGCAGTGCCAGGACCAGGAGTTTAGTTTTATTCTTATTTAAGGGTGTTTGGAAGAGTGGTGGAAACCGTTGGTGAGAACCACTTTTACTGTACCATGTGAGAGCTTTACACTGTTTATAACTGAGTTTATGGTGGGAACTACATTGCCAAACAGCCAGTTAAGATTATATGGGTTGAGAATTGTTCTTACTTTTACTAGCATGTCCCCCTTTTAAGGTTAGATTTTTTTATTCAAAAAAAGAACAGATTTCATTTTTAAATATGATTTAATATTTTAATATTAATGATTATTTAATCTCAATTTATAGTTTTCAAGCATGCATATTTTGTAATAAAAATGTTGATGAATCTACGTAGTCACAATTTGAAGAACTAATTATAGTACAAGTAATTGATCTCTGCACAAATTTCATTTTTTTTTTCTGAAATTACCATTTTTTCATTTTGGTTTTTTATTTATTGTTGTGTTCTCTAAGAAAAAATTATTTCTCTTTTGAATGAAGATAAGAAGTTCTTTATAAAATTTTATTGTTGTATATTTTTCTTAGCCAACTTTTTGTTTTTTTTTTTTCCAAAACAAAAGAAAAAAAGTGCCCAATAATACTATAATATTTTAGGAGACAAATAAATATAATATATGAATTTAAAAAAATAAGAAAAAATACACACCAACTATTTATCACCTCCTAAAAATTAGCAAATAAAGGTAGCATGAGTTTTTTAATAAAAAAAGCAAAGCAAATAATGTTAGAAAAATGAAATGAAATAAAATAAAACAAATTAGCAAGATGAAGCATGAGGTGTGGGATAATATATGTCCTATGTAGATAAATCTAGATCATTGCATTTAAAGTTAGAAAAGAACCAAATGATACGGACTATTTTACTTGTTTGAAAGTACAAAACAAAAAAAAAAAAATACAACCTCATTTTCCTTTTTATATATACTTGTTAGAGAGTACGTGCATATTTAGCATGTTGATTTTAATTTTTTTTTTGAAACATATGAATGGTAATTTTAAGTTTATTGATTTTTTCCAGAATTATAAAAAAAGTATTTAAGTAGAGTAGATTTGAAAAAATATATATTAGTGAAAAATTAGACAGTAAAAATTTATGAGAGGCATTTGAAAAAATTTGCATTAGAGAGAAGACAGAGGAAAATATTCTGGAGAGAGAAAGTGATGAATTGTTACACTGTCTCAACCAGTCATATCATTAGCTAACTGTATTTATATGAGACCATAGCAGACATATGAATGCTAACAGTTGTAACAGACTGAGTCAATTAGTTACAACAGTTTTGCTAATGTAAAAGGGTGTGTGGTAGTTATAGTCTAGATTATTTTTTTAGTTATAAATAGTATAAAATTATTATATGTTACAATAATAATAAAAAGATAACTATAATGTAAAGTTTTTATATGCTTCAGTAAAACAGTTCTAACTAATAGTTTTAATCACCCGATCAAACACTTTGCTAAACACCCTATAACTACTTGTATCACACTTATTTATACGATCACTAACAATACCAATAAGATATTTGGTACGGTGGTTAAAATGGTTGGTTAGAACTGTTTTTTACTGTAACACATAAAAGCTTTATATTGTAGCAACTTTTTTATAATTACTATAGCATATGAGGGTTTTATACTATTTATAATTAAAAAAGTATTTCAAACTACTATCTGTCAAACACTATAAGTGCAAAGTTCTGGAAATATTCATATTCAACAGAAATAAATATGGAGTTGTGAGTTCTCTTGATTAGCAATGTATCTTGAATGGGGTTTTTAATCAATATTGATCAGAATTGTGACATTATGTGCAGTACTTTTATCCAATTTCAACGCAGTGTATCTTGAATGGGATTTTTAATCAATATTAATTAGAACTTTGACATATTGTGGAGTACCTTTATCCAATTTCATTGCTTCAAAAAGTGTCCAAGATCCTAATATTATAATTAAGATTATTTTTATTTTTATACCTTCTATTTTAAAGTTATCTAAATTTTATATCTTGTATTTTTAACTTTAACTTTATTATACTTTACATTTTAAATTTATATTAAATTCTTACTTTTTTTCAAGCTAAAGTTTGATTATGACTTTATAAAATACTTAAATAATTTCAATTTTTTCTTAAAATTTCTTTATGTTTTTTTTAGTTTTTCTTTACGAGTATTTAGGTCCTTTTATGATTAAAATTAACTGTTGCTCGAGAAAAAGGTAAGAATTTAACATGAATTTAAAATATAAAGAAATAAAAGTATTAAAGTTCAAAATACAAAGTATGATTGTTTTGATAACCTTAAAATACAGGGTATGAAAATAAAAATATTCCTATTATTATTATTAAATTCTCATTCCATCTCTTTCATTCTCACATCTACTTTTATACTCAACAACTCAAAAATTTGTAAGAATGCTATTGTGCATGTTGTCTCAGAACATGCAATGGGACTTACATTCCGACTAGGAGAACACCACTATACATGATTCTTATGAAGCCGAAAAGGTAAACATTGCTAAAGTTCAGACCACAAAATTCATATGAAGCCAAGGAATCAAATGATTTGATAAGACAATGATCAATTTGTCTTCTAATTTGAGACCTACATATACATGATTCTTCATTGAAGAGCGTTGGCTTTACTTTCTTTTCCAAAACCCTTTTTAATTTTGAGGATTAATTCCCACCATCTACTACATATTACAAGTATAATTAGGGGGAAAAAAAAGATTTATAGGTTGTTTTGTACATAGGTTCAAAACCGTTGAAGGCAGTTTAAATAAAAAAGGCGGTTCAAACTGGCGTTTAATAGAGTAATAAGTAAGACCAATTCAAATCATGGAGGCGGTTTTAAAACGATCAAAACCTTTAAAATCCAAATTTTATCCTTTCAAGTTCATACGGTTTGAATAATTCTTTTACATTAAAAACCATTCTCATGCTTGTTTTGCTTTCATAAACCATAGTTTTTCAAACACTAGTTCTTGTTTTAAATTTCATGTGATGTCTTGTTCTCATTTTAAATCTTTATGTTTCAAATATAAGTTTAAAACCATGTATACTATAAAGTTTTAAAGCACATTATTTCGAACCCATGCAGTAATAAAATCATTAGGATTTTTCTCAATTATTCCACCATCTGCCCTTTTTTCTTCAGGGTCAACCAAAGCCATTGCATAGATTGAAAACGATTTCGTGGACCTACAAATGTCTCCAGCCGTAGTACACAAGTGGCACCAAAAAAAAAAAAAAAAAAAAAAGAAAGGCTGAAATCTCATATTAGCTCATCATTACATTCATGGGCCTATGTGGGCCGCAAATCTACTGCTAGCTCGTATATCTTTCCCTTTTCGTCTTAAAATCCACCAAACTAATCTCAGCCTCTGACGCATGTCCCTGAGAAATTAAGAAAATAAAGTATAAGCCCTGATGAACTAATCATTATTAAGGTTGCATAAACCCGCATTTTGCGGTGCAATAATAATGTCCAAAACATTGATTAATTTTAGTAGCATTATCTTGCCCTTTTTTTTTGGAAATGTTATCTTGCCTTTATTTTAATAATAATGTTTGACTCTTGCAAACTTTTTTTCCCACTCTAAGCCCAATGACGCGTTTTGCACGACACGATTTTTTAAAAAAATTTATTTTTTTCCCAAAAAAAAAAAAGGCTAAAAAGCTTTTCGGCAAAAAAAAAAAAAAAAAAAGATTAAAAAAAAAACTTAGTACATACGTGATGATAGGCAGACACACGAGGGCATATATTCCGTATCTTGATAACGCGTTTCTGGGCCTACTTTTGTATTATTTAAAGTGTCAAATAATGTAATCTAAGCCGTATGTTTTTCTTTTATTAACCACTACATCTTAATAATGACTAAAATAATCAATTAATTATAGGAAATTCCGCCCCACGGATTTCATCTACTTTTAATAATTGGATTAAATTATAGTTTCTAATTTTCTTTCTAAAAGTATTGAGTGATGGAACATTCCTTTTGTAAGTTCATGATAAAAGTTGATCCCCATGATCTTATTATTCTTATATTAATTATTTTCATATTAGCCTCACCTTGGAGACCCAAAAACAGAGGGTTATTGCCCATCTCTTCCTCGGATTTTGGTTTATGTTTGCGTATATGTGGGCATTGCATGGCCCTTATCAATTGACCCTGGTTCTAATGAGATTATTCTCCAATTTGACAACTCGTTGCTTCTTAAATTTTCTATATGTGTGCGTTATACACTAAATAAGTAACCAACAAATAGGGTGTTTGAAAAGTATGGTTAAAACTTAAAATTATAACATGTGAGGCTTGATACTATAACTTACTTTTTTCAATCATTGTACCATGTGAGAGCTTTACACGGTAACAATCGAAAGTTTTGATTAGAACTGATTTTGTCAAACACCCTTAAAATGGGTAGAGTCACCCGAATGAAGGTGAGCAACTACCTCACTAAACTTTTCTTTATTTTTATAAAAAAATTTTAAAAATTGTGTTTCACTCTTCTCACAAAATTGTATTCCCCTCTCCTTCGACATTTGTATTTCGCCTCCCGAAAACTATATTTCACCTGTGTTTCGTCTTAAAAAATACAATCTGATATAACCCTTAAGTATAAGGTTGTTTAAGCAATAAAACTCGATGAATTCGAGGTCGAACATGTAGGGAAAGAATATTGCTAAGATCCAGCATATTTGTTATATTAATTATTTATTTATTTTAAAGTTGAAAAATATGAGAATTCATATTTATTATTTACAAAATATATTTACTACTTAAACATATTCAAATTCATAATTAAATTACCACTAATTATTTTTATGGTTTTGATTAATTTCAAACTAAACTAATATTTTACATATGAAAATGATTCTAAAATTACCAAAAGTATTATTAAACATAAAAACATATTAAAAACTTATAATTAGACATATTTTTATATTAAAACACTAAAATATTGTTTAGCACTTAATTGCTTTAATTTTAAAAATGGTTAATTTTAGCTTTAAAAATGTGCATTTTTTTAAATTTCATCAATCCTTTTTAAAATTCTATACATTTTATTTGTTCTATCTTATTATTTCAGTCACATCCTTACCTGTTAACTAATTTTTCTAGCATTGCCTCTAACAAACTAACATGGGAAAATAACATAATGACATCTAGAGACAAATTTCCTTCTGCAAGTCGAGGAATGACGAGGCATGTTTTGGTTGGGATCAAAGATTTCTAAGAAAACGAGAACGTTCAGCATAAACTAACAAATAAATAAGGAAAAGGAACGCCGCCAAATTAAATTATAGGATGCCGAGATATGTGTAATCTCAATCAAAGTTCATGCGGTGAGAATGAAATATTGCTGTGCCCCTTCATTAAAAAAAAAAGGAAGAAGAAAGAAAAAGACGATTTTACCGTTCGATATATACACAGTGGAAAAAGAAATTGAAGTACACCGTTTTGAGAAGTTACCTAGGATCCCAAATGTGTGTCATATTAAAGAGACGTTAACATAATTAGTCCAAGAAATGAGTGACGTCGAGTATTTCCAATACGGTTAACATATAAATGACATTTGACATAAGATTTATACCGACATACTTCGAGGCAAGAGAACTCTAAAGTTGAAGTTTGAGGTAATTGTGAGTAGGGTCAGCAATACAGGTTGCGACATAATAACACGACACGAATTCGATACTTTTTTTGCGGGTTAGTATCGAAAAATTTGACCATGGGTCATTTTAGTAACGACCCGAAAACTGATCCGTCAAAAAATGGGTCATGTTCAAATCAATCCGTCTAACATTAAAATGACCCATTATTGACCTGTGTTTAATTAATTAATTTTTTAAAAAAATTACCTATAATTAATAGTATTTCAGATATAATATAAGCCCTTAAAAGATAAACCACACCTCTCTTATCACTACTCTTCTTGTTGTTGTGGTATTAAACTGATTTAATTTTATGTTTTTTTTTAATGTTATATGCATTAGTGTAGACAGGTCATAGGCGGGTTGCGGGTCACAATCGGCTTGTTGGTCAAAAACGGGTCACGGGTCATTGTTTCTTGACATTGTACATAAGGAACGGGTTGGCATAGGTCATGTTCATGTTAACTCGTATAAAAACGGGTCGTGTTAGGGTTGAGAATTCTCAACCCGTTCGTGTCAAGGATTGGGTTAGTGTCAACCTAATTTTTGTAAAAATTGACTCCAACCCGACACTAACCCAACCTACCAACCCGAATTGCCACCCCTAATTGTAAGAGTTTATAGTTCAAGCTTCAAGGAACAAGAAGTTGATGCGTTTTTGCTACCAAAAAAAAAAAAAAAAAGGAAGAGGAAAAGAAGAAATTGATGCACTTGTTTCAAAAGTTCATGCTTAAAATACAGATTTGTTGTATTTATTTTTGCTTACAATCCAAAGAATTCTCTAAAATCACTTTAAACTATTGGCAAATAAAAGAAAAATTGTAAAGGATACACTTTATTTTTACTCCCCAAACTTTAGTAACTATATTATCTTGCTTCTTGAATTTCAAAAACCGGTATATACGCCCTCAGAACTTTAAAACGTTAAGAAAAATGACCGTTCTATTACATTCCGTCCATTTGATGCTAATGTGGCACTAGTTTAAAGAACAAAAACTAGGATAAATTTTATTTTTGCCTCCTCGAACTATAGTGTCATATTGCCCCTTAAAACTTCAAAAAAGAGAGAATGAGGGAATTAGGCCATCATTAATTGAGAATAAAAAAAGATAGACTAAAATGTAACAATGTTTAGTAAATAACCCATTTAAATTAAAACAAAATTTATTTTTATATAGAATGATATAAAGAAAACACAAAGCAGTAGAGTGAGAACGAAAAATAAAAACAAGAAAAAAAAATTAGAAATTTAAGTGTTCAAAAAGAGCACTGATTCAAAAAATGTTATGTTTTTAAATATTTTTAAATATGCACTGTTAACTTATATTAAGAATTAAAAATATACTATTAGGTGCAATTTCTCAATAAAAAGGATGAATTAAAAATAAATTACGTATGCAAGGTAAGATGGTCCTAAATACAATAATAAGAACGCATAGATTACGGAGAAAGACTTCACATAGATTACGGGGAAAGCCTTGGATGGGAAAAAAATCATAGACAGAAGAGAAAAAAAATCCACTATATCAAAATATTGGTACAAGAGGAGAGTGTTTCAAGTGCATACAGCAAAAGCATAATCATGCAAACCTTAAAACTATGCGTCATCACATTTATATATGTGAGAATAATTAACAAAACAGGTCCATGCCTATAGGATGAATTCCCGCACCTTCAATGGAATTAGTGGTGGGCTATAGGATTCAAAAATCTCATAATTATTGCTCTATCACATATGTCGCATCACAAGCTTTCTGGTAGGATAAAAATAGAATTTAAGCCACTATATTCTAACAGATACATGTAGTACATAGAGATAGTATGTACGCATATGCTGAATGTAACATTCCTATTATGTATATATATTACAACATGTCGTCACTCATTCGTATTACTGAATATATATGTAATGTACCTAACATGCAAACTAAAAATTCCTGCAGGTGTAGCCAGGAAAATGATAAACATTATATTAAAATTTCTCCATATTTGATGTGCATGCTCTCTTTTAAATGTCGATCTTAAATTAGAAATGGGGTTAGAATCTTGACAACCAGAAGGACAAAATTACAATTTCAAGGCTCGAGACATTAGCGCCCGACCTTAAGGAAGTTTTAAGTGTTCAACCACTGAATATTGGAAAACCATTGTGAAATTTGTTTTCTTAAACCATCATGCAATGACACATGATTACCTGCAATAAATAGAAATAAAAAGAAGAGGATTGATTCCCATTCCTGTTCATTATGTTATATATACTATTTTAGGACTCAAAATAAGCGTGAGACCTACTAACTCATAAATTGTGGCAGAGCAAATCGATATATATATATATATAGAGAGAGAGAGAGAGAGAGAGATCTATACAGCCTGGATTGAGATTAGGTGATGTGAAACTAAGGGGGGAAAATAGAGGAGAGAAGAGAAAGGGTAGAGATTAGAGAGAATGAGAGGAAAATGGAATAGAAATTAGGGATTTGGAAGAGGAATTATAGAATTGAGAAAGAATATGAGGAAGAAGAGAACTAGATCTTAAGAGGAACAAGTGGGAAATTCTAAAATTCAACGCAATACTCGGTTCATTATCTAAATTGTCTTTTTACAACATGGCCAATTTATAGACTAATTACGTAATTAAAATGGGAAAATAATTATACTAAATTAAATACATTAAAAACATAATTCAACCAGAGACAGATTATCAAAAAGGAAAGCAAGTCAATCTTAGATCAAAAACAATGTGGGGAAGTCTACAGGATATCATTGTTTCAAACCTTTTGATTGACCATCCTTTGCTTAGATCTGGTCTTCCTCTAAACCAATCTACCAAAAATCAGAGTTGAAAAAAAGAAGAATTTGGTCTTTTTCAAGCCGAATCTCAGTTATCATTACCAAAGCTAAAAAGCTTGAGGGAAAATAGCAGTAGGCAAGCCAAATTCTATTTCAAGTCTGCCCATCTTTTTCAAACAGAGAAGGTCAAAAACGCAACAAAAATATCCCAACAACAAAGTTAAGCAAATCAACAATAGATAAGTAATCAAAACTCAAACGACAACTAGTTAAAAAACTCAGACAAACACCAAGTACCCTGAGACCAAAATTAACAAAGCAGTTCCTACATCAAAACCATTTTGAAAACGCTCCCAAATTGGCTTGATAATCTCACTTTTCTCTATCCTTTGGATTAAGATATCCAAAAATTCCTAAGAGTCCTCAGTTTTACACTTTTCTTTCTATTTATCACGCTAAAGTAACCAAAAATACGGAAGACTTATTAAAATCCAAATTACTAATCCCACGTATTTGTTCTTAATGATGCTACATCATCTAAACATTATTGTAGATGCACTATATTATCATCGCAGTTTTACATGCAGTATCTTTATTGTTACATTTTCTAACTTGATACTTACATACACTAACTTCTATGTTACGTGACACGTTGGTGTTGGACCAGTCCCTCAAATACACGAGGGTAGAAAAACCTAGACAACACAGCATAGCCCCGCAGAGAGAGAAAGGGAGGGAGAGTGAGAGCTGAACTACATATTGGTTAAGACTTAAAAGATATTCTCTTGGACACATGATAATTCCATTTTTTACTAGAAAGATCTGAAGTACAAAATCAAAGCAATGCAAAATTAATAAAAGTGAGCAGGATCAAGACTCGCTTGGAAGAACATTAAAGAAATGATAGACTTCTTCTTGGTCCATTACACCAACCTCTGTCGAGCATACTTGGCAAAAAACTTGCTTGAATGTTTCACCAACAGCAGGGTTTACTCCACTCTCATTTGAGCCCCTTTGCCTCTTTCTCTCTCTTGGTTTTGGAATGCTCTGGTGCAACAACCGCTCACCTCCGACCTTGCAATTAACAACAAAAACTGCCCTGTACTGGGTCAAATATTTTTCGTGCCTGGAAGAAATGAAGAACAGTTGAAGTACATATCAGCAATAGACTAAGCCTAGGGAGAACAAAAAAAAAAGATACAGTTTAAAAATTGGAGGAACAAAAGTTACATCATATGCTAATTTCACAAAGCACATCCAGCTACAATTTCACAATTTCTTCTCTGAATTTTTTAATATTTTCTTGTTCTCCAGAACAGATGACTATATGGTCCAAAGACATTTTGTAATGAAACCATTTCTCCAGAGCAGACCGAAGAAATAAGGATAAATTAGAAAAGGTTTTGCTCTTGGCCTGCTTGAACAACTCTAGAGTCACTTTTCAAAAGCTTCCAAAAATTATGTGATACCGAATTCGCCTGCTTAGGAAACAGAAGGAACTGCACTGAAAGCAGTCATTGATATTAAAGGCAAGATGCATAGTGATTAGGACAACAAATTATAATCTCTATAAACATCAGAGTTTATCACAGAACTGCTGACAAGAAAAACTTCAGGTATTCGGTACTATTTCAGGGAGTCCAAACTGAAATTCTTGGACCCAACAAACCACTTGATATTGCTAGCAGATTATAGCTATCTACAGTCCCAAATTAGATTGCCTGTGCTAGTCCATTCAACGTCACTCATTATGTACTCCACCTCAATGTTTCTCTTGACCTAACGAAAATATACAATATCATAGGGACTGTAAGCCTAACGTTAGGCATGATCAATGGAAATATATCATGACCATTTCTAAGCTCTCTGTCATGGTCTATGTCACGTCATGTTATGACCAAATTTCTTTGTTTCATGTATTAACTGGGTTCAAGTAGAAAACATTGAAGTTTTAACTGCTTCCTTCTGCTGCATTTATATAAAGAGCCCCCTTTAGGATTTATTAATTAATACTAGCTTCACATGATATATTCACTTTGAAAGTTATCCAAGAGCAGAGGGTGTCTTTTTTTATGATTTTGTCTCAAGAATTATACTCTCCCATATGAACTAGAGAATCCTATTCCTAATCCATGATATGTAGAATATTTCACCCATCGTCATATAGCAATATTTTCAACCAAATACAAGGTAGACAAAGCAATATTAATGCAGCCCGTCTTTACATCAGTGCGTCCAAGAGTAAATTTCTGAATCGTTTACTAGATGCATTTGTTACTACAACAATCTTTATCACTGCCAGTGCCAAGGTTGTGACCTTCACCACGACTACCTCACACAGTTACACTTCATTACACTCACATGGAAAAGATTCACTCCTTGGCCAAAAACACGTACATGCCCTATGAACATAGATAAAGAAACTAGTGCTTGTTTCTACTGCGATGCTCCACTCTTAAGTTTGTTGCGGCATTAAACTCCATCCAAGCGTAAATGTACAAGTTAGGCACTATCAAATGTAAGGAGGAACAGAATTCTGCTCACTCGTAGGTTTTCTTCTAGCCTGATAACAGAGGATATTTTATGCTCAGATCACTAATGAAATGATCGTGTATAAATGAAAACTTTTTCTTTTCAAACACATGTCAATAGTACATAAATGGAGGAGCAAACTGTAAGGATCAACTTTCGCTTCTAACATTAGTTCCATTTTCTTCTTTAGCCACCAGCACTATAATACCTGTGACTATTCTCCCTCATTCAATATAAAGGTGCATTTTTTCCATTGCATTTATAATATTTTACCTTAAAAAACCTAGTCATGCGATGATTCTTCAACAAGACAAAAAAAAAAAAAAAAAGCAATGATTTAATTTAACACAAAGATGATCATTCCTCTAGTTCATTCATCACTTTAAATGCTTACAAGCAAAACCCTCCCTACAAAATATCCTCATTTCTCATAATTAAACCTATAAATAAAGAGGACTATTCAGTATTTCAGTCATAAAACTTAATCACTTTTTCCGTCTACTATAGGTTTCTGCAAAATCCCAAAACTCATTTAAACTTTGTAATGCTTTTCATTGAATTAGAGACACTAAAAAAATCAAGATACACTTACCCATATGTAAATATAATGTATAAATATATACACCAAAACTGACAACAATAAATAAGCTCAAACACAAGTTTCTGATGTTCCACACCTAGGAATTCTTATCATTCGTATTCATTCACAGTACTCCACATCCAATAAGAATTTCCCGTGCAATATTTTACAAGAATTACATTTAAAAACATAATTGGCCCAAGATATTAAAACATAAACCATCAAAAATTCCAATATATAAATATATAAACATAAAGGAAAGATGCATAGAAGAAAACTACCAATAATCCCCAATTACTAAAAAGTAAATTAAAAAAAAAATGATACCTTTGACAGTCGAGACAGAGAGTGGTGAAACAAGCTGGGCAGCTGAGAACTGCATCAGAAGTACGGCCTTTCCTCTTCTTGTGAGCCCATAATTCATCCTTATCATCAAGTTCGGCATCATAGAACTCCGGTTTCACTGAGTAGTCTGGTTCCTCATCATCAGACACTGAGCAACAAAAACCAACTAGAGCTATTAAACTTTTTCGATTTCTTTCTTCTTTTGGCTTCCCATAAAGTAAATTCGGGAAAAAAAAAAAAAAAAGGAAAGAGAAGTGGTGAAGCAAAAAATTAAAAAAAAAAAAATGTTACCAGTTTGTTGAGAATTGGTGGGAGAATCCATCGCACCCAGGGTTTCTGTCCTTTTCTTCCCCGGCGTCGCTCGTAAAAGAGGAAAACAATTTTTTTTTTTTGGTACATTTGCCCTCTAAAATTTATGCTTTGTTATAATATACTCCTTAAATATTTTTCGTGACAATTGAGTCTTTAAAGTTAGCAAAATATGACAATTAAATCTCTAGTAATTAATGTTTGTTAAAATAAAGATAGAAGTGGATCACGTCAGAGTCTCCAAGGACGAAATGTTGATATTGTTGAGGTTTTGATTTATAGATAATATTGTGAATAATGTCGATATCAATAGATATTAAGGAAAACAAATAAATATCTTTAAAAAAACTTATAGTTTTTTCTTACAATTATACACAATTCTAAAATTTATGTATGACTATTTTAATCAGATAATTTCTGTATTAGGTTCTTTGAATTAAAACTAAGGCTCCATAAAGGATAGCTAGGTCAAGTGAAGTAGTAATTGTTTAATTGGTTCAAACGGGTTGATCAAACAGCTCTCCAGGAGCTAGAAAATGCGCGACCTCTTTTACCACATCATCTTGGTCAACCAGACAAAGTGTAGTCCGATAGACCGCTCCCTGCCATGTCAGCGATCTGTGTGATGCAATTTTGTGACAAGATTTGATTTAAACTTAAATTTTAAAGCCTATTTTTATAAGAATAAGTCCCCATTCGACCTCTATATAAAGGAAACGTTTGTCTATTGTTTCTTAGATCACTTGAAAAGTTTAGAGAGAATATTGTAGTGAGAGAAACTCTATAACTCACGTAGGCTTATTGTTTAACACCAAGAACAATAAAGGAGTCAGTTGTTTTTCGTTCTCTTGAGATACTTGAGAAAATGTTTAACCGACACCCAATCATCTAATCCTGAGTTGGATTGATACCGACTAACTATGACCACTCATATCAAATGTCAAGTCTTGTACATAGTATAGCATACATTAGACTTCCTACTGTAGATGAATAGGGTACCCGTCTCATGTTTTATTCCTCTTGAGATGTCTTGGGACAATGCTCTTTTGAAAGATAAACTCCATGATGTGTAGGTAAATTACCTTTCTTGGAGTTTTGCATCGAAAATTTGATAAGCACCTTATCAATGTACGATGCCTGAAATAGCGCCAACAATTTGTTCTTATGATCTCTTATGAGTTGGATTCCAAGAACATAACTTGCCTCTCCCATATCTTTCATTTGGAATTGGTTGGCGAGCTATTTCTTTACATTAGATAATACCCCTACATCATTCCCAATGAGTAGGATATCATCTACATAAATAACTAAGAATACCACTTTTTTATCTTTGATGTACTTATATATACAAGGTTCATCAACATTTTGATCAAAACCATAAGATTTGATTGCCTCATCAAATCTTAAGTTCCAAGATCTTGAAGCTTGCTTAAGTCCATAGATAGACCTTTGCAACTTGCAAACTTTTTGCTATTGACCTTTGACTACAAGCTCTTCTAGTTGCACCGTATAGATGCTTCCTCAAGATACCCATTCAAAATGACAGTCTTGACATCCATTTGCCATATCTCATAATCAAAACATGCAGCAATGGATAATAGAATTTGAATGGATTTAAGCATAGCTGCGGGATAGAAAATTTCTTTATAATCAACTCCCTCTTTTTTGGTATAACCCTTTTATCACAAGCCTAGCTTTGACAGTCTCGACTTTCCCATCCATTCCTCTTTTCTTCTTGTAGATCCATTTGTACCCTATAGGATTTATCTCTCTAGGTAGATCTACAAGTTCCTAGACTAAATTGGAGTACATGGACTCCATCTCAAGGTTCATAGCTGTTGGAAAAATAATACGTAGCGGAATTTTAAAAATTTTATATCAGAGTATTTTTTATGACACAAGTTTGACACGCTATATGTATAAATTAACCAGATCTTACTAACCTTTGAATGCCAAAGAACTCTCGCAATCCATAAAGAGAAGTAGCATTCTAGAAGAGCCTCAACTAACTGGTCTTCTTTGCTATTCTCTATCAACGATCGGAGTGAGTGTGGGCTCACACGTACAGCTCTTCCACCAGGTGACTTTCCTTCCAACCAATTGAGAAAAACCCACAGCTAGTGTTCGTGATTTGTGAACAAGAGCTCTCATGGAGTTTTTAGATTCTCACCAGTAGAGTATCACTTTTAATCTGTTAATTAATCTAATTAACTCTTGAGACTCACTCCCTATTTATAGAGATTGGGTCTAGGATCAGTCCTTATCAGATTAGGTCTCAAAATTTTGAATCAAAATCAAATTCGGATCAATATCTGATAAAATCTGCATAAAACACGTGATCTTATTATTCGTGCATCGGCAGGCCGAACTTGAGGATCGGCATGCCAAACTGTCAAAAAAAAATCTTAGCGAATATTTTATTTTTCACCTGAGATTTTATAAAATAAAGTCTTAGTTTTAATTTAAATAACCCGATAGAAAAGTTATCTAATTAAAACAACTTTATCTAGATAATCTCTAAGAAAATAAATGAAATCCTAATAATTCTACAAGTTTATCTTGATCTAATTTCATTGAAAAATTAAATCAACTGATAAACAGACAAGAATTATCCGATCCCAATAATTCAACAAGTTTATCTTGAATCAATTTTATCACAAAATTAATTCAACCAATAATCAGACATGAATTATTTGATTCTTTCGAATTTTAGCCAATCTAATAAATTTGACATAAGTCACCAATTATTGAAAAAGCACACCGTACCATTACAGGATGTTGTGAGCTAGTAAAGAGGACCAAATGGACCTATATAGTTCAAGCTCCCGATAATTATAAAGCCTAATATCCTATATATACATTTCATAATTATCAACTCCAACGCTACTCCACTAAAAGCTTGGAGCTGCACTCTTGAACTACATAGAATTACGAAGCCTGTATAGCTAAGTTTTCACGACATATCATAGTGTATCGTATCCCCATAGAATTATCCATAATCGACTTAAGGACAAGTTCTGTCTTACCTTCCTGATTATTGTTATCTTACGTTCCATTATCTCACCATCGAAAAACTTACCATCCAAAGATGATATACCATTCGGTTATACCTATGTATCCAAATGGTTGAGTGCTCCAGTTTTTCAATTACAAGATAACGCATATAAGAGGATATCACTACTCCTAAAGAGGAGCTATGGATTCCATATTCTTAAATAACAGGTCTACGCTATCAAGAGTCATGCCTCCAACGTACCGACATGAATACTACTATTAAAATATGGGTGTCACCATTTGGTACATCAAAAGACACAAGTCAAGACAACAGGCCCACTATTTATCTTAGGATTAAAATACAATGCAAATGATTGTTTAAACAGAATCGATTTGCCAAGACAGAATTATTAATCCAAATCAATTCACTTTATGTCCCAATCCAATACATCGTCATTTATGACAATGTGCCAATGTTTCTATTCACGGAGTCCACCTTCGATGGTCAAGACAAACCATCTCCCAATAGGGATATAGACAACATAACAATCTTTTCATAAATAAAGCGCCCAACTTTATTCCCTCGATTGCGGATCTTATGATTTAGACCGTCACCTTAAGAATCGTGCCTTTCACATAATCTGTCTATCATATGCCCAATTCTAAAAGGTTTAGACAGGCAGTCTCATACTACTATTTGCTCAACATACATTCAACAAATATGAACGTAAAGAGGACACGATTTGGTATATTAATAATGAATAAATTCTTTATTGATAAAAATGTCTCCAAAAACATATTACATTTTTACTCCTTAGGGCATACTTATCTAACAATCACCCACTTGCATTAAGTGAGTAAATATGACAAATCTCGCATCCCCACAGCTTCCACATGCCTCTTGAAGACTCTCCCAGTAAGTGTCATCGTAAATGGATCAGCTAAATTGTCCTCTAACGTGATTTTGTACACTATGACATGCCCGCCTTCAACGAAGTCCTTTATCACATGATACTTTCGATCAATATGCTTACTCTTCTTGTGAAATCTTGGTTCCTTAGCATTAGCTACCGCTGCACTGTTATCACAGTACAGTGATACCGCTTTATCCATGCCAGGAACTATATGAAGATCCCCAAGGAACTTGCAGAGCTATACTGCTTCTTTCAAAGCATCACTAGCTGCCACATACTCGGCCTCCATCGTTGAATCAGAAGTGCAATCTTACTTCACACTTCTCCAACTGATGGCACTTCTGCCCAGAGTAAACACAAAACCCGAAGTCGATTTCCTAGAGTCCAGACAGGATTGAAAATCTGAGTCAATATATCCTAGAGGAGTCAAGTCCTCACCTGAATACACAAGCATATACCCTTGAGTCCTTCTCAGGTACTTGAAAATATGCTTAACCGCAACCAAGTGGTTTGATCTTGGACCCACCTGAAATCGACTTACAATCCCGATCGCATAACAAATATCCGGTCGTGTACAAAGCATGGCATACATGAGACTACCCACTACCGAAGCATAAGGCACCTTCTTCATGTATTCTCTTTCTTCCTCAGACTTTGGAGAGTCTTTCTTAGAAAGAGTAATTCCAGACCTAGATGGTTGCCCACCTTTCTTGGAATCCTACATTGCAAACCTCTTGAGAATTTTATCTATGTAGTCGGCCTAGGACAAAGCTATCATTTTGTTCTTCCTATCCCGAAAGATCTGGATACCAACAACAAAATTAGCGTCACCCAAGTCCTTCATGTCAAACTGCTTGGTCAACTATAATTTGACCGATGACAATGCCCCAATGTCATTGCCAATTAGCAGAATGTCATATACATAGAGCAGTAGAAAAACCACATTCACATCCTTAATGTATTTGTAAACACATGGCTCATCCACATTTTGTGAGAACCCATAAGTCTTGATCACCTAATCAAATCTTATGTTCCAAGAACGGGAAGCTTGCTTAAGTCCATAAATTGACTTTAGCAGCTTACAAACCTTACCATCTTGACCCTTGACCTTGAACCTATCTGGCTATTCTACATAAATGGACTCATCAAGATAGTCATTCAGAAAAGTCGTCTTGACATCCATCTGTCAAATCTCGTAGTCGAGAGCGGCAGCTATGGACAAGAGAATCCGGATGGACTTGAGCATGGCTACAGGTAAAAAGGTTTCCTCATAATCGATTCATTCCTTTTGCGTATAACCCTTAGCTACCAGTCTAGCCTTAAAGGTTTTGCCCTTTCCATCCACTCATCTTTTCCTCTTGTAGATCCACTTACAGCCTATAGGTTTTACCCCTTCGGGAAGATCCACAAGCTCCTAGATCTGATTAGTCTCCATAGACTTCATCTCTGTGTTCATGGCCTCTATCCAAAGTTTTGACCTTTCCATCCACTCCTCTTTTCCTCTTGTAGATCCACTTACACCCTATGGGTTTTACCCCTTCGGGAAGATCCACAAGCTCCTAGACCTGATTAGTCTCCATAGACTTCATCTTTGTGTTCATGGCCTCTGTCCAAAGTTTTGAATCAACATCCTCCATAGCCTCTGCGTAAGTATAAGGATCCCTATCATGTTCATCCGGTTCAGCCAAGAAGACCTCCCCATTGAACATATACCTCTCAGGTTGACGTACGATCCTCCCACTACGCCGAAGCCCCTTAGGTTGTTGTTCAGGTTCGTTTGGTTTTTCTACACTGATCGGAATAGTTTCATTCGGAACCTCCAGAGTGATCGGATCACTCCTTAACTCCTCAAGCACCACTTTGCTTCGAGGTTTAAAGTCGTCCATGTAACTCTCCTCAAGGAAAGTTTCATTAGTTGAAACCATGACTTTATTTTCCTTTGGGTTATAGAAATACCCCTTTAGTCCCTTTTGGATATCCTACAAAAACACAAACTTCTAAACGTGCTTCCAACTTATTCGCATCCTTAAATAAGACATGAGCCGAACATCCCCATATGCGAATATGGTTTAAGGATGTCTTCCTACCGATCCACAACTCATGAGGAGTTTTAGGGATTGATTTTGAAGGCACATTGTTCAAAAGATAACATGCAGTTTGTAGTGCATATCCCCAAAAGGATAAAGGCAATGATGAATAACTCATCATGGACCTGACCATGTCCAATAAAGTCCTATTCCTTCTCTCTGCTACTCCATTCTACTGCGGAGTGCCCGGCGTAGTCAAATGGGATAAAATCTCATTCTCTAATAAGTGTCCCAAGAACTCATCAGAAAGGTATTCTCCACCTCGGTCGGATTGAAGTGCCTTTATGGGTCTACCCAATTATTTTTCCACTTCAGCCCAAAACTCCTTGAACTTGTCAAAAGTTTTGCTTTTGTGGTGCATCAGGTACACATACCTATATCTTGAGTAATCGTTGATAAAAGTGACGAAGTACTCATACCCTCCTCGTGCCCAGATGTTCATCGGTCCGTAAACATCACTATGCACAAGTTCTAGAACCCCTTCGGTCCTATTGCCTTTAGACCCGAATGGTCTTTTGGTCATTTTACCCTCCAAACAAGATTCACATTGAGGTATAGATTCCACCTTTAAGTGACTTAAATGTCCATCCCTTACCAGCCTTTGAATCCTATTCAGGTTAATATGACCAAGGCGCAAATGCCAAAGATAAGTCTTATTAGAGTGAGAAGTTTTAAGTCTTTTAGAGTTATTATCATTCATCTCAACATTAAGCAATAAGTCCATCTTAGGTTTGATAAAATATAGATTATTTTGCATCCATCCAGAACAGATAAAAGATTTATTTTTACGAATTACTACTTTATTATTAAAAGAAACCAAATAGGAGTATTTAAATAAACAAGCTACATAAATTAAATTCCTTTTAAATTTAGGAACATAAAAACGATTTCACAAAATTAAATTCCTATAATTATCAAAATAAAGATGGACATCTTCCACTGCTTCCGCTGAGACCAAGGATCTATCGCCCATCCGAAGCGTGAAGTCTTCATGTAGCAGACTTCTCGTTTCTTTTAACTCCTGTAGAGAAACACAAACATGATTAGTTGCACCGAAATCTATGACCCAAATGTCACTGGATTCCTCAACCAAACAAGTTTCTAAATATAGAAGATCACACCTACCTTCTTTGGAAATGAAGTCCTTGTAATGCTTCTTTATGTGCCTGACCTTCCCGCAAAAGAAGCACTTAACCTTCTTTGGGTTCTTCTTCTTCTTCTTCTTGCTCTTGTTGTTAACAGGAATAGAAGACTTCCCATTCTTGACCCATTGTTTTTTCCATTCCCAGAGTTGGGATTGGAACCAAAAGCAACCGCCAAATTGGCCTCACCACCAACAGGAGACTCCCTGATCAGCAATTTGAACTCTTGTAACTGTTTCATTAATTCTGTTAAGGTCATATACCACCTATTGCTTAAATTAAAAGTAGCTCTAAATGGAACAATTTTCTTTGATAGAGTCTCAAAGACCATAGTCATCTGAGTTTCAACATTGATGTCGGCTCTATTGGTTTGTACCTCAGCAAGGTAACCCATGACCAACATCATGTGCTCCTTTATAGATGTTCCCGGCCTCTGTCTATAGTTAAGAAGTTTCCAAAGCGCCCCTTGTTGCCTTTTTATGGCCTAGCCTCCAAACATGTCTTCAAGATTATCCAAGATCTACTTCGCAGTCTCATAATCCTGATGTTAAGCCTACACCATGTTATTCATGCTAACCATAACATAGCAGCCGACCTGATCATTTGTATCTTTCCAGTGATCATATGCTTGGAATTGCTCATTAGTGGAATCTCCCGTAGGCTCGGGAGGACAACGGGTTGTCAGCATAAATTTCAGTTTCTCAAAGAAAAGGACGATATCCAGGTTTCGTTTCCAATCATTATAATTATCTCCAGTTTATAGGTTTTGTCAAGTATTGAAGATAAAGCGTTTTTAGACATTTTTAATCTATAATAAAGAATCATACACTAAACATAAGCAAACACACAATAATAATTTAATAAGATAACACGGTCATGTAAAAATATACAAATGTGTTTATGTGTCAAAACCTTGAAAATATCATAACCTTACAACGATAATTCCCAACTCAGAATTCAACAAGCTCCTAGAGGAGTCATGCCAAACTCAATTAGGAACACGGATCCCCTCCTAATTAATATATGCCATCCAAGACCCGTATGATCTAGCATATATTAATAATTGTTTCTTTGACCATTAATTTTATTAACAGAGCTCCTAGGAGAGGTTAATAATAAAATTAACATGAGTGTATGACCATCATTTCAATATTTTATCCATGATTTATAATGACCACCTAAGGGTGTGCAACCATAAATCATGCTAAAATACCTTATCCTCTCAGAGATCCAATCTGGTACATGATAGAAATCCCTTCCTAGGGGTCGGGACCACTATGTTCTTCCTATGGACCAACGATGAAGGCCGTAGGTTCTCTCTTCGAAAACCTTCTCCCACTCAATTCTTTTGAAATCAAGGTTTTATTTTAAGAACATGCATGAACAATTTTAATATGAGCGGCACTCCCTATTCTATATGACATGTTATCAATATACATGGCAAATCATATTATAATGCATACAAGCAAAGTTACAAGCAAAATAATAAATAACCATAATATTATGGTTCCACCTTAGATAATAGAAAACTAAGATTACAAAAGAATAATCGAGACATATTATCGATTCTTCATCCTTGAATCCTCAAGTTGTATCCTTCTTCATGTAATGCCTATCTTCAAGTCATCAATCCCGCATGAATCGAATACTTCATATTTCCAGTCATATCCAAATTTAATGTTTCTCAAAATTGTCTCAAAAATAAAATTAAAACTGCACCGAAAACTACACCTTTTCTGGAAAAATTTCCAACTCTCTGCCGACAAGTTGATCTGGGTGATCGGCTTGCCAGTCATGACCCATCGGCCTGCCGAACTAAAAGTTTGGCCTGCCGCCAGAGCCACCTGATTTCTGCCCCATTGACGGCCTGCCGAACTGGAGGGTTCGGCATGCCGACCGAGCAGAAATCACACATTCTAGAAAATACAATTTTTAATGCAATTCATCAATTCTATTTTCAACAATTCAAAAATATAAAATTAGAGACTCAGGAAATACCTGGGTGCGCCATCATCCTTCTTCTAGATCTGCTACTACATCCGTCTTCTCCGAATAATTATTTAATTACAAAATTTTTACAAATTTAAAAATAAATAATAATTCCTAGATGGAGATGATAGTCTGCCATCTAATTACATAAAAAACCTATATACACATTCTAACCTCTAAGGAACCATAACTGGTAGAAATTAATTAATTAATAAATAATTAAATAATAATTTAATCAACCATAATTAATAAACATTCACCATATAATCCATGACAACATAAAATTATATAGAAACCTAGAGTACCAACTCTCTATAAAATTAAATTCAAGCATAGGAGAGATCAAGATCACATAATTTATACATATAGCATGATCATAAACTCGTATACTTACGTAAAAACCTGTCTCTGATACCAATTATTGAAAAAATAGTAGCCAGCAGAATTTTAAAAAATTTATATCAGAATATTTTCTATAACACAAGTTTGACATGCTATATGCATAAATTAACCAGATCTTACTAATTTTTGAATGCCAAAGAACTCTCGCAATCTGTGAAAAGAAGTAATGTTCCAGAAGAGCCTCAACCAACTGGTATTCTTTGCTATTCTCTATCCACGATTGGAGTGAGTGTGGGCTCACACGTATAGCTCTTCCACTAGATGACTCTCCTTCCAACCAATTGAGAAAAGCCTAAAGCTAGTGTTCGTGATTTGTGAACAAGAGCTCTTAGGGAGTTTTTAGATTTTCACCAGTAGAGTATCACTCTTAATATCTCAATTGATCTAATTAACTCTTGAAACTTATTCCCTATTTATAGAGATTGGGTCTAGGGTCATTTCTTATCAAATTAGGTCTTAAAAATTTGAATCATAATCAAATTCGGATCAATATCTGATAAAATCTGCGTAAAACGTGTGATTTTATCCTTTGCGCATTGGCAAGCCAAACTTGCCCCATCGGCAGGCCGAACTTGAGGATCGGCATGCCGAACTGCCGGAAAAAAAAATCTCAGCGAATCTTTTATTTTCCACCTAAGATTCTATAGGATAAAGTCTTAGTTTTAATTTAAATAACCCAATAGAAAAGTTATCTAATTAAAACAACTTTATCTAGATAATCTCTAAAAAAATAAATGAAATCCTAATAATTCTACAAGTTTATCTTGATCTAATTTCATTCAAAAATTAAATCAACTGATAAATAGACAAGAATTATCTGATCTCAATAATTCAACAAGTTTATCTTAAATCAATTTTATCACAAAATTAATTCAACCGATAAACAAACATGAATTATTTGATTCTTTCAAATTTTAGCCAATCTGATAAACCTGACATAAGTCACCAATTATTGGAAAAGCACGTCGTATCGTTACAGATGTTGTGAGCTAGCAAAGGGGGACCAAATAGACCTATATAGTTCAAGCTCCTAATAATTATGAAACCTAATATCTTAGATATATATTTCATAATTATTAACTTCAACGCTACTCCACTAAAAGCTTGGAGCTACACTCTCGAACTACATAGAATAACGAAGCCCGTATAGCTAACTCTCAATGACATATCATAGTGTATCGTATTCTCATAGGATTATTTATAATTGGCTTAAGGACAAGTTTTGTCTTACCTTCCCGACTATTTTTATCTTACGTTCCATTATCTGACCATCGAAAAATTACCATCCAAAGACGGTATACCATTCGGTTATACCTATGTATCCAAATGGTTGAGTGCTTCAGTTTTCCAATGACAGGATAACACATATAAGAGGATATCACTACTCCTAAAGAGGAGCTATGGATTCCATATCTATGAATAACAAGTCTACGTTATCAAGAGTCATGCCTCCAACGTACCGGCATGCATACCATTATTAAAATGTGGGTGTCACTCTTTAGTGTATTAAAAGACATAAGTCAAGACAACGAGTCCACTATTTATCTCAGAATTAAGATACAATACAAATGATTGTCTAAAGTGAATCGATTTACCGAGACAGAATTATTAATCTAGATCAATTCACTTTATGTCCCAATCCAATACATCATCACCTATGACAATGTGTCAATGTTTCTATTCACAGAGTCCACCTCCGATGGTCAAGACAAACCATCTCCTAATAGCGATATAGACAACATAATAATCTTTTCATGAATAAAGCGCCCAACTTTATTTCCCTCGATTGCGGATCTTATGACTTAGACTATCACCTTAAGAATCGTGTCTTTCGCATAATCTGTCCATCATATGCCTAATTCTTAAAGGTTTAGACTGACAGTCTCATACTATTGTTTGCTTAACATATATTCAACAAATATGAATGTAAAGAGGACAAGATTTGGTATATTAATAATGAATAAATTCTTTATTGGTAAATATGTCTCCAAAAACATATTACATGTTTACTCCTTTAGGCATACATGTCTAACAATAGCCATCAGCCATTTCTCCTTATTAGAATCTTCCATTGCATGATGATTTGTCAATGGATCATCCTCACCATTATCAGAGATAGCAACATGTGCTTCTCCAATTTCCTTGTAGTGAGCAAGTGGTCTCACCACCCTCCCACTACATCAAGGTGGTCTGACATCCTGATCTGGTGATGTGGTCTCCTTATCTTGTCCTTCAACAATGGTTATTAGTTGTGGTCTGATTTGATCAGAAAGTAACTCTTCAAGTACAACTTTGCTATGAGATTTATAGTTTATCATGTAACCATTCTCGAGAAAAGTAGCATTTGTCGACACAAATACCTTTTTTTCTTGTGGACTATAAAATAATCCTCCCCTCGTCCCCTTTGGGTATCCTACAAACAAGCATACTTCAAAACACGATTCTAGCTTCTCGGTCTTTTCTTTTAATACATGTGTTAGACAGTCTCATATACGATATGTCACATATTAGGTTTACGACCATTTCATAACTCTAAGTTTGTTTTTAGAATAGACTTAGATAGAACCATGTTTAGAAGATATACTGCAGTTTGTAGCGCATATCCCTAGAATGAAGTGGGTAATGATGAGTACCTGAGCATGGATCTCACCATATCAAGCAACGTCCAATTTCTTCTCTCTGCAACACCGTTCTATTGTGGTGTTCCAGGTGCGGTGAGTTGTGATAGAATACTATGTTCTATCAAATAGTACTTGAAGTCAATATCAAGGTATTCCCTCCTTGATCAAATTGAAGAGTCTTCACCGTCTTTCCTGATTGCTTTTCAACTTCTGCTTGGAATTCTTTAAACTTTCTAAAGTTTTAGATTTCTTTTGCATTAGGTACATGTATCCATACCTCGAATAATCGTCAATAAATGTGACGAAATATTCATAACCACCACGTGCTTGTACATTCAATGGACCACAAACATCCGAATGTATTAGCTCAAGTGGTTCCTTAGCCCTTTCGTTTTTCGTAGAAAAAAATCTATTAGTTATTTCACCTTTAAGACAAGATTCACAAACTGGCAGAAAACTAACTTTTAGTCCTCCCAAAGGACCATCCTTTACTAGTCTGTTAATCCTATTAAGGTTAACACGACCTAATATAAGGTGCCATAGGTATGTTTCATCATCTGAAGAAACCTTTTGCCTTTTAGGCTTTGGTTGTTCAACTTTGAACTTTTTGATATTGAGCAGTGATTTTTTGTTGGGCCTCACAGTGTAAAGCCTATTTTCCAGATGTGCAAAACAAATATTCAAACAATTTCTAGAAATATTAGCATAATAACCATTAAAAGAATCATTAGACGTTTGTTCAAACAACTTGGAAATATAATTCAAATTTCTATGAAAACTAGGAATATAATAAACATTGTCCAATATTAAAAAAGCTATTTTTAAAATAAAGTTTAACTACTCCCACTGCTCTTGCCAAAACAACCGTTCCCGTTCCCACTCTCATCGTTTGTTCCCCGTCGGTAAGCTCCCTTGAAGAACTAAGCATCTACAAAGAAGAACAAACATCGTTAGTTGCCCTTGGATCAATTATCCAAAGTGAAGCGTCATTTTCAACTAAACAAGCTTCTAAAACAAGTAAATCTGATTTACCGTTGTTCTTCTTTTTTTTTTTGAGCTCCTGAAGCTACTTCTTGCAGTTTATCTTCTAGTGCCCAACTATACCATAATAGAAACATTTTCGTTTGGGCTTTCTTTGCTTTGAGCCCTTTTTGTTGTTGTTGCTCTTGTTCCTCTTTGACTGTCCTCCATTTTTAGACTTACCATTTTCTTCAGTTCTCTTCTTTCTCTTTCTGTTCTTTTGAGCATAAGAAAAGGGTTAAGCTTCTGTAACATTTGTCTTACCTTCTTTGGTCTTTTTTTTTGAAATAGACTCGAAGGTTTGCAGCTCATTAAGTAATTCTGTCATGTTATATTTCATCTTGTTCATGAAAAAGTTGCTCTTAAATTGAAGGAACGCAGGGGAAAGGGTTTCCAAAGTCATCCCCACTTCTGTGGCTTCATCTATCACCGCCCTGTTTACCTCGACCTCATAGAGATAGTTAACTATGCTGAGAACATGTTCTCTGACCGAAACCCTTGTCTTCATTTTGGCATTCATCACAACCTTAACAGCTTCATGACATGCCTTTTTAGAGGGTTTGCCAAACATGTCTTATAGAGACTGTATTATCTTATAAGCAGTCTCCATGCTTTCGTGCTTCATCCTAAGCACGTCAGACATGCCAGCCAAAAGGAAGCAGCGGGCCTTGTTATTTGCCTCGATCCAATGATCATATGCTTCTCATACATCACAAGAGGCATTGGCTGCAGGCGGTGGAGGACATTCCGCTGTCAGGACAAACTTGTAATTCTCGCAAATTAGTACAATATTTATGTTACTCTTCTACTTGACAAAATTATCTCTAGTTAATTTTTCATTTGAGAGAATAGTGATGATTGGATTAGACATTGGTTGCTGTAATAAATAAATAAATGATATAAATTAAACGGTTGCATAAATATCATAAATATACATTTTGGAGTATAAACGTGATGCATGATGCATATGGAAAAACACATAAAATATTTTACTAATTTCACGATTTTTCAATTTTTAATAAATAAAGTGCCACCATAGGTATGTCAAATTTCTTATAAATTTAATTGAGACACTCTCAATTAATAAATATATTCAAAAATCTCATATTTTTTATATTTATTAGTAACCATTTATTTTTGGTCGAGATACAATTAACAAATTAATTATATTTTTGTGAGTGTAACCTACTATTTCAGAGTCTAATAACTTAACTCAAAATTACCTCTATTGGGTAGGTCAATTTTGAAATACATTATAAAATCCAATCTCTTGGAAGCCAGCCTTGTTGTTGATTTAAATGGACACCTTCCGTAGGGAGGACGAAATCAAAGACTTGCAAGGCGCTATTTAAACCTCACGGTGTTGTACTGATAGTGGAGACCATAGGTTATATTGTCATATTACCTTCTCTTACTCATTATTTTAAGATGATGTGTTTTATCAAATAAAACATCCAATGTTTCATAATTTTAGTAAATAAAAAAAATTTTAATTACTAGTTTATATTTTGTGTTAACAGAATCCCATCCTATTTACATTTAAAAAAATTACTAGATTTTTTAAAAATCTAGATTTATTATGAATTATCTAAGTTACCTAACATTAAACAATTTAAAATTAGATAATAACTTAAAGTGAATTTTACCAAGTTTTAACTATTGAAACTAAATTCACATTATATGGTTGATTAACAAAATAAATTAAAATTCTATAGAACCAACCCAATTAATTGTAATCTCATTAAATTAATTCCATTACATATTAAATTATTTTATAAATAACTTTATACAAAAATGAAATAATATGCAAGTATATGCATTTTATGTTACAATAACTATAAGTGGGTACTTTCCTATATGACATGTTATAATGCATAAACATGTTATCACAATTATAACATAAAATAATAGCATAAAAACAAATAATGGATCTTTGACCGAGTCCTTTTAGATAATTAAATTACAACCTATAAAAAAATTAAGATAAAAAACTTACAAAGATCTTCTTGTAATTACATAATTCCTAGCTCTATTATGGTAGACTTTACCAGGTGGGTTATAGTAGAAAAACCGCTTGGCTACTTTAAAAAAAAAATGATGGCCCATGTTCTAAGCAGGCTCAGCAATCTATTGGGTTTGGCGTCACCATTTTTTTAATGCTATACGTAACACCTACACACACATATATATATATGAGGCCCATGCACATATATAGTTTCATATAGTATCACAGGCCTGGCGCTTCACCGGCGAGTGTTATTATTATTAATTTTTTTTTTATAAATGTACTGCAAAGTGGGAGGATTCCATTTCATTCTATGTTCACGTGAAATGTTTAATGTAATACACAGAGACAACTGTAGCAGGTAAAAAAATTGAAAAAGAAAAAATAATAATAACAATAACAAATTACAAAAAGCCTATGCCCTCTTTAGGCTAACACACATTTGATCTAATCAAAATGAAATAAAATTACTGATCCAAAAGTATCATATAAATAACGACCAAAAATTCATTTAAAAAATAACCATTCATCATATGAACAAAAATTACAAAAATACAAAGTGCCCACAAACATGTATCAATAACATATTATCAAAATAAAATCTTGTTACTTAAAATTATATACGTTGTAACCTGCTCTGATACCATTTGTTGGAATTAAATATGAAACGCAGCAGAATGGATGGATTGTTGACAAATAAACATTTTTGAAAACTTTGTTGATCAGAAATAGCTATATAATTTTAATTAATAAAAGAAAGCTTAGAGAATTTTTACAAACCTCTTGAAGATCTATCAAGGTATTCTAGCTTTCCTCTTTGACACCACGATCTTTCAAGCCAAGCCTCCACACCAATGGAAAGACGAGTGGGCGTCAAACTGCAAGAAAGAATTAACCTCACACTTTTCTGGATTTGCTATGTATTCAACACATGAGATAGTAGACCTTTTTTTTCGAAGAAAGAACTTTGAGTTTTTTCTCTCTAAGTATTTTGTAAAAATTACGTGAAAAGATTTATATTGAGAAAACTATTATCTCTATCTTTTACATCTTAACAGTTAGTTATTTTTTAATTAATTTTAAATTAATTTTAATTTATTTTAACCATCCTATTAGATATATGGGGAAAGGATATCCTTTTTTTAAACAAATCACGTGTGTGTATATATATATATATATATATACATATATCTCATATATATAAATTCAAAATAAAAACATGATTCACGTTACTTATGTACATAGACATATCGATTTGTTTATAAAACAAGTCTTTAACGTGGGATTTAATATATATATATATATATATATATATATATATATAATAGGTTTGTTTAAATAACAAATCTGAACGTGTGGATATATAATATAGATATATAATTAATTTAAATCATATATATTTAATTCAATAAATAAATCATACTTATTTAAAATTATTTTTGAATTAATCAATTAATTATTTAATTTTGTGTCCATGTTGGAAAAGACAAAATATAGTCCTACCACATATGCGTCACACAAAAAATTAAAATTACATTTAAATAATCTCATTATTAAAATATTATCAATTCATTAATTTAAAATATATTTAATTAATCTCATTAATTAAATATAATCAATTAATTAATTAACTAATGCTCAATTAAATGTAACAAGTTCCCGTTCTCTGTCGAACAACTCCTGCCTTGAGCTTCCGAGAGCCCTTGTTTGTTGTTTGACTTGTACTTTCCTTACCTTCGAAGCGTCCCTCCTCTTGTCGCATGTCTGCCCGATCAGGCAGAGACGAACAGGGAAGAGCTGAGCACCGTGCGCAGCCGCACATGGTGTTGATCCGCCGTGAAACTCCAGTAAGCATCAAATTTTGGCGCTAAAAGGAGGGCGCCTACGCCTTTACTCAAAAGCATCGGCCACAACATGCCCAAGAACCGAGATGGTAACTCGAGGTAATGCTCAAGACTACGCTGCCCAACAGGAGGGGTCAGGAGATACTAGAAACCGACACCAAAATATGGCTAGACCTAGGGGCCGCCTCCGGGCTATGAGATCTCGATCTATGGAACAAGGAACACGGCGAGGGCTGAACAAGTGCAGGACCCGATCAGCCAAGACCCAATTCGTGAGCTAACAAATGTTATCCGGATACTTACTCAGCAGCTCACATAGCAAACACAGTGCCAGGTGGCACCTAGCCTCCCACCTCCAGCCCAGGCTGACCAGGCTGGAGGTCGGCAGGTTGGGGTGCCGCCGACCCCAGTGAAGCTAATTCTGAGTGCGCTAGAGGCTTCACACATGGCGTCTCGGCTAACAATAAACTCGTCTAAGAAGGTTGACTTGGCCCGCAGGTAGCAAGCGTCACCATAATGTTCACAAGCATCCGTTTTTGACCGATGAGAAGCACAGCAGAGTCGCCAGCCCAAGGCAGGTGGCCGCTTGGAGGGCGGAGTACCCTATAAGGTTTAACTACTTGAGAATATGAACAGCTGCCAGTTCTGGGAGTTACAACGCCAAATTAACGAGATCCGTAACAATCGGTTTGGCTTAGATGACATAAGTGCCCTAGACCCGCCATTCACGGATGCTATTATGCGAGCCCCTTTGCCTCCTAAATTTAAGGTCCCACAAATCAAGGCCTATGACGAGACCGCAGATGCTGATGAGCATGTTGAGTTGTACCAAGGACACATGCTCCTTCAAAACACTAACGATGCCGCAATGTGCAAGGCCTTTTCACTGACTCTAATCGAACCAGCTCGGTAATGGTTCCAGCGACTAAAACTAGCTTTTATCACCTCTTTCAAACAGCTTTCTGATGCCTTCTTGGCAGCCTTCTCCATGACGAAAATGAGGAGAAAGGAAATTACTTACCTGTACACCATGAAACAGGGAGACAACAATGTCTGAGATTACATAAATTAGTTTACCCGAGTCGCGCTCGAAGTCAAACACGTCGAAGACGAGACCCTCAAGCATGCTTTCGTAGAGGGTCTTCGAGACAAGAATCTTATTTGGTCATTGGCCTTCGAGCAACCGAGCACATTTTCGCAGATGCTCAGCTACGCATAAAGGTATGCCGATACGGCCGAATACATGAAGAGCCATAGAGAAGAAGCTGGCAGCAATGGTACGAAGAAAGAGAAGAAGCAGAAGAAAGCATTGGAACAGACGAATGCCAAGCAGAATAAAAAGTAGAAAAAGGAGAAGAAACCCGAAAAGCTAAAAATACCAACCGAAAAGTTCCAAAGCTACAAGCCCCTAGTAGCAACCATCGACGAAGTGCTCACCCAATTGAGCAGGAGAAACCTGCTGGTGCCCCCGCCCAAGCTCAAGAGTAGCAAGGCAAAGTGGGATCAAACCAGATATTACGAGTTCCACAAGGACGTGGGACATAATACCCACGACTGTATTCGGCTGAAGGACCAGATTAAAAGACTAGTCCGAGATGGATACCTAAGGGAATTTGTTGAACGAGTCTTAAATTCAAGCTCCACAGCCAGGAGGAATGACCCGTTAGGCCAAGATGCATCGAACCCCACACGTAACGATGGTGGGGATGCCCTAGGACCCTCGAACATCGTTCACATGATTTTCAGAGGGCCTGTCACTAGGGACACATCAAGTGGGCGACGGGCTTACGTCCGAGAAGCTCGGCTGGTCGAACGAGACGAGTTCATCAACATGTCCGAGCATGTTAACAAGATTTGCCACCAGCAAGACACACCGATCACCGTTACCAAGGAGGAGGCAGATAGGTTAATTCATCTGCACAATGACACTCTCGTGTGTGAGTTGCATATTGCCAACAACATAGTACGTCATGTGCTAATTGACAATGGTAACTCGGCGGACATCCTGTTCAAGTAGGCTTACGACAAATTAAAGATCAACAATGCTACCTTCACCCCAGTACATACGCCACTTTACGGCTTCACGGGCGAATGCGTCTAAATAGTGGAAAAGGTTGGCCTACCAGTGACCTTTGCCGAGGGTGCTGCCAGGGTCACATGCATCATCGACTTCTTGGTCGTCGACAAACCCTTCTAGTATATCATCATTATCGGCCATCTAACATTGAAGGCATTGAAGGCCGTAGTCTCCACATACCATTGGCAATGAAATTCCCAACAGAGGATGGGGTTGGAATAATCAGGTCATCTTAAAAAGACTCCCCATCTTGTTAAGCCAATGGCGTCAGAACAGCGTCAGCTCAGCAATTAAATGTCTCAGCCATTTACAAGGTCGACGAAATGGAGCTCCTAGCTGAGCCGGTGCCAAAGATGCTTTCTGATCTCGAGCCTCGAATGCCTAAAAAAAAGGTGAGGGCTACGCCAATCGAGGACCTGGTGCTGTTTAGCCTTGTCCCAGCACACCCCTCGAGTAGCTCCCACGGAGTATTAAGATGTGTTCGTATGGTCGCATGAGAACATACTCGGCATCGATCCAAATGTAATCTATCACCGGCTCAATGTTCGGCCTGATTACAAACTAGTAATACAAATGAGAAGGGCCTTCAATCCCGAAAGATATGCTGCTATTAACGAAGAGGTCTAGAAGCTCCTAAAAACAGGATTCATCCGAGAGGTCAAGTATTTGGAATGGTTAGCGAACGTTGTCTTGGTCAAAAAGGCGAATGGAAAATGGCGGGTTTGTATAGACTACACCGACCTAAATAAGGCCTACCCGAAGGACTGCTTTCCACTTCCCTAGATAGACCAGCTCGTTGATACAACCGTCGGGCATGAGTTGCTAAGCTTTATGGACGCCTATTCTGGATATAATCAAATACGGATGGCCGAGGAAGATCAAATAAAAACAGCTTTCGTTACTGACCAGGGGCTATACTGCTATGTAGTAATGCCCTTCGGGCTAAAGAATGCCAAGGCGACCTACCAACGCTTATTTAACAAGATGTTTGCCCGACTGATTGGCAAAACAATAGAGGTCTACGTGGACGACATGCTAGTTAAATCTGTCCAAGCAGTGGATCACATGGCCGATCTTTGGGCGAGCTTCGACATTCTCTGAGAGTATGGAATGAAACTCAACCCAGCAAAATGTGTTGTCGGGGTTAGCTCGGGCAAATTTCTTGGATTTTTAGTCAATCAATGAGGTATCGAGGTTAACCCAACCAAGGATCAAGCAGTTATTAACATGCATTCACCTCGGATAGTAAAGGAGGTGCAAAAACTTACTGGCATGATAGCGGCTCTCTCTATATTTATCTCCCGGTCTACCGATAAGTGCCATCTATTTTTTTAGGCACTCAAGAGGAGGTTTGAGTGGAGCAAGGAATGTGAAGAAGCCTTCTAGAATTTGAAGAGGTATTTAGCCACGCCTCCATTCCTGTCTAAACCTTTGCTGGGAGAAACATTGTATGCCTACCTTGTTGTGTATGACAAGACTGTTAGCTCGGTTCTCGTCCGAGAAGAAGACAGTGTTCAGAAGCCCGTCTACTATATGAGCCATGCGTTCCAAGGTACCGAGGAGTGGTATCCCCCACTTGAGAAATTGGCATTCGCGCTAGTTACCTCCGCTCAAAAACTGTGGCCCTACTTTCAAGGCCACACAATACGCGTCCTGACAAAGTTCCCTCTTCAACAAGTTTTTTAGAGCTTGGAGATGTTAGGATGGATGGCCAAATGGTCGGTTGAGCTTCGTCAGTATGGCATCAATTTTGTACCGAGGACGGCCATCAAAACTCAGGCCCTAGCAGATTCATCGTAGAGTTCACCGATACGGAGCATGGTACACCACTTGCCGAGAAGGTACTTGTTGAAGTACCAGACACCCCCGGCTGTAGTGAAGGTCCCGCCGTGTCGAAACCAGAATGGAAGTCTTTGTCGACGGATCTTCCTGCTCGAAAGGTTTAAGGGCTGGGTTGGTGTCGATAAGCCCGGACGGATACAAGGCAATTTACGCACTTCGATTTGACTTCAAGGCCTCTAACAACGAGGCAAAATACGAAGCATTTCTAGCCGGACTAAGAACCACCAGGGATCTTAGAGTTAACCGTATAGTCATTCATAGCGACTTAATACTCTTCGTCCAGCAAGTCACTGGGGTATTTCAAGCCTAAACAGAATCAATGGCTGCATATTTACAAGAGGTCAAGACGCTGCTTGGGCAGTTTAAGTCTTACTCATTCAAGCAGATCCCCAGATTAAAAAACTCAGAGGCTGATGCACTTGCTTGGCTCGCCTCAGGTCTTGGCGATGTGGCCTAGCTTCGGTCCCCATTGAAAGGTTAGCTGAGCCAAGCATTAACAAGGAAGTAGAGAGTGTAGCCAAAGAGCATGAGACCACATGGATGGATTTGATCATTCGATACCTAACCACAACTGAATTACTCGACGACCGAGAAGAGGCACGTCAGATTCGCAACAGCTTGGCCTGGTATTCGATGATTGATGGGAAATTATATCAGCGTAGCTACACTACGCCATGTCTTAAGTGCGTTGGGCCTAAAGAAGCCAAATATCTAATGAAGGAGATCCACAAAGGCCTATGTGGTAACCATTCCGGGAGGCGATCCTTGGCCCAAAAATGTCTCTAGCAAGGCTACTACTGGCCGACCATAGAGCAGGACTACAAAGATTTTGCATGAAAAATGCCTCAAATGTCAGCAGTTTGCAGGGTGCCCAGACACCATGCCGAGCCACTCACCTCAGTAACATCGACGTGACCATTTGTCAAGTGGACCATTGATCTGATTGGGCTCCTTTCTCAAGCCCGATTCCAATTTAAGTACTGTATTATGGCCATCTATTATTTGACCAAATAGGTCGAGGTAGAGCCTTGCACCAACATGACCGAGGCAAAGTGTACCAACTTTGTTTGGAAAAATATTATTTGCTGGTTTGGGATCCCATATACCATCGTGACCGACAATGCGAAGCAGTTCGAATCCTCAAGCCTCCTCCACTTATACAAGCAGCTCAGCATCAAGAAAGTCTTCTCCTCTCTAAGCTACCCACAAAGCAACAGGCAGGTCAAAGCTATCAATAAGACGACCAAAGATAACTTGAAAAAAAAAGCTCAAGGGCCTCAAGGGAGCATGGATCAACGAGCTCCCAAAAGTGCTCTGGGCTTACCAAACAACTACCCTAACAGCTACCAGAGAGACCCCATTCTCGCTCGTGTACGGAGCCAAAGTTGTCATCCCGGCGAAGGTGAGATTACCAAGCTTCAGGGTTGAACATTACGACAAAATTTGAAATGCCGAGATCATGATGTCCAAGCTTGACTTGCTTGAGGAGAAAAGATACCGGGCAGCGATTCGTAACACAGCTCGGAACCAAGTCGTTGCTCGATACTACAACAAGCGGGTCCAACCAAGGAGCTTCAAAGTTAGAGATTTGGTGCTTAAAAAGGTCACGGTTCAGCAGCCCGGGGTGGGATCCTTTGGCCTAAAATAGGATAGGTCGTATAAGGTCGTTGGAATTGTCTAGCCGACACAAATAGATTATCCGACATAGAGGACAACTTGCTTGGTCATCCTTGGAACCCCGAGCTCCTAAAAAGATTCTTTTGTTAATCGATGCCAAAAATCCTTTTTGGCATCTGGCTATATTCTTTTTGTAACTAGCCATATTAAATAGGACTGGAATGTAAATATTATACATCAATGAAAATGTAAATTCCTACACTGTTCCACCGAGCAATGCGTGTTTAAGGAAGAGACAAATCCTGAAGAGGGATGCCGTAACTCCAACCTAGAGGATCAGACCATAACTCTCGAAGAGGGAGAGTCGTCCCGACTAAATGGACTGGGGGCTAATCTACATTTAGCCGATCATTAGTCTGTCGCCGTATGGGCCGCCCGGACAAAGTCGCCCCAACATAACTATTGCCTGACCAACATTAGACTTGTAAAAGTATCTATAAACTTAAACAAATCTTGAGGGTGGCAAGGTACAGGGTACCATACGCCGTTGTGCTTTGCCCGACTGAGAAATGGGTTTTCCCTACTCGGACGAACTTGGTAACCATTGAGACATTAAACTCGACAACGATAGAATTAAAAAATGAGTGCTAAGAATACAATGGTCCAGGAATGCTCCTCTCGAGGAGAACCTAGATTTAAGTTCCTAATTCAATCCCAAGGCCAGGGTCTATGTTAACTTGGCGAAACGAAGGCCAAACTTCATTCCCAAGGAACTTCTCGCTCTTTCAAGAAATGAGGGTTTCTATCCGAGAATAATCGCACTTGGGAAAAATTCAAAAAATAAAATAAATAAAAATCCGAGAAGCAATGAACTTGGAAAAGTAAAATTTTCATTACGTAAGAGTGAGGGGGAGGTACAGTTAACCGGGCACCTCCCAAGCCTGGATAAATAAAAGGAGGGAAAAAGAAAAAACAATAATAAGCCTGGGCCTCTTCCCCGGTGTCACCATCTCCGCCTTGTTCGTCCCCATCGTCCTCGTCGTCCACTTCGACAACCTCCTCTTCCCCCGGCTGTTGTGTTGTGCTTTGCTCTGGCTCGACTTTAAGCGACCAGTTGAAGCCCTTAACCTTGGGATGCTTTCAGATCAGGTAGTCTCTGAGGTCCATCATGCCGAAGTAATAGTAGTCGGCGTATTCCAGGGACGCCTTGAATTCCTCTATGGCTTGAGTGAGTCGGCCAGATAGCTCCTCCCAAAAACACAGGTTCTTGGCCTGTAAAGCTCCCAACTGGTCCCTAACCAGAGCAACCTTGTTCCTTATCTGTTCAGCCGCTCTTTTCACCTCTTCTGCCGCCACCTTGGCCTAGTTGGCCTCTTCTTTAGCCTTCCTAGCCTCCTCCTCGGCCTGGAAAAGAGCTCCATTGATTTGATCAAGCTTAATGTTTTTTTCACTAAGCTCCTTCTCGACTTCCCTTTTACCAAGAAAGGTCTTTTTGTGCCTCTCCTTCTCCAAGTTGAATTCCTTCAGCCTAGCCATATAGGCCATGTCCAAGAAGGCACTTGTCTGAGGAGAAAAATAAGTGAAGCTCAGAATAAGACAATAACTAGCCTTGGTGGCAGAGCGGAAGGCAGCGCTGGAAAGGCCCTCAAAATCCTCCCCTATGAGGTTCAACAAAAAATCTTCCTAGGGAACCACATCCTCAAGATGATCGAGGATATGGCAGCGGTAATTTAGGCACCTCCTTGGAGGGTCCCCTAAAGGGGACACTACAGTTGTAGTGACGGCAACAGGTAGGGTCTCACCCGACGAAGCCCTAGTCCTCGTCGGCGGGGGCGGGGTCATTTGGATTGAAGTGGATGGCCGCTCGGACCATGGCGCCTACTCAGACCGCGATGGCACCACCGGCCTTGGGGTCTTTTTTCGTTTCTTCCTGACCGTCGTTGCTTTCCCTTTCTATTTATGAAGGCGTTCCATGAGGGCATGCCTCTTTTCTGCGTTGCTCAGCCTGGAAGACATATCTGCAAAATCAAAACCTCCATGTCAGGACAAGGTTGGCACACACGAAAAAAACAAAAAATAAAAAACAAAAACTCGGGGCTAACCTCCAATTTGGAGCTAGCCAGGCATGCACAGAAGGCGAATCACATCCCTAAGGTCCTCGTCTACCACGGGTGGCCCTGCATCGAAGGAGCCACTTGATGAGTCCTCGGTGCTGGACGATAATGGCTCCTTCGCCGGCCACCTGAATCAGGCAGTGCTTGGCCTTGGGATGTCCACGGCGCTTGGCCTTGCGACTGTGACCTACTTGGCTAACCAGGCAGGCCAGATGTTAGATAGGGGATTAATCGGGAAAGGGTGTCTTTCTTAAGCAGGAACGACTATTGTCTCATCAACTCTGGCTTCTCAAACAGGTCTTCGACCGCCCTGATAATATGGCTTAGTGCCCATAGCCTCTTAGACCACACCTGCCCTTGTTCAAATGTCCTCGGGACACGTTGGTCTGTAGGGACAGCCTCACCAACCCAGGCTAGGTAATTACCCCTGACGTAGAACCACTCGTACTTCTAGAGTTTGTCCGAGTTGGGGTGCCTAAAATGAAGTCCTTCCTAAAGCCGGTGACGTAATACCAACCGGATTACCGGGGAAGCTTTTTCATTTTATAAACTTGCTTAAATGCCTCGGTAGTACCTCCAAAGAACATACATCTCGATCAGCAACCTGTAGCTATTTGGGTTAAGTTGAGCCGAGCACACATTCAAGTCGTTTAGTGCCTGGCGGAGGAATGGATGGAAAGGCAGGCGCAGCCCGGCTCTAAAAAACTCTGCGTATAATGTGATACACCCCTCAGGCGGAGACAGGGGGAGTCACTCTCCTCAGAAGTGATGAGGATCACATCGTCTAGGATATTGAACTCAGTACACAAATCCTCAAGCCGAGACTCTGTCATTGCGCTGGAGTAAGCTGCTGCTGAAGTTTGTCTAGGCCGGGTTACTCGGTAAGTGGTCACTCCTCGGACTCGAGTAACTCGAACCCTTTCGTCCTCTTCTTCTTCGGCAGTGCTCATCGCTGGCTCGGCCCTTTCGTCCTCGACTAACTCGAACCCTTTCGTTCTCTTCTTCTTCGGTAGCACTCATCGCTAGCTTGGCCTCCTCAACTGCTCGCTCCTCTTCGGAGATGTCAACAGTTACCCTGCCCACAACCTAGATAGGAGCCCCGGAGTCTCGACCAGAGGTGCTTGGTACGTCGGTCGCTGCCTCCAACTCAGCCCGCTCTTGAGCCGTAACTCAGGACACGCTTGCCGTGGCCGCCCTGATGTATAGATTCTCGCCCCTGCACAATCTCACCGGGCGCTCCCCATCTAGCAAGTTGAGGAACTCTTACTAGGGGATGGTCTGAGCGTTGACCCTCAATATTTTGTCCAACAGATCAGCCCTATCCTGCTCTGAGGACAAACCTTCCACATCAACCTCTCTAGAGGATGATTCGATCTGAGGACTACTTTTCGACCAGGAAATATTAACGTTTTGGGAATCTAACAAGTTGTTCATCTTTCTCGCGCCCCTCAGGGAATTACCTGATTGGACTGTGGAAGCTTGGGAATGAAAAAGTTCTCGGGTTGGTAACTATAGCTCTGTAGTTAAAACTCAAGGGTAGTGAAGTGTGGCCTCGATTGTGTGAAAATGGCAGGAAGAAAGGTCTTATTTATAGCCATTTTAGGCAGGAAACCCAGGTGCAGAAAATGAAGAGGCGTGATGATTACGCCTATCAAGGGAGCAGTCGTTTGCAGTGCGACACGTGTCTCTTCCAGTTCCTTCGCGTGACCTTTCGTTTCACACTGTCTCAGGATGCCGCTTAATCTTCTATCTGGAGCCGACCTCACCCACTCGGCGTAGTCCACCGACCGAGCATCGACTAGGTGAACTGGGGGGCTACTATTGAGGGTGAGCTCAACGTCGTCGTTGAGCATCCTACTGCGAGTGGTCAGCCATAACAGCACGGTAAAGCTACCGGGAGCCTAGAACTGATCCCGATGAGCCTGGATCTCATGTCTGAGGTGCTTCTCAGGGCCACTAAGGCCACACCTAAATGGGTTGCCTCCTCAGATTTAGTATTAGCTCGGGTCGGATTATTCTCACTTAAAAGTGGGCTGCTACTCGCCATCACTGGCCAACAGATGACAAACAACTCACCATTGGATGGGAGGTAATCTACCGGCGGAGAGGGGTGACACTTGTCTCCTGCCACCTAACACGCCTTGATGTGATACTCAGGTTGTGGGCAAAACCCACCTAACACTTGGTCGAAGTAGTAGCCTATAAATAGGATGCATTTATTGCATCCTAGCATGCATGCTCCTTCCCACCTAACAAGTTTTTGTTCTTTGTCGAGCAACTCCAGTCTTGAGCTTCGGAGAGCCCTTGTCTGTTGTCTGACCTGTACTTTTCTTGCCTCCGAAGCTCCCTCCTCTAGTAGCAGATCTACCCGATCAGGCAGAGACGAACAGGGGAGAGCTGAGCACCATGCGTAGCTGCACGTGGTGTTGATCCGTTGCGAAACTTCGGTAAGCATCAACAAACCCAAGCTCTAATAAATTTTAACAATTAATTAAACTCTTTAATTAATGTGCCAAATTTATTAGTTTTAGTATTACTCCACTAAAAACCTGAAACTAAACTCTTAAGATTATAGTGAAAATTACTCAAAGAAAATTAGCGAGTAATTCATTAATATAAGTGTTACATATAAGTCAGTCCTTCATAAATAGTTCATAATAAGAACTAGGTTTAATTTCTGTTTACTTCTCTTATTACATCTTTATTTTGTTTCAATAATTCTCTAATGCATAGTTAATTTACAATCTTGTTATAACTGAGCGCTCTATTGTTTAAACTTTGAATTATCACTCAAGAGAGTTATTTTTCTAACTTTCATAAGAAAGGAAAAGATTCTGTATCTGTATAATGTTATTCCTAGCTATTTATTATATTATGTTTCTAATATGCTAAGTTATGATTTGTGTTTAGACAAATCTTACCACGCAAGGAAAAAAAACATAATCTCATAAATAGGAGTCTAATAAATACTCAAGATTAAGAATGTCAAATATATGATCATTATAGTGATAAATTTGAATACTCAATTTGTAATGGATGATTATTAGATATTCATAATTTATCTAGTCTAGTCCTATATAATCTCATTATATAAAGTACCTCCAATCTAATGTCTCTATATTAATAGCTCAGATAAGACTATTTCATTCCAAATGAGATTGAACTATAATTGTAATATTTAATTAAAGATCCTAAGCTTTAATTAATTATTACGAACTACTTAGATTATTATATATGAATTTTATCCCTAAGCATATAACATTTATATACTAAATTTATAGTCACATAAATGATCATGAAATTTTCTTGATGTTTATAAAAGTATTCATAATACATATAAGCAACCAAAATAATTATAAATGTCACTTTATTTATTTATTAACAATATATACAATGTCACAGCTTATACGGCACCAACCCTAACAGCATGACAACTATGTTTTTTGGGTTTTTTTTTTAACTTTGTGTTCTTATAAACGACCATCATTGTCCTTAGATGAGTCATAGGCAAATCACATATAAAAACCATCCAAAATTTAACAGACACAAGCAAAAGGACTAGTGATGCAACATATTTACGAATTCAAGGGGTCAATTACCTAAATTGTTTGTTTAGGGACTAAACTGCCACATGCAAGAGGTTCAAGGAGTATTTGTACAAAAAAAGCCTTAAAATAAATTTGGTTAAAACGGGGGCCAAGTCTTGTTTGATATGTACAAAGTTAGTTTAGGGGAAAATTTCACATATTAAGGGCTTTGGGCAGGGGAAAATCACATGAATTAAGGAGGGTATGCAATAGTGGCAATGTTGTAATTAAATGTTAAGTGTTGGGTAGACTTTGGAATTTCAATAAAATAGTAAAACTCATTTCAAATTTAATTTAACCAGAATTTAAAATTAAATAAAACAAAGCCAAATCTTTATATGGAATGTGATTTATGAAAAATATGGATTAGATGGATCTAACACACTAACTAATTAAAATTAGACATAATGAACCATGTTTTAATTTGTGGGTGTTTCATAAAGAGAAAAAGAGAGAAGAAAATATCACATACATTAAAAGGGGTTCTTTATAGATATGCTACAAAAGTAAAGGGTGGATTGATTTATGCCACATAGAAAAATAATTACAGAGAATGCCTTGCTATATCAACACACTCTATTTTAAAGTATACCCTCATCCCTACTTTTGGCTAATGTTCCAAGGCAGCTCTTGCTACTTTGGTGGCGAGCTCTCAACGTTGTATATGAGCTACAGAACAAATAGAACAACAGTTTCAAAGGATCCGTGTCGTTGGATTCATCAACAGACCGTTCGATCAGGCCGTTGGTAGCAACTCTTGATGTTGTAGCTCTCCACAATAGCTCTTGATGTTGTAGAAGAGTTACAAGAATCGATGGAGCAACAGCTCCAAATGATCCACGCTATTGGATTTGTCGAATTTGATTAGGTCACTGGTGACAGCTCTTGACGTTGCTTTAGAGCACGAACGGATGGAGCAACAAATCCAGAGGATTAGTGCATTTGGATTAGTCAACAAGCGGCTCGTCGCTGACGACGATCTTCTTGTTGGTGCTCCACGGGCTCTAACAAGGTGTAGGTGTGAGCTATAAATCTCCTTCACGAAAGAGAAAGGAGAGACAAACGTGACATTTTTTACAAGACTTTTGCCCACTGTGGCATAAGTAGATCCAATGGTTAAAATGGTGGCATGTTTTCAAATTATCTCCATGAAAAGCTACTCAAAGAGAAGTGTCACCTTATTTTATCTTTAGTGGCCTTTATTTAAGGAACCTTCATCCATTATGGATATCTCAATGATTTAGGAATCTAACAACTAATGTTAATTGGGTCAAAACTACTATGGCCATTCTAATTGGGTCACACTTAATCCTAGAGAGCCCAACATGAATTTTTTAAATAAATTGAATATATATATATATATATATATATATATTCCGACAATCACATACATAAACTTTTACTAACTTCATATCATAATTTTGAAATAGTATGTAGAAGACGCGTGAGGAGATAATTTTAATGACGATTAACAATATCAAGTTAATAGGGATACCATTAATCATCATAACAAAGTTATGGATTTCATATTTATGAGTTAACGCTTCCAGCTATTCATAATATTATGTCTACAAAGTATTGAGTTATTAATTTATGAATTAATCTCACCCCTTGATTCTTGCTAGCAACCTTTTGATAGTTGACCACCCAAACTTGTCTACCATTGATTCTTGCTAGCAGTCTTTCGAAAGTTAACCATCACCATTTTCATTGGTTCATCTTCTTCAACATCTTTGTCACTATATGCTGCTTAGAGTGTGCTGATGACAATATGGAGTGAGTATTTCTATTAGAAGAAAATCTCAAAGGGTAAGATCTACCTGAGATTGACCACAAGATCTCCAGAGTTAGATTCCATCAACGATCATGAGATCTCGCAACAACTATGCACTAGCCTTTTTGTCTTGTTTTGATTCATTTTTCTTAAAATTTTTTCTTCTTTGTTTCAAATGGATATCTTTTAAGTTAATTTTACTTTTATTATAAAACTACAAATGATTGGGTAAAAAAAGATGGATTTATTTAATTTTATAAATTTGTATGAATTCAAGTCAGAGATAAATTTGAGCTAGAAATGGAATTTCTTATAACACTATAATTTTTTTAGATTAATTACAAAAAATCTCCCTTCAACTAAAGGCTTTGTAAGAATGTACACGCAAATTTGTAAAATCGTAACATTTAATTCCCTTCTCTTTGATCTATAATATATTAATGAAAAAACTTCTTATATTAGTATTGTTGACCAAAATTGTTACATGATAGACATGCAAAGGGTTAATTTTAGTTATTCTATTATGTTTAGAACTAACCTAAAGGTAAAATATTATTTACCTTAAAAAATTTAATTATTTAGGAAAATAAATTAAAAAATGTTAATAAATTTTGAAAATGAAAACTAATTACCTCTCTTTTATTTTTGTATAACTTCACAAGAATGAACTATTAGAGTAATTGTATACTAAATTATTTAATAATTTTTTATTCTTTCATTTTTTAACTAGGAGGACGTTTGAGAAGTCAATTCAAAGTAAATTTAGAAATACCATAAAAGAACCAACAACACAAAAAGGACCAAAAATAAAGAAGAAAATCCCCCTTTAACTAAAGGCTTTATAACGATATACACATTGATTTACAAAACATAACATTTAATTACCCTCTCTTTGATCTATAATATATTAACAAAAAAAAAAAACTTCTTAAGTTAATATTGTTAACCAAAATTGTTACCTGATAGATTTGCGATATATAATAAAAGGTTAACTTTGGTTATTGTATTATGTTTAAAGCTAACATAAAGGTAAAAGTTTATGTACCTTAAAATTTTAATTATTTAGGAAAATAAATTGAAAAATGTTACCGGCTATTTGGCGACGGTTTTCACCACACGGTTCCCACCACAAACTCGGTTATAAACAATGTAAAGCTCTTATATGCTGCAGTAACAATTAAAAAAATTGTTATAGTATAAAGCTCTCACATGCTATAATAAAAGTGGTTCTAATCAACAGTTTATACCACCTTTTCAAACATATTCTTAATAAATTTTGAAAATAAAAATTAGTTACCTCTCCTCTATTTTTGTATAACTTCACAAGAACAGAGAAACAATTGCCCCCATGCAGGATCGAACGTAGGTTCAAAGGTACCTTTGAAAATAAAAATTAGTTACCTCTCCTCTATTTTTGTTACTTTTGGAAAGTAGGTTCAAAGGTAAAGTTAAAAGGCATGTTCTAAAAGAATCAATAACGAAAAAGGACCAAAAATAGAGAAACAATTGCCCCCATGCAGGATCGAACTACAGACCTTCAGTTTACAAGACTGACGCTCTACCACTGAGCTATAGGGGCTATTGTTGGCGGTTTAAAGTATCAGAATAACTATTATCTATTATCTCTGCCTTGTAAAAGCAACAAAAGAAAGTGGCAGGCAATTTGTAGAGGGAGAAACATCGGCAGGAGAAGAAGAAGAAGAGAGAAGAAAATAATGGCGTCGTCGAAAGGCAGCGGAAGTGGAAGTGGAGGAATGGAGAAGCTGAGCTTAGAACAGCTGAAGGCGGTGAAAGAGCAGGCGGATCTGGAGGTGAACTTACTCCAAGACAGCCTCAACAACATCCGCACCGCCACCTCGCGCCTCGACCTAGCCTCAGCCGCCCTCCATGACCTCTCCCTCCGCCCCAAGGGCAAGCCCATCCTCGTCCCTCTCACCGCCTCTCTCTACGTATCCGGCACTCTCGACGACGCCGATCACGTCCTCGTCGACGTCGGCACCGGCTATTTCATCGAGGTCTCCTCTCGATTTCTTTTGATTTTCTCTGTTTAGATTTCGAGTCGTATTAGGGTTAAATCTTTCCCCTTTTTTTGGTTTCTTTTTGGTGTGCATCAGAAAACGATGGCTGAAGGTAAAGATTATTGCGAGCGGAAGATCAACTTGCTGAAGTCGAATTTTGATCAACTTGTTGAGGTTTGTTCTTAAAACATCTGTTTCTACAATCTCCTGATGGGTAAAAGATTTTTTTTTTTTTTTGGTTGTTGTTGGAAGCTGAACAAAGTGAAATGAATTTATTTAGTAAAGAGAAAAAGGGAGAGAAATCTAAAGAATAAGATAGTAGGAAATGATGAGCTCTTCATTGCTGAAAACATAATTACAGAGTTCTTTAAATGCTATCAGACTCACAGTGAACTAATCACTGTTAACCACGTGGACAATTGATCTATCAAACTCTACTTACTTCAACAGATTAACTAATCACGCCGCTAGTTACAACTGATTATTAGTCCTAACAGCCCCCTAAAGATTGGAAAGATTTTTAACAGTGAGTTTGCTTCTTCTCATCAATGTGTACTAAGAACTAGATACAAAAGGTTGTTTGGGAGCCACTGTTCAAACGGTATTTTGTTGTTTAAACCAATTTTGCTAGTGTTTTCTTTCATAAAATTTTGAATTGTTATAATGTTTTCAGTTCAAACTATTGGTTCATACTAAGTTTCCAAACGCCATATTAGTGAACATATCTGCAAGTTGATGTTGTGAAGGTCCATGCTTGACTTATAATCTCTGCTGCAACACACTCTTTCTAACTAGATAAAGATCAAGTTTTACGTGCTTTTTCCTTGCATGAAGAACTGGGTTTGCAGCTGACATTACTGTATTCAAGTTATCACACCACATTGCCGGTAACTTGGTTAGGCTCGCCTTTGGTTTTCAAATCAATGATTGCAACGAAGAAATCTTTTCAACCAATTTTTCTAAACCTCCAAATTCAACTTCAGTGGGTGATCTGGAAATTGTGTGTTCTTTCTTTGAATTCCAAGAGATCAAGTTTGGACCAAAGTAGACTAATTAGACAGATGTTAGCCTCTTATCAATCCAAGTCAGTTGTTCAATCAGCATCATGGAATCCCACTAGGTTCAATTCTCATTTTACTACTTCTTTGAGATGAAGACCATAATCTAGTCACTGACAAGTACCTCAAAATCCGTTTTAGTGCTTTCCAGTGAGCCTCTAGGGGATTTTGCATGAACTGACTATAGGCTATTTCAGGTGTGGTCATATAATGTAGTGCCCCACAATGATCCTATGTAAGTGTGAGTTATCTACTGGATCGCTAATTATGTGTATATTCACTGTTTTTTGTATTGCATTTTAGCCTTACATAACCAACCAATAATGTATTTTTATTTTTGAAACTAGAAAACTGTATATTAATGATCAAGAATTTTCTAAAAATAAAAGAGGAAGAGTTGTCCTCAATTATAAAGCTGAAATTTAGGCTACAAAAAGGGGGCCAACTCCTAAAAATGTCAGACAAAAAGCATACTACACTAATCAATGATGTATTTAATTTGAGATAAGTGCAATCCTTCAGAGGTATGTTTTACCTGTATCCCCAGAAAATAGTCTATAACACAATATCCTTTATGAATTGGAAACGTTCAGACGTGTGGAAACCAACACCAATATCCTGTACATATTATTCAAGAAGGCTTTATTAGCGTCTATTTGTCTAATTGCCAACTGTCCATTATCTTTTCAAGACAATTGTGAGTACCACCCTTATAGTGGTTAATTTAACAACTGAATTGAACGTTTCATTATAGTCAAAATTGCAATGTGATGAAAGCTTTTTGCAACTAACCTGAATTTGTACTTATTTATATTCCCATCTGGATTCTCCTTCACTTCAAATACCCACCTACACCCTATTGCCTTTTTCCCTACTGGTAATGGTACAAGAAACTTGTGTTGTTCCTGAATAAGGCTAGATTCTCCTGACATTTCCTGTTTGCACTCAGTCTTCTGCAAGGCGTCATTTACCAAGTCTGATGCTATACTTTTCATTTAGATTCGATCCTTAACTATCCAGTGTCTCAGCCTTGCCGCCAGCTGGTGTGATGCTCCTGTAGTTGACTACCCTTTATTTTGTTGATGTGCCCACCTCAAAACCTGAATGTCGTTCCTCCAACCTGATTGAATTACATGTACGTGCACAAGGAACTTAGAAACATCTTTGGACCTGTTAAGTGTATTGGTTTCTGCTGCATTTACTGGGACAACAAGATCAGTGTGATTAGCTATGGGATCAATAACTGTTTCTGAGATTGTGGTTTCAATAATTGTTTCTGAGAATGGGACAACAGTAGGTACAAAACAAGAATTAGAAGTTGTGGATATCTTTTGACGAAGTCTTACACATAATGGAGGAATAGAAGAAGGTGGATTGATTTGTGTAGAGGAATGTAATAAGGATGTCTGAGAAAGGGGAAAAATATTCTCATCGATGATAACACCATCAGAGATTTGTAACCCAAATATGTGCTAGAAGTGGAATGAAACTAGAATTGATGAGCATTGTACGGCCTCACATTGATGAAACACAGAAGTGGGGGTGATACCTATTTGAAACAAACACTGAAGCTTTAAAAGCTTCATCCTAGTATCTATAAGCCATGAAAGCAATGCTGAAGGGGCAAACCATGTTCAATGCAGTACTAGGAACACTCTTCGGGGAGCTAAGGGGTCTTACTGTTTATCAACAAGCCTAGGGGAGGGATTCACTTCTTTTTTTGAACAAGTAGATTTGCTTGGGAAAGTCTTTACACAATTTTATTTTCAAGTTATGATGTATATTCCCTTTTGTATTTTGTCTTGTGCTTGTGAGGATGGTTGAAAACGTTATCGTTTAGGGAAAGGCGAAAGTGTTGTAGTGCTGGTGCATTGTGGGTTTTTTTTTTTTTGGTAGTTTGAATTTCATATTTTATTGGCATCAATTTGTTCCCATTGTTCTGTTGTACCTTTTGCAATGAAGAATTTTATGAAATTTGAAATGCAGGTTGCTTCTAAGAAGAAAAGCATAGCGGATGAAGCTGGGGCACTTTTGCAAGCAAAATTGAAGCAGTTATCTCCTAGTGCACAGTGAGTGAATGGTCATTTATGGGCTTACAATTGTCAGTTCCAAAAATCAGATTACACTGACGTTTTAAAATTGTTATCCACCAAGATATGTATATTTTTGGGATTTATCTTCCCTTTTGTTTAGTCAGTTGTAATCCAAAGTATCATGATCCTAAACCTTAATGCAAGCTGTTCTTTTAATCCAGAAACACAATACCTTTTTTTTTTTTTTTTATCTGAAGAAACACAAATTACTTGATTAATCTTGTTTTTGGGTTTCAACCATCTTTCTTTTTGGCCCCCTTAACTCCTGTCCACAGCTGCAAGTAGGGGCAGGCTTATTTGAATACCTTGAACATGTTCCAAAATTCAGCTACGAATTCTGATTTTAGCTTTGTGTTCGTTATTGGGTTTTGCAAGTTGTTAAAATCTTGAACGACAAGATAAGCTTTCGCAAAGTTGATCAATGTAGAGACAAGGTCATTAGAAGGTGGATTGGTTAATACATCCGGTGCAATGAAACTGAGAGCGCCAGGCGACGCAATGGTACAGGGCAATCATAATGCAATCCTATGGAAAATTTCTTGGCTATGGAAAAGCAGAACAAACTAATGCACATGGCATAATCATGCATGTGATGTTCAAACAATCAAGGGTCACAAGTAGTTAGTTTTGCTTAGATCTATAAAAATATATATATATATATCAATGGCAAAAATCAAGAACGTTGATGAAGTTAATTCCCAAGTTTCTTTTAAGTGCATGAATAATATCCTTTTTTTTTTCCCTCCTTTTCTTTTAGGAAACTCCATGAATAGAATTAGTCTAATTAAAGAAGCTATTAGCCGCGGAAAGGCTTTAATTAAACCTTATTCATTGCCTTTACATTGTTGAGGGGCGCAATATAAGATCATCAGCAATTGCATGGAAAATGTTTAAAACCATTACAGTAGCTATCAAAGATAATAAAAAATGCAATCAAAATGAAGGCCTTGTTTGTACTTGGACACCTGTATTTTACAAGCAAGCAAGAGGAAGAAGCTCAAGCCTGTTCAGAAATGTAACGGGAAGAAGAATCATTTCTAAGCCTTTCAAACATGAGGTTTTCAAGCCATTTCCAAATGGATCAGATATGATAGACAATAGTGAGCTCCCCGAGCCCCCGTACACACACACATAGAGAACAAATAAGAAGTTCATGTATTTTCTCCCCCAAAGCAGAGAATCACAAAAGGCAGGCATCTCGATTCGAGTCCAACTGCGTGATGAAACTCGAGCTGAGGCTATGATAAGGCCTGCACTTGTGCAGTCTCTCAAAATACGAAATCTTTAATCCATTTCTTCTGCCAACGTCAGATCTTACCCAAACTGGAGAAGAACCCACTTCACCGGTAACAACAACTACTGTATTTTTATCAGCAAAGTTAGCCAAAGGCACCATTGCCTCTGGCTCAATGGCAAAGGAAGCATCTACCATGAATATATGACTGAAGTGTCCAACAGGTAAGCCTTCGTTTTGAAGACGGAAACAGCTCACAAAGGTCGAGAAGATCACCTTGAATTCACGAAGTGTCTCGAGTGGTGGACAGATAAAACACTCCTCTTTGTAAAGGGATGAGGAGAGTATGTCTGTTGGCACGTCTTCTTTCTCTCTGAATGCAGCGTTGGCTCGAAACATGTCTGACTCGGGAATTGCTTTCTTTAGACCTCTCATTAGGACATCACAAACGCTGTTGGAAGGCGAACAGATGAGAATTCGACAATGCGGGGAGGTTTTATAGGTTTGGATCACGGCTTCTTGGATGACCACCCCGGTCCTTGATGGTTCTCTTACGTGTGCTGCCGCTTTAGCTTCAGAGGCACACATTGAACCGGCTATGAGATAAGGCGGTGAGCTCTGAATGCTTGAGATCCGACGAACTGTCAAGGATATTTCCGGATCGAGTCCGCAAATGCTTGAAGTGAGAGCGGGTGTGGGAATGCTACTATTCCGGGATACACAACTTGGGAAGAGGAAATTATCGAACAGAGAATCCGACACGGAGTTAAGTGCTTGGTGGGCCCTTTTCAGACAGACTCTATTGAATGAGAAACTGATATCGTATCTACGACTCGGGTAATGCTGAGAACGGAAGTCGTCATCGAACTTGACTAATACAAGATTACTGTTCACCACACGATAGATTATCCCCTGCGTGACATTTAGGAACCTTATAACATGCAGAGATAAGTTCTAAAGACCAATACATGTAGTAAAGCATTTTCTGGGATTTATATGCTAGAAAAATTTAAAGTCCAAGTGGTAAAATAGTCCCTTCAAATTAAGTTGATGAGAAGTACAATTTTCGAAAATCATTTTTGTATTCTGTACAAAAAAACTTTCATGCCTGAACTGTGCACTAGACATCCACCGAAAGGGGACAAACATGTGGTTCCCTTGCATTGTGCTCCTATGTAAATGGACTCTACTTTGATATTTGTTAGGAATTAGACGCTGTAATTTTATCAAGAGCAAAAACGTGCAAGAAAATAAGCAAAAAACACACAATATTTATAGTGGTTAACCTTCAATGTAAGAGTTACGTCTCTTTTCAGTCGCAGCAAAAAATTCATTTTGATGAAAAAATTTGTAAGAGAAATACCACACCATTCGCAACTCTATTTTTCTCTTGCCCCTCTGATAGTATCTTATTTGGTGCCACCCTTTATGTATAGAAAAACTAGAGAAATCGAATTTCATAAGTGTGAAATCCCCAAACCACTCTTAATGAAACTTTGGTCGATCCTTATAATTCTCTGTGTCTAGAAATAATTAGTTAAGGTATTAGGTTAGACTTAATAACTTAACAATATGGTAGTGTCAGATAATCCGGTATATGTTACTAATAGAATGACAAGTTCATAGTTCTGTTTATTCACAACATTTTGCTCCAACTAATTGGACAAGCATAGTAGTCTTGTTATTGAACAAATGTATTAAAGCTGCGGAACTATGGATTGCAACTTACACATGGATTGCTCTTGCTAATGCTCACTATGTACAAAAGAGTTATTTTTGTGCAAATATATATATATATACATATATATATAGATATATTTAGTGCAAATGAAGAGAGGGAAATTGACGTCAAGAAAAGTTAGCACATCCCAATTAGATTGCCACCCACTAAACAACTCATCCTATACCGGACTTCTAACTCTAATTCACTAATAAGAAATAAAAACAAAAGAAATGACAAAAAACATATATTGAAAGGAAATTAATCACTTATTATATAACAATCCATAAATTCTCCCGTTTGGACTCTCAAATTTGGGGACATAGTTGTTAAAATGAGAGGCAATGCATGTCTTCAGCAATATAGTTTGTCAAACAAAAGTATTGAGCTCCATGGCTTACCTCATCAAAATATGATTAAACACAGACTCAAAGCTTTTTTTTTTTTTTTTTTGGTGGCTAAGCCAAAGATATGTTGTAAAGAATTATTATCGGGGAATTTTCTCATTATATTATTGTTTGTCTTTGAAAATTCAAATTAAAGATGAAGCATCAATTTAAAAATAAATAAATAAACTAACCTAGTTTTATAAAATCAGCAGTATTATTCAATTGGCTTTATAAATATTACTGTTTGCAGTTACTTATTTCAGTATATGGCACTTCAAGTTGAGGAAGATTACCTGAAAGGGTTCAGCTTCACTACCTGAAGGTCGTGCATAAGCTGAGTCCCTTGACAAAAGAAATGGCCGTCTGTCACGAATAGCATCGAGTTTGAATGCCACAAAGATGGTATCATCCTTTTCTTCCTTTTGATTTACACCTTTTTGTCTGTCGGATTTCTTATAGACTGCTGCTCTTTGCAACTCCAATGTCACATTCTGGAGTTTATATTCGCTCCATTTCTAATTCAAACAAAATAAATTAACTTTTGTAGGTTAGAATTAAGTAGCACATTATCGAGAAAATTGGCGGTGCCTTATCTATCGAAAATTCTGTAAAAATTGGTCAATACAGATAGAAAAAAGAAAATTAATGGAAAACATATCATTGATACAAATCAGAAAAAAAAAAAAATGAATACAAAAGACCTCTAAAAACTAACTGTCCTTCAAGCGTACCTTGCAGATATACTCTAGAGCAATGTGAAAGGGCAAAATCAAGCGTACCTCATAATAGTAGTCCTCAGCATATAACAGAGCAGCAAAGAAATCCTTGTATGTAGAGGGAGACAAAGGCTTCTTCAGAACATCCGGTACAATGTCTTTCTTGATCAAATCCTTGACATCATCAGGAATCAAGTACAAAGGCAATGAATCATTCTCGGCTAGCAAATAATTTGTCTTCCCTTGCTGATGAGCCACCTTTGTAAGAGCAGGCTTCAGGATCCGAGGTTGCTTCTCGGATGACGAGTCAGATTGAGAAGGAGATGGAGAATCAATCAAGGACTCGAGTGACTTGTACAAAGGTGCAGACTTTGCAGGCTTTGGAAGGGTTGAAGATGAACTAACGGAAGAAGATTGTGGTACTTTATAAGATGAAGATGTTTGGGTTTTAGGAGAGGATGTGGGTTGACGTGGTCTAGAAGTTGATGATAATTGTGATTGTGATCTTTGTAAAACCGCGACAAGCAGTTTGGCTTCCAAGTCCCTTCTTGCTCGATTATCATTTTGCAACGATGTCTGAGCATAAGAAGACCTGTCACTCGTGGTGTTATTACGCGGAACTGAAGTGGGAATATTGGATTCGCGTACTTGATGGGTGTGAGGAGGAGAATGAGAACTTGTTTTTCCAAAAAGGTTTCCCATGGTTCTTCCAGCATTAGATAGGGTTGTTCCAGTATATAAGAATCATGAATCTCATCTTGGCAGCAGAGAAAACATCGCACGAAGGATTCGTTTGTGTTGTAATTGCTGCGATTCAAAAGAGAATGACAGAGAAAGAAACGGGTTTTAGCCTCTTTTCATGTTTTTTTGGTTGACAATAAAACAACTCAGAAAGAGATCAGTTTGAAGACAATAAACGTTAAGCACACATATAAATTAATAAATGAAGCAGAGACGTGATCTTTACGTGTGAATATAATCACAAAATGAGCAAAGAAAAAGGGGAAAAGAAACCGAAAATTAAGTAAAAGAAGAGGAGGAAAAACAGCACCTGAACCTCAGCGGAACTGGGACTTTATAGATCATTCAATGTGCAATCAGTCCAAAGTGATGTATATAATATATAGCCACAAGAATTCTAGGCAAATTTGGTTTAATATTATCTCCAACAAAATTTCAAAACAAATATAGTTTAAACTACTAAATGTTTGACAAGCGCGTGAGAATCATTTTTATAGTTTAAAATATTTTAATATTTACAAATTTTATATTATAATAATTTTTATTTTTAATTATAATATATAAAAATTTTATACTATTTAATAATTATTTTTATAATTCTAATAATAATTCTTAGACACCTCATACTTTATGCCTATTAAAACTTGTTTTCCAGTTCCAGCAACGAAATGACAAATTCAGGCTCTTTTCTCTTGCAGCGCAGCAAATGATATCCATTTTACTTCGGCCAATCAGCAAACGGATTCCTCTGGGTCATTTCGTCTTACTTTAATAATGAGACAACTTTGGGACGACTTTGATGGACCCAATAAGATTTTGACACTCTCAAAAGACTGAAAAGAAAAAGCACAAATGGTGCTCGAGCTCTCTGATTAGTCTCTCCTATAATTCGATTAGAGAACATTTACCAGAATTTAGATTTTTAGTTGCACTAGCTTAAAAAGAAAGCATTAATGTTGCTCGATGTCTCTGATTGGTGGTCTCCTATAATTCTATTAGACAACATGTATGAGAATCAAATTCTCAGTTGCACTAGCCAGTCGATCGTTAACAATTCCAGATGGAAAATTTGCCTATTAATGAAGGGCACTACTTGGAAAAAAAAATCTTTCGAAAAAATTATTAATCCCTAAGTTTAAGGATTATAATATTTCTGTCTGTGAACTTTGAACTTTGAACTTTGACGGATTAGTTTCTGAAACCATTTTTTTTTTTTTAATTTTGGTCACGTCCTCCAAAAATAATAAAGGATTTCAAAAACTCAACATAAATAATCACATCCATGACACATAATAACCAAAAAATTTGCGTAATAGTTATATTAAATGCAAAATTTTCTAATTCTCAACAGGTTCTAACAAAAGATAAGAGAACAGCTGAAGATAGATAATATGTTTTTTTTTTTTTTTTGTACACGTTCAAGATATCAAACAATGACACACAATCATTGCTGTTAAATTTTATAAATCGTTGCTTAATATTAGCGTTAGGGGTCAAACATATTAAAAAATAGAAGTTTAGGGAGTAATATTCCAAAAATTAAAAGTTTAAGGGACTAAATTGCTATAGTCCTCAAAGTTCTAGAGCTAATAATCTTTTAAATATTTTGTAACAGCCTAACTGCCCAAGTTGCAACATAGTATTGGTTTATTATTCTTAATCTTACTTTCATACTTGTAAAAATGCAAAATAATTTTTTTTAATAATACTTATGTTTCTTAAACAATCATTGAAAATATATTCAACATATATGTTTTACTTAAAACACACATTTAAACTCTTTTTCCAAATATGGTACTAGTATATAACTAGACCGTCACATACTACAATAATTAGAAATCCTTCAAAAAGCATAAATAAACTATAGTAGTATCCATAGTCTGACCTTCACATTTATTCCACAGTCACATCTAGCCCATCAAACATTCATACTGGTTTCTTGGCAGGATTACGTGTGAAATGAAGGAACTAGTTGAGCTTTTGCTTAGTAAGTTGAAACATATCTTATAAAATATTTCAAACGAATACTAACTGTAATATAATACATGATTCCAATTATGTTTTATTGTGAATATCTTATTCATATTCTTATTCTTATACTTATTATGAACTATGGGCCCAAGTGTTTTTAACTAAGTGCGCCCAATCATTTGAAGACTAAGGTCATCATTTATTCTTGACATGATACTTCCCTTGGGTCTAGAGGTTGCTTCAACACTGATTTATCTTGTCTTGATTATTTTAACTTGAGGGTTTAGTTCAACAGTGTTATACACTTAGTGAACATATTGTATGTCATGACTTGGTATCTAAAGTAATAAGTATAACAAATGCAATCGTAACGCAAACATGTATAAAGCATATAAAAATCAATTTCTTTATACTATAAGTGAGATTTGAAACCTACTTGGATTCTGCTCTAATATTTTCTAATTTTATTTTGTTACTCTATTAGACAGGTATGTGTTATATTTTAAGTGACACCCAACTATTAGCTTAAGTCCATAATATCAATCTATTTTTACATTATTTTACTTAGATTTGCCATAGCCAAAGTTTACACCTCAATATACGGCTTCTAAATTTGTCTTAAGCAATTTATTATTCACTTAAGGACTTTGAGCTAAAATGATAAATTCAGAATTCGTTTTAACCATTTAATAAAAAAGAAGATTTTACTCTCAACTAGTTTTGAAAAATTTTAGACTTCCTCGGGCTAATCTCTATGGCTACTCACTCCTATGGCAGTGTAGAAAACCAATCATACCTAGCGAAAAATTCTGTTTTGTAGGTTTGCAATTGACCTGAAATATAAAAATCTTGATTGACCCTAGAATAAAATAGAATTGTTTTATAACGTAACATTTAGCTTTTTGCAAAGATTAAAATTTTCAGAAGGTCCTTTGTTAGATTCAAACAATTTTAAAAAGTTTTTCTCCGTTTTACTACTTTAAAATTTTGTGATTAAACTTTGTAAATTCTATAACTAAAAATCCATGTAGAATTTAGAGAAATCTCATTTCACAAAAGTTAACAGTTTTGATAAGATATACAACTTTTGTGTTTTAACTTTTTTTTTAAAACTAAATGTCTTAAAAGTGTTTTGGTTAATTTTATGCATGACCAAAATAGCAAATTATGTTTTTCGACTTGATCCAAATGGAATTTGAGGAACGTTTCTTAATGAAAGTTGTTTATCTCAATGTTTATATTAAATTAAGCATTTAATTTCACATATTTTTCTATCAATTTTTTTTTTTATGTTTTCTTTGTTAGTTTCTCAGTTTTTTTGTGTTTTTAATTGTGTAATTTGTGTTTGGTAGGTGTTTTGTAATTGGGTGTTGCTTAAATAGGACATAGAGCCGACTAATGAAGGGAAATGATTTAAATGAAAACGCTAGTGTAAGGTTCAATTAAGTTTCAAACATCACCTATGGCATAAAGAAAATGATTCTTTATAGGCTTTATTCATGTGTGGTTTGCAATTACATTTGTTATGCATATTAGTTTAGATACCAAGTCATGACATACAATATGTTCATTAAGTTTGCAAGACTGGCAATCTAAAAACCTAAAGTCAACATAATCAAAATAAGATAATTAAGTGTCGTACTAACATCCATTCAGGTGAGGATCAAAATTCTCCCGACCCAAGGGGAGCATTAAGTTAAGTTAAGATACGATCTCGATGTTCAATGATTGCTACATCCGGTAGGACCACTTGGGCCCATAATTCAGAACAAGTAGAATAATAATAGCATGTTCTTTATAAAGCATAATTAGAATCATGAATTGTGTTATTGCTAGTATTCATTTAAGAAATGTTTGTAAAACTTTAATATCTATAATTCTCAAAAAATCTTAGAACTCAATAATTTTTATAGAAGAAGATTTAGAGCGTACCTTAATTCATGGCTTCAATTTGTAGAGAACCCTTAAACAGAAAGTTTGTTAGAGAAGAACCCAGTTTCTCTCCCTAAACCCACAATTATTTCTTTTAACGTTTTTTCTGATGGAGAGAGAGAATACAAAATTGATTGGGTGGAGAGAAGACTAGACTCTTATTTATGGACCCTCAATAGGTGCCTTTCTATCAAAGCACACATATCTTCAGATATAGATAAATCTTTTAATAAGAGTTGCAACCCCTCATTGCAATAGAATTTTAGCATTTAAATAACTATTAAACTAAATAAATAAATAAATCTTATAAATATTATAGGCCTTCAATTACTTATGTGGGCCATAATTCTAACAATGTTTTGTAAGAAATGTTTGGACTTATTGAGCAAAAATTCATCTAGTTCTTCATGCTATAGAAAATCTTGTTAGGAGATCAATATGAATGATTGATGAGTTGGGTGCAGTGGCTGGACAAATGCATTAGTCAGGCTATGGATACTATTGCAGTTTAAATTTCGCTTTTTGAAATACTATTTATTTTATATAGTACGTGATGGTCTGGCAGTAATCTAAAGCTGGCATAATTATGTTTTAAGAAAAGATTATTTCATATTTTTACAAGTAAGTATGATTAAGATTAAGATATCAGAACTAAGTAACGGCTCAAACAACCGGCATCAACGATGTTGCTAGTGGTCAGAAAATACAATATTTCTAAGTTAATACCATATTTATAGAATATATATATATATATATATATATATATATATATATATATATATATATATAGAATGCCCACCTCAAAAAAAGGAAGCAAAAACAGAAATGAAAATAAAAAATTACAATCCATATTCACATCAAGAAACAACAAAACCAAACAAAAAAAAAATCCTAACTTGATACATTAACTACATTTGAATATTCAAAATTTTCTCTTTTTTTGTGGTGGTGATCTATACCCCCGGTTTTTGGAGCTCACCATAAGAGGCACAAACTGTTTTTAACTCCCATAAAATTTATTCGACTAATCCGAAGTTGACCTAACAATATTACAACTCCCATAGAATTTTTTAATTATAACAAAAATCCAGACTTCAGAAATACAAAATGGAATAAACAAAATATTACTACGATTGAATTGGACATGGGAATCGGCACGAGAGAAAGCAAAGCAGCGGTGGATGAGGGCGTAGGAGTAAGACTTGGAGGCGACATTAAAGTGGTCGAGGAGGTAAGAGAGATCGAGAGATGAACGTCAGTGGAAGAGGCAGATGAGGGCGAGGATCTTGTGGTTGGACTGGAAGTCCTCCTAAAGGGAAGACGAAAAACTGGAGCATTTTCTGCATCGGTGGATGAAGAATCGCGAGATATGTATATTTTTGGGATTTATCTTCCCTTTTGTTTAGTCAGTTGTAATCCAAAGTATCATGATCCTAAACCTTAATGCAAGCTGTTCTTTTAATCCAGAAACACAATACCTTTTTTTTTTTTTTTTATCTGAAGAAACACAAATTACTTGATTAATCTTGTTTTTGGGTTTCAACAATCTTTTGTTATTCTTGGCCCCCTTAACTCCTGTCCGCAGCTGCAAGTAGGGGTAGTCTTATTTGAATACCAGGAACATGTTCCAAATTTCAGCTATGAAATATTTATTAAGCTTCGTGTTTGTTATTGGGTTTTGCAAATTGTTAAAATCTTGAACGACAAGGTAAGCTTTCGCAAAGTTGATCAATGTAGAGACAAGTTCATTAGAAGGTGGATTAATTAACACATGCAGTGCAATGAAAATGAGAGCTCCAAGCGACACAGTGGTACAGGGCAATCATAATGCAATCCTGTTCAGTAAAAGAGTGGAAAATTTCTTGGCCATAGAAAAGCAGAACAAACTAATGCACTTGACATTATCATGCATGTGCTGTTCAAACAATCAAAGGTCACAAGCAGTTAGTTTTTCGTAGATCTGGGAAAAAAAAATTCAATGGCAAAAAATCTAGAACGTTGATGAAGTTAATTCCCAAGTTTCTTTTAAGCGCATGAATAATATCTTTTCCTTTTCCTCTTTTTCTTTTAGGGAACTCCATGAATAGAATTAGTCTAATTAGAGAAACTATTTAGCCGAGGAAAGGCTTCGATTGAACCATATTGTTGAGGGGCGCAACATAAGATCATCAGAAATTGCATGGACAATGTTTAAAACCATTATAGTAGATGTTAAAGATAATAAAAAATGCTACCAAAATGAAGGCCTTGTTTGTTCTTGGACACCTGTATTTTACAAGCAAGCAGGAGGAAGAAGCTCAAGCCTGTTCAGAAATGTCACTGGAAGAAGAATCATTTCTAAGCCTTTCAAACATAAGGTTTTCAAGCCATATCCAAATGGACAGATATGATAGACAATAGTGAGCTCCCCGAGCCCCCCAAGCCCCCGTACACACACACACACACACACACACACGCACATAGAGCAAATAAGAAGCTCATGTATTTTCTCCCCACAAAGCAGAGAATCACAAAAGGCAAGCATCTCGATTCGAGTCCAACTGCGTGATGAAACTCGGGCTGAGGCTATGATAAGGCCCGCACTTGCACAGTCTCTCAAAATACGAAATCTTTAATCCATTTCTTCTACCAATGTCAGATCTTACCCAATGTGGAGAAGAACCCACTTCACCAGTAACAACAACAACTGTATTTTTATCAGCAAAGTTAGCCAAAGGCACCATTGCCTCTGGCTCAATGGCAAAGGAAGCATCTACCATGAATATATGACTGAAGTGTCCAACGGGTAAGCCTTCATTGTGCAGACGGAAACAGCTCACAAAGGTCGAGAAGATCACCTTGAATTCACGAAGTGTCTCAAGTGGTGGACAGATAAAACACTCCTCTTTGTAAAGGGATGAGGAGAGTATGTCTATTGGCACGTCTTCTTTCTCTCTGAATGCAGCGTTGGCTCGAAACATGTGTGACTCGGGAATTGCTGCTTTCTTTAGACCACTCATTAGGACATCACAAACGCTGTTTGAATGCGAACAGATGAGAATTCGACAATGTGGGGAGGTTTTATAGGTTTGGATCACGGCTTCTTGGATGACTACCCTGGTCCTTGATGATCCTCTTAAGTGTGCTGCTGCTTTAGCTTCAGAGGCACACAGTGATTCGGCTATGATATAAGGTGGTGAGCTCTGAATGCTTGAAATCCGACGAACTGTCAAGGATATTTCTGCATCGAGCCCGCAAATGCTTGAAGTGAGAGCGGGTGTGGGAATGCTACTATTCCGGGATACACAAGTTGGGAAGAGGAAATTCTCCAACAGAGTATCCGACACAGAGTTAAGTGCTTGGTGGGCTCTTTTCAGACAGACCCTATTGAATGAGAAACTGATATCGTATCTACGACTTGGATAATGCTGAGAATGGAAGTCGTCATCGAACTTGACTAGTACAAGATTACTCTTGACCACACGATAGATTATCCCCTGCGTGACATTTAGGAACCTTATTACATTAGCAATATAGAGGGTATGTAGAGATAAGTTCTGAAGACCAATACAATTAGTCAAGCATTTTCTGGGATTTATATGCTAGAAAAATTTAAAGACCAAGTGGTAAAATAGTCCCTTCAAATTAAGTTGATGAGAAGTACAATTTTCGAAAATCATTTTTGTATTCTGTATGAAAAAACTTTCGGGCCTGAACTGTGCACTTGACATCAACCGAAAGGGGACAAACATGTGGTTCTCTTGCATTGTGCTCCTGTGTAAATGGACTCTACTTTGATATTTGTTAGGAATTAGACGCTGTAATTCTATCAAGAGCAAAAACGTACAAGAAAATAAGCAAAAAATACACAATATTTATAGTGGTTAACCTTCAATGTAAGAGTTACATCTCTTTTCAGCCGCAGCAAAAAATTCATTTTGATGATGAAATTTGTAAGAGAAATATCACACCATTCGCAACTCTGTTTTTCTCGTCTCTCTGATACTATCCTATTTGGTGCCAACCTTTATGTATAGAAAAACTAGAGAAACCGAATTTCATAAGTGTAAAATCCCTGAATCACTCTTAATGAAATTTTGGTCGATCCTTATAATTCTTTGTGTCTGGAAATAATTCGTTAAGGTATTAGATTAGGCTTAATAACTTAACAATATGGTAGTGTCAGATAATCCGGTATATGTTACTAATAGAATGACAAGTTCATAGTTCTGTTTATTCACAACATTTTGTTCCAACTAATTGGACAAGCAAAGTAGTCTTGTTATTGGACAAATGTATTAAAGCTGCGGACTTACACATGGATTGCTCTTGCTCACTATCTACAAAAGAATTATTTTTGTGCAAATATATATATATATATATATATATATATTTAATGTAAATGAAGAGAGGAAAATTGACGTCAAGGAAAGTTAACACATCCCAATTAGATTGCCACCCACTAAACAACTCATCCTATACCAAACTTCTAACTCTAATTCACGAATAAGAAATAAAAACAAAAGAAATGAGAAAAAACATATATTGAAAGGAAATTAATTACTTATTATATAACAATCCATAAATTCTCCCATTTGGACTCCCAAATTTGGGGACATAGTTGTTAAATTGAGAGGTAATGCTTGTCTTCAGCAATATAGTTTGTCAAACAAATGTATTGAGCCCCATGGCTTACCTCATCAAAATATGCTTAAACACACACTAAAAGCTGTTTTTCTTTTTTTTGGGCTAAGTCAAAGATATGTTGTAAAGAATTATTGTTGGGGAATTTTCTCATTATATTATCGTTTGTCTTTGAAAATTCAAATTAAAGATGAATCATCAATTAAAAAAAAACAAACTAAAAACTAAACTAGTTTTCTAAAATCAGCAGTACTATTAAATTTGCTTTATAAATACAACTATTTGCAGTTACTTATTCCAGTATATGGTACTTCAAGTCGAGGAAGATTACCTGAAAGGGTTCAGCTTCACTACCTGAAGGTCGTGCATAAGCTAAGTCCCTTGACAAAAGAAATGGCCGTCTCTCACGAAAATCATCGAGTTCGAATGCCACAAAGATGGTATCATCCTTTTCTTCCTTTTGATCTACACCTTTTTGTCTGTCAGATTTCTTATAGACTGCTGCTCTTTGCAACTCCAATGTCACATTCTGGAGTTTATATTCGCTCCATTTCTAATTCAAACAAAATAAATTAACTTTTGCACGTTAGAATTAAGTAGCACATTATCGAGAAAATAGGCGGTGCCTTATCTATCGAATATTCTGTAAAAATTGGTCAATACAGATAGAAAAAAGAAAATTAATGGAAAACATGTCATTGATACAAATCAGAAAAAAAAAATGATACAAAAGACCTCTAAAAACTATCCTTCAAGCGTGCCTTGCAGATATACTCTAGAGCAATGTGAAAGGGCAAAATCAAGCATACCTCATAATAGTAGTCCTCAGCATATAACAGAGCAGCAAAGAAATCCTTGTATGTAGAGGGAGATAAAGGCTTCTTCAGAACATCCGGTACAATGTCTTTCTTGATCAAATCCTTGACATCATCAGGAATCAAGTACAAAGGCAATGAATCATTCTCAGCTAACAAATAATTTGTCTTCCCTTGCTGATGAGCCACCTTTGTAAGAGCAGACTTCAGGATCCGAGGTTGCTTCTCGGATGACGAGTCAGATTGAGAAGGAGATGGAGAATCAATCAAGGACTCGAGCGACTTGTACAAAGGTGCAGACTTTGCAGGCTTTGGAGGGGTTGAAGATGAACTAACGGAAGAAGATTGTGGTACTTTATAAGATGAAGATGTTTGGGTTTTAGGAGAGGATGTGCGTTGAGGTGGTCTAGAAGTTGATGATAATTGTGATTGTGATCTTTGTAAAAGCGCGACAACCAGTTCGGCTTCTAAGTCCCTTCTTGCTCGATTATCATTTTGCAACGATGTCTGAGCATAAGAAGACCTGTCACTCGTGGTGTTATTACGCGGAACTGAAGTGGGAATATTGGATTCGCGTACTTGATGGGTGTGAGGAGGAGAATGAGAACTTGTTTTTCCAAAAAGGTTTCCCATGGTTCTTCCAGCATTAGACAGGGTTGTTCCAGTATCTAAGAATCATCAATCTCATCTTGGCAGCAGAGAAAACATTGCAGAAAACTAAGGCACAAAGGATTCGTATGTGTTGTAATTGCTGCGATTCAAAAGAGAATGACAGAGAAAGAAACGGGTTTTAGCCTCTTTTCATGTTTTTTTGGTTGACAATAAAACAACTCAGAAAGAGATCAGTTTGAAGACAATAAACGTTAAGCACACATATAAATTAATAAATGAAGCAGAGACGTGATCTTTACGTGTGAATATAATCACAAAATGAGCAAAGAAAAAGGGGAAAAGAAACCGAAAATTAAGTAAAAGAAGAGGAGGAAAAACAGCACCTGAACCTCAGCGGAACTGGGACTTTATAGATCATTCAATGTGCAATCAGTCCAAAGTGATGTATATAATATATAGCCACAAGAATTCTAGGCAAATTTGGTTTAATATTATCTCCAACAAAATTTCAAAACAAATATAGTTTAAACTACTAAATGTTTGACAAACGCGTGAGAATCATTTTTATAGTTTAAAATATTTTAATATTTAAAAATTTTATATTATAATAATTTTTATTTTTTATTATAATATATAAAAATTTTATACTATTTAATAATTATTTTTATAATTCTAATCATCATTCTTAGACACCTCATACGTTATGCCTATTAAAACTAGTTTTCCAGTTCCACCAAGGAAATGACAAATTCAGGCTCTTTTCTCTTGCAGCGCAGCAAATGATATCCATTTTACTTCGGCCAATCAGCAAACGGATTCCTCTGGGTCGTTTCGTCTTACTTTATTAATCAGACAACTTGGGTACGACTTTAATGGACCCAATAAGATTATGACACTCTCAAAAGACTGAAAAGAAAAAGCACAAATGGTGCTCGAGCTCTCTGATTGGTCTCTCCTATAATTCGATTAGAGAACATTTACGAGAATTTAGATTTTTAGTTGCACTAGCTTAAAAAGAAAGCATTAATGGTGCCCGATGTTTCTGATTGGTCTCTCCTATAATTCTATTAGAAAACATGTATGAGAATCAAATTCTTGGTTGCACTAGCCAGTCGATCGTTAACAATTCCAGCTGGAAAATTTGCCTATTAATGAAGGGAAATACTTGAAAAGAAAATCTTTCTAAAAAATTATTAGTCCCTATGTTTAAGGATTATAATATTTCGGTCTGTGAACTTTGAACTTTGACGGATTAGTTTCTGAAAGTTTTTTTTTTTTTTAATTTTGGTCACGTACTCCAAAAGTAATAAAGGATTTCAAAAACTCAACATAAATAATCACATCCATGATACATAATAACCAAAAAATTTGCGTAATAGTTATATTAAATGCAAAATTTTTTAATTCTCAACAGGTTCTAACAAAAGATAAGAGAACAGTTGAAGATAGATAATATATATATATTTTTTACACGTTCAAGTTATCAAACAATGGCACACAATCATTGCTGTTAAATTTTATAAATCGTTGGTTAATATTAGCGTCAGGGGCCAAACATATTAAAAAATAGAAGTTTATGGAGTAATATTCCAAAAATTAAAAGTTTAAGGACTAAATTGCCATAGTGTTAAAAGTTCTAGAGCTAAATAATCTTTTAAATATTTTGTAACAACCTAACTGCTCAAGTTGCAACATAGTATTGGTTTATTATTCTTAATCTTACTTTCATACTTGTAAAAATGCAAAATAATTTTTTTTAATAATACTTATGTTTCTTAAACAATCATTGAAAATATATTCAATATATATGTTTTACTTAAAACACACATTTAAACTCTTTTGTCAAAAGTGGTACTAGTATATAATTAACTAGACCGTCACATGCTACAATAATTAAAAAGTCCTTCAAAAAGCATAAATAAACTATAGTAGTATCAATAGTCTGACCTTCATATTTATTCCACAGTCACATCTAGCCCATCAAACATTCATGTTGGTTTCTTGGTAGGATTACCTGTGAAATGAAGGAACTAGTTGAGCTTTTGCTTAGCAAGTTGAAACATATCTTATAAAATATTTCAAACAAATACTAACAGTAATATAATACATGATTCCAATTATGTTTTATTGTGAATATCTTATTCATATTCTTATTCTTATACTTATTATGAACTATGGGCCCAAGTGTTTGTGCTAGGTGCGCACAATCATTGGACACTAAGGTCATCACTTATTCTTGACATGATACTCCCCTTGGGTCTAGAGGTTGCTTCGACACTGATTTATCTTGTCTTGATTATTTTGACTTAAGGGTTTAGCTCAACAATGTTATAAACTTAGTGAACATATTGTATGTCATGACTTGTGACTTGGTATCTAAAGTAATAAGTATAACAAATGCAATCGTAACACAAACATGTATAAAGCATATAAAAATCAATTTCTTTATGCTATAAGTGAGGTTTGAAACTTACTTGGATTATACTCTAGCTTTTTCTAATTTTATTTTCTTCCTCTATTAGTCAGTTCTGTGTCATATTTTAAGTGAAACCCGACTATTAGCTTAAGTCCATACTATCAATCTATTTTTACACTATTTTACTTAGATTTCCCATAGCCAAAGTTTACACCTCAATATACGGCTTCGAAATTTGTCTTAAGCAGTTCATTATTCACTTAAGGACTTTGAGCTAAAATGATAAATTTAGAGTTTGTTTTAACCATTTAATAAGATTTTACTCTCAACTAGTTTCGAAAAATTTCAAACTTTGTTGGGCTAATCTCTATGGCTACTCACTCCTATGGCGGTGTAGAAAACCAATCATACGTAGCGAAAATTTCTATTTTCTAGGTTTGCAATTGGCCTGAAACATAAAAATCTTGATTAACCCTAGAATCAAAAAGAATTGTTTTATAACTTAACATTTAGTTTTTTGCAAAGATTAAAATTTTCAGAAGGTCCTTTGTTAGATTCAAACAATTTTAAAATTTTTTTCTCCTTTTTACTACTTTAAAATTTTATGATTAAACCTCGTAAATTCTATAACTAAAAATCCATGTGGAATTTATAGAAATCTCATTTCACAAAAGTTAACAGTTTTGATAAGATCTACAAGTTTTGTGTTTTAACTTTTGTTAAAACTAAATGTCTTGAAGGTGTGACCAAAATAGAAAATTATGTTTTTCGACTTGATCCAAATGGAATTTGAGGAACGTTTCTTATTGAAAGTTGTTTATCTCAACGTTTATAATAAATTAAGCATTTAATTTCACATATTTTTCTATCAATTTTTTTTTTATGTTTTCTTTGTTAGTTTCTTAGCTTTTTTGTGTTTTTAATTGTGTAATTTGTGTTTTGGTAGGTGTTTTGTAATTGGGAGTTGCTTAAATAAGACATAAAGCCGACTAATCAAGGGAATGATTTAAATGGAAACGCTAGTGTAAGGTTCAATTAAGTTTCAAACCTCACCTATGGCATAAAAAAATGATTTTTCATAGGCTTTATTCATGTGTGGTTTGCAATTACATTTGTTATGCATATTACTTTAGAAACCAAGTCATGACATACAATATGTTTTCTAAGTTTACAAGACTGGCTATCTAAAAACCTCAAGTCAACATAATCAAAATAAGATAATTGAGTGTCATACCAACATCCATTCAGGTGAGGATGAAAATTCTCCCAACCCAAGGGGAGCATTAAATTAAGTTAAGATACAATCTCGATGTTCAATGATTGCTACATCTAGTACGACCACTTGGGCCCATAATTCAAAACACGTAGAATAATAATAAAATGTTCTTTATTAAGCATAATTAGAATCATGCATTGTGTTATTGCTAGTATTCATTTAAGAAATGTTTGTAAAACTTTAATATCTATAATTTTCAGAAATCTTAGAATTCAATAATTTTCACAGAAGAAGATTTAGAGCGTATCTTGATTCATGGCTTCAATTTTCAGAGAACCCTTGAACAAAAAGTTTGTTAGAGAAGAAGAACCCAGTTTCTCTTCCTAAACCCACAATTATTTCTTTTAACATATTTTCTAATTGAGAGAAAGAATACAAAATTGATTAGGTGGAGAGAAGATTAGACTCTTATTTATAGACCCTCAATAGGTATCTTTCCATCAAAGCACACATCTCTTCAGATATAGACAAACCTTTTAATAAGAGTTGCAACCCTTCATAACCAATAGAATTTTAGCATTTAAATAATTATTAAACTAAATAAATTAATAAATAAATCTGATAAATTTTATAGGCCTTCTATTAATTATGTGGGCGATAATTCTAACAATGTTTTGTAAGAAATGTTTGGACTTGTTGAGCAAAAGCTCATCTAGTTCTTCATGCTATAGGAAATCTTGCTAGGAGATTGATATGAATGATTGATGAGTTGGGTGCAGTGGTTGGACAAATGCATTGGTCAGACTATGGATACTGTTGCAATTTAAATTCCACTTTTTGAAATACTATTTATTTTATAGTACGTGATGGTCTAGCTGTAAGCTAAAGCCGCTTTTGGCAAGACAATTTGAGTACATGTTTTATAATTATAAGTAAACTAGTGTTTTTAAAATATTTTCGACGACCGCTAAGAAACATAATTATGTGTTAAGAAAAGATTATTTCATATTTTACAAGTAAGTATGATTAATATTAAGATATCAAAACTACGTAACGGCTCGAACAATCTGGTCATTACAACCGGCACCAACGATGTTGCTAGTAGTCAGAAAATAGAATATTTCTAAGTTAATACCATATTTATAGGGAAAAAAAAAACATGGAATGCCCATTTCAAAAAAAGGAAGCAAAAACAGAAATGAAATAAAAAATTACAATCCATATTCACATCAACAAACAACAAAACCAAACAAAAAAAAATCCTAACTTGATACATTAATTACATTTGAATATTTAGAATTTTTTTTTAGATGGAACCTCAGATATTTGAAACCCACCACAAAAGTACAAACTCTTTATATAAAAAGTCTACAACTCGCGTAGAATTTTTTAATTATAACAAAAATCCAAACTGCAGAAATACAAAATGGAAGAAACCAAATATTACTACGATTGAATTGGACATGGGAATCGGCACGAGAGAAAGCAAAGCAGCGGTGGATGAGGGCGTAGGAGTAAGACTTGGAGGCGACATTAAAGTGGTCGAGGAGGTAAGAGAGATCGAGAGATGAACGGCAGTGGAAGAGGCAGATGACGGCGAGGATCTTGTGGTTGGACTGGAAGTCCTCCTAAAGGGAAGACGAAAAACTGGAGCATTTTCTGCATCGGTGGATGAAGAATCGCGAGATATGTATATTTTTGGGATTTATCTTTCCTTTTGTTTAGTCAGTTGCAATCCAAAGTACCATGATCCTAAACCTTAATGCAAGCTGTTCTTTTAATCCAGAAACACGATACTTTTTTTTTTTTTAATCTGAAGAAACACAAATTACTTGATTAATCTTGTTTTTGGGTTTCAACAATCTTTTTTTTTTTTTTTTTTGGCCCCCTTAACTCCTGTCCGCAGCTGCAAGTAGGGGTAGGCTTATTTGAATACCAGGAACATGTTCCAAATTTCAGCTATGAAATATTTATTAAGCTTCGTGTTTGTTATTGGGTTTTGCAAATTGTTAAAATCTTGAACGACAAGGTAAGCTTTCGCAAAGTTGATCAATGTAGAGACAAGTTCATTAGAAGGTGGATTAATTAACACATGCAGTGCAATGAAAATGAGAGCTCCAAGCGACACAGTGGTACAGGGCAATCATAATGCAATCCTGTTCAGTAAAAGAGTGGAAAATTTCTTGGCCATAGAAAAGCAGAACAAACTAATGCACTTGACATTATCATGCATGTGCTGTTCAAACAATCAAAGGTCACAAGCAGTTAGTTTTTCGTAGATCTGGGAAAAAAAAATTCAATGGCAAAAAATCTAGAACGTTGATGAAGTTAATTCCCAAGTTTCTTTTAAGCGCATGAATAATATCTTTTCTTTTTCCTCTTTTTCTTTTAAGGAACTCCATGAATAGAATTAGTCTAATTAGAGAAACTATTTAGCCGAGGAAAGGCTTCGATTGAACCATATTGTAGAGGGGCGCAACATAAGATCATCAGAAATTGCATGGAAAATGTTTAAAACCAGTATAGTAGATATTAAAGATAATAAAAAATGCAATCAAAATGAAGGCCTTGTTTGTACTTGGACGCCTGTATTTTACAAGCAAGCAGGAGGAAGAAGCTCAAGCCTGTTCAGAAATGTCACTGGAAGAAGAATCATTTCTAAGTCTTTCAAACATGAGGTTTTCAAGCCATTTCCAAATGGATCAGATATGATAGACAATAGTGAGCTCCCCGAGCCCCCGTACATACACACGCGCGCGCATAGAGCAAATAAGAAGCTCATGTATTTTCTCCCCACAAAGCAGAGAATCACAAAAGGCAGGCATCTCGATTCGAGTCCAACTGCGTGATGAAACTCGGGCTGAGGCTATGATAAGGCCCGCACTTGTGCAGTCTTTCAAAATACGAAATCTTTAATCCATTTCTTCTACCAATGTCAGATCTTACCCAATGTGGAGAAGAACCCACTTCACCAGTAACAACAACAACTGTATTTTTATCAGCAAAGTTAGCCAAAGGCACCATTGCCTCTGGCTCAATGGCAAAGGAAGCATCTACCATGAATATATGACTGAAGTGTCCAACGGGTAAGCCTTCGTTGTGCAGACGGAAACAGCTCACAAAGGTCGAGAAGATCACCTTGAATTCACAAAGTGTCTTGAGTGGTGGACAGATAAAACACTCCTCTTTGTAAAGGGATGAGGAGAGTATGTCTGTTGGCACGTCTTCTTTCTCTCTGAATGCAGCATTGGCTCGAAACATGTGTGACTCGGGAATTGCTTTCTTTAGACCTCTCATTAGGACATCACAAGCGCTGTTGGAAGGCGAACAGATGAGAATTCGACAATGTGGGGAGGTTTTATAGGTTTGGATCACGGCTTCTTGGATGACTACCCCGGTCCTTGATGGTTCTCTTAAGTGTGCTGCTGCTTTAGCTTCAGAGGCACACATTGAACAGGCTATGAGATAAGGGGGTGAGCTCTGAATGCTTGAAATCCGACGAACTGTCAAGGATATTTCTGCATCGAGTCTGCAAATGCTTGAAGTGAGAGCGGGTGTGGGAATGCTACTATTCCAGGATACACAACTTGGGAAGAGAAAATTCTCGAACAGAGAATCTGACACGGAGTTAAGTGCTTGGTGGGCTCTTTTCAAACAGACTCTATTGAATGAGAAACTGATATCGTATCTACGACTTGGATAATGCTGAGAATGGAAGTCGTCATCGAACTTGACTAATACAAGATTACTGTTCACCACACGATAGATTATCCCCTGCGTGACATTTAGGAACCTTATAGCATTAGCAATAGAGGGTATGAAGAGATAAGTTCTAATGATTAATACATGTAGTTGAGAATTTTCTGGGATTTATACGCTAGAAATATTTAAAGTCCAAGTAGTAAAATGGTCCCTTCAAATTAAGTTGACAAGAATTATAATTTTCGAAAATCATTTTTGTATTCTGTATGAGAAAACGTTCGTGCCGGAATTGTGCACTTGACATCCACCGAAAGTGGACAAACATGTGGTTCTCTTGCATTGTGCTCCGATATAAATGACTCTACTTGATATTTGTTAGGAATTCTCTAATTCTATCAAGAGCAAAAACGTAAAAGAAAATAAGCAAAAATACACAACATTTATAGTGGTTCACTCTCAGTGCAAGAGTTACATCCCTTTTCAACGGACGCAAAAAATTCATTTTGATGAAGAAGTTTGTAAGAGAAATATCACACCATTCGCAACTCTGTTTTTCTCTTGTCTCTCTGATACTATCCTATTTGGTGCCAACCTTTATGTACAGAAAAACTAGAGAAACCGAATTTCACAAGTGTAAAATCCCTGAATCACTCTTAATGAAATTTTGGTCGATCCTTATAATTCTTTGTGTCTGGAAATAATTCGTTAAGGTATTAGATTAGGCTCTATAACTTAACAATATGGTAGTATCAGATAATCCCATATATGTTACTCATAGAATGACAAGTTCGTAGTTCTGTTCATTCACAACATTTTGTTCAAACTAATTGGACAAGCATAGTAGTCTTGTTATCGAACAAATTCTTAAAGCTGCGGACTTACACATGGATTGCTCTTGCTCACTATCTACAAAAGAATTATTTTTGTGCAAATATATATATATATATATATATATATTTAATGTAAATGAAGAGAGGGAAATTGAGTCAAAGAAAGTTAGCAAATCCTTATTAGATTGCCACCCACTAAACAACTCATCCTATACCGAACTTCTAACTCTAATTCACTAATAAGAAATAAAAACAAAAGAAATGAGAAAAAAACATATATTGAAAGGAAATTAATTACTTATTATATAACAATCCATAAATTCTCCCATTTGGACTCCCAAATTTGGGGACATAGTTGTTAAAATGAGAGGTAATGCATGTCTTCAGCAATATAGTTTGTCAAACAAAAGTATTGAGCTCCATGGCTTACCTCATCAAAATATGATTAAACACAGACTCAAAGCTTCTTTTTTTTTTTTTTTTGGTGGCTAAGCCAAAGATATGTTGTAAAGAATTATTATCGGGGAATTTTCTCATTATATTATTGTTTGTCTTTGAAAATTCAAATTAAAGATGAAGCATCAATTTAAAAATAAATAAATAAACTAACCTAGTTTTATAAAATCAGCAGTATTATTCAATTGGCTTTATAAATATTACTATTTGCAGTTACTTATTCCAGTATATGGCACTTCAAGTTGAGGAAGATTACCTGAAAGGGTTCAGCTTCACTACCTGAAGGTCGTGCATAAGCTGAGTCCCTTGACAAAAGAAATGGCCGTCTCTCACGAATAGCATCGAGTTTGAATGCCACAAAGATGGTATCATCCTTTTCTTCCTTTTGATCTACACTTTTTTGTCTGTCGGATTTCTTATAGACTGCTGCTCTTTGCAACTCCAATGTCACATTCTGGAGTTTATATTCGCTCCATTTCTAATTCAAACAAAATAAATTAACTTTTGTAGGTTAGAATTAAGTAGCACATTATCGAGAAAATTGGCGGTGCCTTATCTATCGAAAATTCTGTAAAAATTGGTCAATACAGATAGAAAAAAGAAAATTAATGGAAAACATATCATTGATACAAATCAGAAAAAAAAAAAAATGAATACAAAAGACCTCTAAAAACTAACTGTCCTTCAAGCGTACCTTGCAGATATACTCTAGAGCAATGTGAAAGGGCAAAATCAAGCATACCTCATAATAGTAGTCCTCAGCATATAACAGAGCAGCAAAGAAATCCTTGTATGTAAAGGGAGATAAAGGCTTCCTCAGAACATCCGGTACAATGTCTTTCTTGATCAAATCCTTGACATCATCAAGAATCAAGTACAAAGGCAATGAATCATTCTCAGCTAACAAATAATTTGTCGTCCCTTGCTGATGAGCCACCTTTGTAAGAGCAGGCTTCAGGATCCGAGGTTGCTTCTCGGATGACGAGTCAGATTGAGAAGGAGATGGAGAATCAATCAAGGACTCGAGTGACTTGTACAAAGGTGCAGACTTTGCAGGCTTTGGAAGGGTTGAAGATGAACTAACGGAAGAAGATTGTGGTACTTTATAAGATGAAGATGTTTGGGTTTTAGGAGAGGATGTGGGTTGACGTGGTCTAGAAGTTGATGATAATTGTGATTGTGATCTTTGTAAAAGCGCGACAACCAGTTCGGCTTCTAAGTCCCTTCTTGCTCGATTATCATTTTGCAACGATGTCTGAGCATAAGAAGACCAGTCACTTGTGGTGTTATTACGCGGAGCTGAAGTGGGAATATTGGATTCGCGTACTTGATGGGTGTGAGGAGGAGAAGGAGAACTTGTTTTTCCAAAAAGGTTTCCCATGGTCCTTCCAGCATTAGATAGGGTTGTTCCAGTATCTAAGAATCATCAATCTCATCTTGGCAGCAGAGAAAACATTGCAGAAAACTAAGGCACAAAGGATTCGTATGTGTTGTAATTGCTGCGATTCAAAAGAGAACGACAGAGAAAGAAACGGGTTTTAGCCTCTTTTCTTGTTTTTTTGGGTGCCAATAAAACAACTCAGAAAGAGATCACTTTGATGACAATTAACGTTAAGCACACATATAAATTAATAAATGAAGCAGAGACGTGATCTTTACTTGTGAATATAATCACAAAATGAGCAAAGAAAAAGGGGGAAAAGAAGCCGAAAATTAAGTACAAGAAGCGAAAGAAAAACAGCAGTGAACTCGCCTGAACCTCAATAGAACTGGGACTTTATAGATCATTCAATGTGCAATCAGTCAAAAGAGATGCATATAATATATAGACACAAGAATTGAAAGCAAATTTGGTTTAATATTTTCTCCAACAAAATTTCAAAACAAATATAGTTTAAACTGCTAAGTGTTGAAAATTACGTTAGAATCATTTTTACGGTTTAAAATATTATAATATGTAAAAATTTTATACTATTTAATATTTACTTTTATAATTTTAATCGTAATTGCCAGACGCCTCATTACGTTATGCCTGTTAAAACTAGTTTTCCAGTTCCACTAAGGAAATGACAAATTCAGGCTCTTTTCTCTTGCAGCGCAGCAAATGATATCCATTTTACTTCGGCCAATCAGCAAACGGATTCCTCTGGGTCGTTTCGTCTTACTTTAATAATGGACAACTTTGGGACGACTTTGATGGACCCAATAAGACTAGGACACTCTCAAAAGACTGAAAAGAAAAAGCACAAATTGTGCTCGAGCTCTCTGATTGGTCTCTCCTATAATTGGATTAGAGAACATTTACGAGATTTTAAATTTTTAGTTGTACTAGCTTAAAAAAAAAAGCATTAATGGTGCTCGATGTCTCTGATTGGTGCTCTCCTATAATTCTATTAGAGAACATGTATGAGAATCAAATTCTCAGCTGCACTAGCCAGTCGATCGTTAACAATTCCAGATGGAAAATTTGCCTATTAATGAAGGGCAAAACTTGGAAAAGAAAATGTTTCGAAAAAATTATTAGTCCCTAAGTTTAAGGATTATAATATTTCGGTCTGTGAACTTTGAACTTTGACGGATTAGTTTCTGAAACCTATTTTTTTTTTTTAATTTTGGTCACGTACTCCAAAAGTAATAAAGGATTTCAAAAACTCAACATAAATAATCACATCCATGATACATAATAACCAAAAAATTTGCCTAATAGTTATATTAAATGCAAAATTTTCTAATTCTCAACAGGTTCTAACAAAAGATAAGAGAATAGTTGAAGATAGATAATATGTTTTTTTTTTTTTTTTGTACACGTTCAAGTTATCAAACAATGACACACAATCATTGCTGTTAAATTTTATAAATCGTTGGTTAATATTAGCGTTAGGGGTCAAACATATTGAAAAATAGAAGTTTATGGAGTAATATTCCAAAAATTAAAAGTTTAAGGGACTAAATTACCATAGTCCTCAAAGTTCTAGAGCTAATAATCTTTTAAATATTTTGTAACAACCTAACTGCTCAAGTTGCAACATAGTATTGGTTTATTATTCTTAATCTTACTTTCATACCAGTAAAAATGCAAAATAATTTTTTTAATAATACTTATGTTTCTTAAACAATCATTAAAAATATATTCAACATATTTGTTTTACTTAAAACACACATTTAAACTCTTTTTCCAAAAAGTGGTACTAGTATATAATTAACTAGACCGTCACATACTATAATAATTAAAAGTCCTTCAAAAAGCATAAATAAACTATAGTAGTATCTATAGTCTGACCTTCACATTTATTCCACAATCACATCTAGGCCATCAAACATTCATATTGGTTTCTTGGCAGGATTACCTGTGAAATGAAGGAACTAGTTGAGCTTTTGCTCAGCAAGTTGAAACATATCTTATAAAATATTTCAAACGAATACTAACAGTAATATAATACATGATTCTAATTATGTTTTATTGTGAATATCTTATTCATATTCTTATTCTTATACTTATTATGAACTATGGGCCCAAGTGTCTGTGCTAGGTGCGTGCAATCATTGAACACTAAGGTCATCACTTATTCTTGACATGATACTCCCTTAGGTCTAGAGGTTGCTTCGACCCTGATTTATCTTGTCTTGATTATTTTGACTTGAGGGTTTAGCTCAACAATGTTATAAACTTAGTGAACATATTGTATGTTATGACTTGGTATCTAAAGTAATAAGTATAACAAATGCAATCATAACACAAACATGTATAAAGCATATAAAAATCAATTTCTTTATGCTATAAGTGAGGTTTGAAACTTACTTGGATTCTACTCTAGCTTTTTCTAATTTTATTTTCTTCCTCTATTAGTCAGTTCTGTGTCATATCTTAAGTGACACCCGACTCTTAGCTTAAGTCCATACTATCAATCTATTTTTACACTATTTTACTTAGATTTCCCATAGCCAAAGTTTACACCTCAATATACGGCTTTGAAATTTGTCTTAAGCAGTTCATTATTCATGTAATGACCAGGAAAAAAAATTCATTAATAAAACTTAATATTTAATTAGGTTTAATTAATAAATTTAACCTTAAAATTGTAACTTTTGTAAAATTGTGATAATATGTAAATAAGCAGTATTAATTGAACATTACACTGTGAATGTGATGTCATGTTGGATATTTTTAATACAGATTTTATGAGTTAAATTACTCAAAAATTTGTAAATAATATCCATAAAATGAATTTTGTATCGCAATAAATTACAAAATTGTGATACAAACGAATGGATACTTAGAATACGAGTAAGACATAGAGTCCACCGAAACTCAACCTAGTGTAAAAAGGAGGCCGACGCAGTACAAGAATACTGCTAAGTGAAAACGCAGATATGAAAAATGTTACGTTTGGCCTTCAAAAGTAAACTAAAGGCCAGTAAAATAGTTTACACAGTCTAAGGTTATGAGTTTGCACTGATTTGACCATAACAATGTAGGAAAAATACTAAGTGGTGAAAAATTATACAGTGTAAATTTTTTTGGGCCACTAAGTGGACACCCAACAAAATCCTATTGGGCCACCACATCACAAAAAGTGGCCCAATCACAATTTGCCATCTAGCAAGCCCATTAAATTGTTGATGAGTCACCATAGTTGTGATAAGCTTGAATTAATTATAAAATAAGCCAAACTTACTCTTATTTTCTTCCTCACCCACTCGTCAGCCCTTGGAGAACCATTCAAGAAAATTTTTCCAAACTCAAAATCTTGCACAAATTGACCCCAACCAAATTCGAGAAGCATAGACTAAAGGATTTCTTCAAACTTGATGTAAAACCTAAAATTTTTTCAAGTTTTCTTAAGGTTTTTCATGGGTTAAGGAGGGATTTGATTCAAGGAGATTTTTACATGAAAAATGCTTAGGAAAGAGCTTCAAAGGAGTCCTTGGAAGGCTTGAAGCACAAAATCTCTATTTGGGTAAGTTTTAAACCCTTAAACTTGGATTTATGTAATTTTTGTTTTGATCTTTATTATTTCTAAATCATGTGATGTTTTTAGGCAAAGTTTTGATTTTATTCCATGAGTACGTGACTTATAGTATGATGGTATTGTCAAAATTATGGGTTGTTGATGCAAAATGGTAGTTTATGCAAAATATGTTATTTTTGTAATTTTAAGGTTAAGTTTTGCAAAAATGGTGTTTTGGTATAGAAAAGGTTTGGACAAGGGGTGAATCTGTCTATGTAGTGGCTGGAAGGTAGTTTTAAAATGGATTTTTACAAAAATAACCTAAGGACTAAATTGAAAGAAAAAGCTTTCCCTCGACAGATTTGAAAAATGCCTAAAAACACCCCTAAACAGTGAGAATTTGAGAAAAGTTAAAACATAAAAGTTGTAGATCTCGACGAAACTATTAGGCATTGCGGACGGTTCGTCGAAAATCTCAACCGATTGTGAGATTTTAATTTTTCAAGAGTTTCTTAAAAGTGGAAAAAATGTTAAAATGGTAAAAATGTCATTTTTCAAAATGATTTAAGATATGGTACTTTGAGTAACAATGGTTCTTATGAAAAATGGGAAATTTTGGTTTAAAGAGATAAATTTTAGGCCTGGGGGTAAAATTGTCAAAATTTTCAGTTTATGGCTAAACTGCAAAGTTTTACGAAAATGGGGCGTGGATATGAAATAAGGAGATCCGAGCCATTGGGGTATTATTTTAAAATTAATACGTAACTATTTTCGTTAAAATAACAAAATCGAGCTCGGATAGGTCAGTAGGCTTACGAAAGGCAAAATCGTCATTTTTGCCCATATAACCTGAACCACTTCAAATTGTTTCAAAAGGGAAAAAGTAATGATTAGAAAGATTCATGCCCTTCATTAGAGACGACAGGGTAGAGTTAGATAGAAATAAGGAAAAACTAGTGGTTTCTAGAGTTGTATATAGTTATGCAACTCAGTTCATTAATTAACGATCACTTTATGTTGAAACATAGTGCATATTGGCTAATGGCTTTGAAATTGGCCAACAGGATCCTAGAAGTTTAGGACAGAGGAAAATCGAGGTTGAATTACTTGACGTTCGAATCAAGAAAGTAGCCGTCCCACCTACAGTGTGGAATCGTAGGTATAAAATGTTACATGTGTATATGTATACCTGCGTGTATGCTATGACATGAGTATTTATAAGTATGTTGGTGTACACCTATGCGTATACATATACATGTGTGTATATTATGTGGTATACTGGTGTGTATGTTAACGTATACCTGTAAGTATAAAAGTATGTACCAATGTGTACTATTTCTTACAAGAGTATTTATGTATAGTGTATAACATGCATTTGTCACTTCATGCATGGTATGTTAACCATAAAAATTGGGCTGGAAATTATGTCACCAGAAATTAAGAGAGGTGTCGTACCGATTCCTGACTCAAAAGGAGTTCAATGATATAGTATGGTCATGGTATTACGTAGACCTAACTGGGCAATGGTACGAACACTTGGGCCCTAGTTAAAGATAAGAAATGAAAATGCTAAAGAAGGTTTACAAGAAAGCATAAATGGTTCATGTATTTTATTGAATGAGCATGTGGGTTATATGGGACTTACTGGACGTAAGCTTATTAAGTATTTCATGCTGTAGGTATTCCTACTAAAAGGTCAGAACCAAGTCACTGATGAGTTGGCGGAGGGTGATGAGTAATGAGCAGAATGGGTATGGATGCCGCCACAGTTACGTTTTTGCTCCTGTATATTTTAAACTTGTTTTCTTTGAATGTGCTATGCAAGAGCTGAACATATTTAAGTATATCAAAACCTCTCTCGAGAATATTTAGCAACAGTATTGGAAAAGGGAGTGTGTTATGTAAATATATGTATCTGTTTACACTTGATGAGTTGCTAAACTTCACATGAATGACTTGTCTTTAAAAAAAAAATTCTGAGTTTTACATCTATACATAAGTATGAAAAAAAAAGTCTTTCACAACCTGCAAAAAGGTGTGTTGTGACAATTGGTATCAGAGCGGAATCCTACCACCCTACTGCTAATTGCCACATGCCTCATTGCCAGAGCTCAAGTAAGATAGTTTAATTTTAAATATAAGAATGTCAAGATTTTTTTAATATAAAATTAATATATGCATATATATATATATATTGAGATAAATATAGTGTATGGTGGCACCTCATAATGAGAATAATGGGGAGGCGGACCGTAGGGCGAGCGCTGCTTTTCAGGACATGATGCCTCCTAGATATTACGGTAGTCAGCAACCTATTGTTTTAACTGAGTAGCTTCACGCCATGGAAGTGATTTTTGCTTCGTGCCATACACCACAACACCTTCGGGTTTTGTTAGCTTCGGGGCGGTTGCAGGGAGAGGCACTCACGTGGTGGTTGAGGATTGGTCCCGAAGAACAGCGTATGGATTGGCCAGGCTTTAGGGGGCAAATTTTAGCCGAATTTGCACCCTTACCACCTGTTGAAGATATGCAAGTCCAAGTACTTCCAATGGTATGGGTGGATTGGCGGCGTTAGCTTTATTTGCGAGTAGAGCCAATATGGGGTAGGTATGTTGGGGAACCGATAAGTCATTATATTTTGAGGTTTCGTCGAACTATGGCACCATTGATTCCACCAGGGTTGCCCTTGGGACGTATTTTTGATTTGATTTGGCGAGATCTGCCAGCGGAGATACAACAACAGATCCAGTATCCTGGAAACTTCCCCAGCTTGGATGACTTTATTATGGAAGTATTACACGCTGAACAAAATGTGGCCGCGCCTATAGAGGATCCCTTAGTGGAAATGGAAGAGGATGATTAAAACGAAGATGATGACGATGATGAGCTCGAGTTCATTCCAGTACCTCCCAAACCCATCATAGCCAGTGATGACGAGTCTACTGATTCTGGCGAGGAGGAAGAGGAGGACCCCAAGGAGGATCCTGAAAATAGCGATATGTCAAGTGTAGAGTCAGACTAAAAAAAACCTATGAAGGCTCATGTGTATTTAAATGTATATAGATGTATGACTAGTACAGTTTTGATCTTCTTGTCCTTGTATATGAGTGTATCTCCGACAAGTGGTATCCTTCTCAGCGATAGTATACATGTTAGCCAGAAGAGATAACTGCTCCCAAAAATGATATGAAATGTTTATGTAAGAAAGTAAAGACAGTATACATGTTATTTCCTTATGTAATGTTTTGTTAATGAGAAATGGAAAAGAAAAGAAAGAAGTTAATGAAATGTATGGGATGAGATATTAAGTTCATGTTGTTGTTCATGTTGGCATGTATTCATATTATGTTGATATATATGCATTTATTTAATGAATACTATTAAGTTAATAATATATGCTGACGCAATAATGACAATGTGCGGTAGGCATATAAGATTATTATCGATGACGGATGTACCTGGAGGACCTGTAAACCCGGATCTGATGGTCATGATTGTTGAGTTACAACAGAAGCTCCAAGCTCAAGAACGGGAAATGCAAGGACTAAGGGAGCAATTATCTAACCAGCATCCCGTACTTGCGGTACGTGTAGACTTTCCACCTCCCGTACCACCACCCCAACAAGTAGAACCAACTGCACCAGCTGTTCCGATAGTACCTACTACTGAATTTTACGAAAGGTTCCGACGAATGAAGGCCCTAGAATTTGACGGATCAACGGACCCACTGGAAGCCGATGATTGGCTTACCTGCATAGAGAGGGTTTTGAAATTTATGGGACTCAATCATCGTGAGAAAGTTTTATGCGCTTCATTTTCTCTCACTAAGGATGCCAAGAGATGGTGGGAGTCAGTGGAACGTAGAAGAAATATGGATGAAATGACTTGGCAAGATTTTGTAGAGGAATTTGGAAGAGCTTATTTTAATGTAGAAACGATGGCGGCACAGCAAGAGGAATTTAACAATTTATGGCAAGGCAATATGTCAATGGCTGAAGCTGTGAGGAGGTTCAATCAATTGGCACGTCTATGTCTCGAGTTGGTACCTACTGATCGAGAATGGATAAGAAGATTAATGCGGATGTTTTGAACCGATATTGCCCTTATAGTCGACAGTGGAGGGCAAGCCCCTAAAGACGTGGAAGATTGTATTGAAAGGGCCACGAAAGCGGAGTTCAGAATAACCCGTGATAAGGAGGAAAGGGCAAGAATCTTTAAAGCCCAAAAGGAAGAAAAAGTTTTAACCAAGCAGAGCTAAGTTGTGCGAAAGGACAAGGAAGCGTTCCGAGTCAAGGGCAATCCCAAGGTTATCTAGTTGGATGCAATCGCAATACCAACAATAAGAGGAAATGGAACATGAATAATTCTAAGAATTCAAAGGGACAACCCTTAAAAAGGATTAATGATCGAGGGAATAGCAAACCTCTCTGTGGTCAATGCAAGAAAAGACATACAGGAGAATGTAAAGCTGGCACCAATAAGTGCTACATCTACGGCAAGGAAGGACATTATGCCAAGAATTGTTTTTCCAATCCCTAAAACCAGAATAATCAAGGTCAACAAAGGACCCAGGGAACTCAGTTGCATGCAATCCAAGCTCAGATTGAAGGCCCAGGCATCAATCAGGGACGTCTAGAGGCTTCGAAACCTAGTGGACGGATATATGCTTACACAAAGAAAGAAGATGATGCAGGGACTTCAACTGCGGTGACAGGTCAGTTTTTTGTTGCCAACACTGATGCCTATATTCTATTTGATTCTGGAGCAACGCATTCATTTGCATCATATAAGTTTGCTAAACCGATAGGAAAGGAAGGGGATGGGATAGAACAGACTTTTAAAACTACACTCCCCTCTAGGGAAATACTAAGTTCTGATTATTGGTTACGCCATATACCAATTATCATTTGTGGAAGGGAATTGTATATTGATTTGATAATAATTGATATACAAGATTATGACGTTATCCTGGGAATGGATTTCCTGGGGAAATATACCGCCAAGATTAATTACCGATACCGTAAGGTTACATTTCAACCTTTCAGAAGTGAGAAATTCGTGTACTCAGGAAAGACCCCCAAGGCTCCCAAGGCGCTAATTTCGGCGTTAAAAGCAAGCAAAATGTTGGAAAGTGGATGCACTAGTTATCTGGTAAATTTAGTAAATAAAGACCAAGAAGCTCAGTTAGGACCAGAGAATGTTCCCATAGTAAGGGAATTTGTCGATGTGTTTCCCAACGAATTACCGGGCTTACCATTGGAGCGGGAGGTCTTGTTCGAGATTGACTTAATGCCAGGCACAGCTCCGATTTTGAAGGCAACATATCGTATGGCTCCGGAGAACTCAAAGAGCTTCAAGTACAATTACAAGAATTGCTAGAAAAAGGGTTTATCCGGTTGAGCCATTCTCCGTGGGGAGCACCAATGCTATTTGTCAAGAAGAAAGATGGAACCTTATGAATGTGCGTTGATTATCAAGAATTAAACAAGGCCACGATTAAAAATAAGTACCCATTTCCAAGGATCGATGACTTATTTGATCAACTAAAGGGAGCATCTATGTTTTCGAAGATTGACCTACGCTTAGGTTATCATCAACTTCGAGTTAAAGAAAAAGATGTGCCAAAGACAGTGTTCCAAACGCATTATGGCCATTACGAGTTCTGTGTCATGCCATTTGGATTGACTAATGCCCCGACAGCTTTTATGGATCTCATGAATTGGATTTTCAAGGATTTTCTCGATAAATATGAATGGACCAAGAAGTGCGAAGAAAGTTTCCAGGAACTAAAAAGATGACTCACAAGTGCCCCGGTACTGACCATACCAGATCCGAATCTAGGAAACCTTGTGATTTATAGTGATGCATCAAAGACAGGCTTAGGAGCCGTACTTATGCAAAATGGAAAAGTAATGACGCACATATCCCGACAGCTGAAGGATCATGAGAGGAATTATCCCACACATGACTTGGAGTTAGCAACGGTCGTATTTGCACTGAAGATTTGGCGTCACTATTTGTATGGAGCTAAGTGTGAGATTTATACAGACCACCAGAGTCTAAAATATATTTTCATGCAGAAGGAACTCAACATGAGACAGCGAAGATGGCTAGAACTAGTTAAAGATTACGATTGTGAAATCTTATATCACCCTGGAAAGGCTAACCGAGTGGCCGATGCCCTCAGTCGTAGAGCAACGTCTTCACTTGCAATGGTGCAATTAATGCCAAAGCCTCTTCAGAAAGACTTGCTAGAAGCGAGTATAGAGCTAATTACAAGAGGATTAGCCAATTTATCATTCCGACCTGCTATCCTGGAGAATTTAAAAGAGCAACAAGAAGCAAACCCATCACTACTTAGATACAAGACTGAGGCCCTTGAGAACAAAGGAACAGAGTTTAGCATCTTGGAAGATGGCATTCTTCATTATAAAGGCAGACTGCATTCCCAATGATGAGGAGTTAAAAAGGCAGATCTTGCAAGAAGCTCATGAAGCACCATATGTAGCTCATCCAGGAGCTACAAAAATGTACCAAGATTTGAAAAAGTACTACTGGTGGCATAGAATGAAGAATGACGTTGCGAGATTCGTCAGTAAATGTCTCACGTGTCAAAAGGTAAAGGCTGAACACCAACGATCTGTAGGTGAACTGCAAAAGATAGATATCCTAGAGTGAAAATGGGACTAGATAACAATGGACCTGGTGACAAGGCTACCCAAAACTACGGGTGGACATGATGCTATATGGGTAATCATGGATAGATTGACCAAATCGGCACACTTTTTACCCATTAAACTCAGTAGTTCCGTGGAACGACTAGCCAAATTATATATGGCCCAGGTAGTTAGATACCATGGAGTCCCGAAGTCCATTATTTCTGATCGTGATGGCCAATTCACTTCCAAATTTTGGAGGAGCGTTCACCAAGCAATGGGGACGAAGCTGACATTTAGCACAGCTTTCCACCCTCAAACGGATGGTCAGTCGAAAAGGACCATCCAGACTTTGGAGGATATGTTAAGAGCATGTGTGCTAGATTTCAAAGGAGGATGGGATAAAAAGCTTCCTTTGATCGAATTTGCGTACAATAATAGTTACCAAACCTCCATTGGTATGGCTCGATATGAAGCTCTACATGGAAGAAGATGTAGATCACCATTACATTAGTACGAAACCCAAAAAAAGGCGTTGTCGACCATAGATTTTGTTCAAAGAACAACGAAAGATGTAAAGTTAATCCGTCAACGGATGGAAATGGCTTTCAGTCGACAAAAGAGTTATGTTGATCGACGACGGAGACCTTTAGAGTTCCAAGTAGGGGACTTAGTCTTTTTGAAGATAACACCAATGAAAGGAGTAGTAAGATTCAAAAAAAGGGAAAAACTCAGTCCAAGGTATGTTGGACCATATGAAATCTTAGAAAAAGTAGGTAACATGGCTTACAAGTTAGCCCTATCCCCAGAAATGGCATCGGTACATAATGTATTCCATGTATCCATGCTAAAAAAGTATGTACCTGATCCATCGCATAAACTTCAACATGAGCCTATTGAAGTGCAAGAGAACCTGTCTTATAAAGAGAAACCAGTTCAAATCTTGGCTCGAGAAGAGAAGGAGTTAAGGAATAAAAAGATACCACTCGTCAAAGTTTTATAGTGTAATCAACAAGTGGAAGAAGCAACCTGGGAACAAGAAGATGAAATGAAAAGAGTCTACCCATAATTGTTTTAATTTTTGGGGATGAAAATTTTTAAGGAAGGTAGATTGTAATGACCAGGAAAAAATTTTCATTAATAAAACCAATATTTAATTAGGTTTAATTAATGAATTTACCCTTAAAATTGTAACTTTTGTAAAATTATGATAATATGTAAATAAGCAGTATTAATTGAATATTACACTGTGAATATGATGTCATGTTGGATATTTTTAATATAAATTTTATGAGTTAAATTACTCAAAAATTTATAAATAATACCCATAAAATAATTTTTGTATCAGAATTAATTGCAAAATTATGATACAAACGAATGGATACTTAGAATACGAGTAAGACATAGAGTCCACCAAAACCCAACCTAGAGTAAAAAGGAGGCCGACGCAGTACAAGTATACTGCTAAGTGAAAACGTAGATATGAAAAATGTTACGTTTGGCCTTTAAAAGTAAACTAAAGGCCAGTAAAATAGTTTACACAGTCTAAGGTTACGAGTTTGCACTGATTTGACCACGATAGTGTAGGAAAAATACTAATTAGTGAAAATTATACAGTGTAAATTTTTTTGGGCCACTAAGTGGACACCAAACAAAATCTTATTGGGCCACCACATCACAAAAAGTGGCCCAATCACAATTTGCCATCTAGCAAGCCCATTAAATTGTTGATGAGTCACCATAGTTGTGATAAGCTTGAATTAATTATGAAATAAGCCAAACTTACTCTTATTTTCTTCCTCACCCACTCGTCAGCCCTTGGAGAACCATTCAAGAAAATTTTTCCAAACTCAAAATCTTGCACAAATTGACCCCAACCAAATTCAAGAAGCATAGGTTAAAGGATTTCTTCAAACTTGATGTAAAACCTAAACTTTTTTCAAGTTTTCTTAAGGTTTTTCATGGGTTAAGGAGGGATTTGATTCAAGGAGATTTTTACATGAAAAATGCTTAGGAAAGAGCTTCAAAGGAGTCCTTGGAAGGCTTGATGCACAAAATCTTTATTTGGGTAAGTTTTAAACCCTTAAACTTGGATTTATGTAATTTTTGTTTTGATCTTTATTATTTCTAAAGCATGTGATGTTTTTAGACAAAGTTTTGATTATATTCCATGAGTATGTGATTTATAGTATGATGGTATTGTCGAAATTATGGGTTGTTGATGCAAAATAGTAGTTTATGCAAAATATGCTCTTTTTGTAATTTTAAGGTTAAGTTTTGCAAAAATGGTGTTTTGGTATAGAAAAGGTTTGGACAAGGGGTGAATCTGTCTATGTAGTGGCTGGAAGGTAGTTTTAAAATGAATTTTTACAAAAATACCCTAAGGACTAAATTGAAAGAAAAAGCTTTCCCTCAGCAGATTTAAAAAATGCCCCAAAACACCCCTAAACAGTGAGAATTTGGGAAAAGTTAAAACATAAAAGTTGTAGATCTCGACAAAACTGTTAGGCATATTAGACGGTTCATCAAAAATCTCAATCGATTGTGAGATTTTAATTTTTCAAGAATTTCTTAAAATTGGAAAAAATGTTAAAATGGCAAAAATGCCATTTTTCAAAATGATTTAAGATATGGTACTTTGAGTAAAAATGGTTCTTATGAAAAATGGAAAATTTTGGTTTAAAGAGATAAATTTTAGGCCTAGGGACAAAATTGTCAAAAATTTTTAGTTTAGGGCTAAACTGTAAAGTTTTATGAAAAATGGGGCGTAGATATGAAATAAGGAGATCCGAGCCATTTGGGTATTATTTTAAAATTAATATGTGACTGTTTTCGTTAAACTAATGAAATCGAGCTCGGATAGGTCAATAGGCTCACGGAGGGCAAAATCGTCATTTTTGCCCTTATAACCCGAACCGCTTCAAATTGTTTCAAAAGGGAAAAAGTAATGATTAGAAAGATTCCTGCCCTTCGTTAGAGATGATAGGGTAGAGTTAGATAAAAATAAGAAAAATCAGTGGTTTCTAGAATTGTATATAGTTATGCAACTTAGTTCATTAATTAACGATCACTTTATGTTGAAACATAGTGCATATTGGCTAATGGCTTTGAAATTGGCCAACAGGATCCTAGAAGTTTAGGACAGAAGAAAATCGAGGTTGAATTACCCAACGTTTAAATTAAGTAAGTACTCATTCCACCTACAGTATAGAATCGTAGGTATAAAATGTGACATATGTATATATATCCCTGTGTGTATAACAAGGTATATACCTATGTGTATGCTATGACATGAGTATTTATAAGCATGTTGGTGTATACCTATGCGTATACATATACCTGTGTGTATATTATTTAGTATACTGGTGTTGATGTTAACGTATACTTGTAAGTATAAAAGTATGTACCAGTGTGTACTATTTCGTACAAGAGTATTTATGTATGGTGTATAACATGCATTTGTCACTTCATGCATGGTATGTTAACCATAATAATTGGGCTGGTAATTATGTCACCAGAAATGAAGAAAGGTGTCGTACCGACTCCTGACTCAAGAAGAGTTCAAGGATATAGTATGATCACGGTGTTACGTAGACCTAAGTGCGCAATGGTACGAACACTCGGGCCCTAGTTAAAGATAAGAAATGAAAATGATAAAGAAGGTTTATAAGAAAGCATAAATGGTTCATGTATTTTATTGAATGAGCATGTGGGTTATATGGGACTTACTAGGCGTAAGCTCATTAAGTATTTCATGCTATAGGTATTCCTACTAAAAGGTCAGAACCAAGTCACTGATGAGCTGGCGGAGGGTGATGAGTAATGAGGAGATGGGTATGGATGCCGCCACAGTTACGTTTCTGCTACTGTATATTTTAAACTTGTTTTCTTTGAACGTGCTATGCGAGAGCTGAACATATTTAAATATATCAAAACCTATCTCGAGAATATTTAGTAATAGTATTGGAAAATGGAGTGTGTTATGTAAATATATGTATCTGTTTACACCTGATCAGTTGCTAAACTTCACATGAATGGCTTATTTTTTTAAAGAAAAAAATTTTTGAGTTTTACACCTATACGTAAGTATGAAAAAAAAAAGTCTTTCACAGCCTTCAAAAAGGCGGATTGTGACAATTCACTTAAGGACTTTGAGCAAAAATGATAAATTTAGAGTTTGTTTTAACCATTTAATAAGATTTTACTCTCAACTAGTTTCGAAATATTTCAAACTTCGTTGGGCTAATCTCTATGGCTACTCACTCCTATGGCAGTGTAGAAAACCAATCATACCTTGCGAAAAATTTTGTTTTGTAGGTTTGCAATTGGCCTGAAATATAAAAATCTTGATTAACCCTAGAATCAAAAAGAATTGTTTTATAACGTAACATTTAGTTTTTTTGCAAAGATTAAAATTTTTAGAAGGTCCTTTGTTAGATTCAAACAATTTTAAAAAGTTTTTCTCCTTTTTACTACTTTAAAATTTTATGATTAAACCTCGTAAATTCTATAACTAAAAATCCATGTGGAATTTATAGAAATCTCATTTCACAAAAGTTAACAATTTTGATAAGATATACAACTTTTGTGTTTTAACTTTTGTTAAAACTAAATGTCTTGAAGGTGTGACCAAAATAGAAAATTATGTTTTTCGACTTGATCCAAATGGAATTTGAGGAACGTTTCTTAATGAAAGTTGTTTATCTCAACGTTTATAATAAATTAAGCATTTAATTTCACATATTTTTCTATCAATTTTTTTTTATGTTTTCTTTGTTAGTTTCTTAGTTTTTTTTTTTTTGTGTTTTTAATTGTGTAATTTGTGTTTGGTAGGTGTTTTGTAATTGGGTGTTGCTTAAATAAGACACAGAGCTGACTAATCAAGGGAATGATTTAAATTGAAACGCTAGTGTAAGGTTCAATTAAGTTTCAAACCTCACCTATAGTATAAAAAAAATGATTTTTCATAGGCTTTATTCATGTGTGGTTTGCAATTACATTTGTTATGCATATTACTTTAGAAACCAAGTCATGACATACAATATGTTTTCTAAGTTTACAAGACTGGCAATCTAACAACCTCAAGTCAACATAATCAAAATAAGATAATTGAGTGTCGTACCAACATCCATTTAGGTGAGGATCAAAATTCTCCCGACCCAAGGGGAGCATTAAGTTAAGTTAAGATACAATCTTGATGTTCAATGATTGCTGCATCTGGTACGACCACTTGGGCCCATAATTCAAAACACATAGAATAATAATAAAATGTTCTTTATTAAGCATAATTAGAATCATGCATTGTGTTATTGCTACTATTCATTTAAGAAATGTTTGTAAAACTTTAATATCTATAATTGTCAAAAATCTTAGAATTCAATAATTACCTTGATTCATGGCTTCAATTTGCAGAGAACCCTTGAACAGAAAGTTTGTTAGAGAAGAAGAACCCAGTTTCTCTTCCTAAACCTACAATTATTTCTTTTAACGTATTTTCTGATGAAGAGAAAGAATACAAAATTGATTGGGTGGAGAGAAGACTAGATTTTTATTTATAGACCCTCAATAGGTGCCTTTCCATCAAAGCAAACATCTCTTCAGATGTAGACAAATCTTTTACTAAGAGTTGCAACCCTTCATAGCCAATAGAATTTTAGCATTAAAATAATTATTAAACTAAATAAATTAATAAATAAATCTGATAAATTTTATAGGTCTTCTATTAATTATATGGGCCATAATTCGAGCAATGTTTTTGTAAGAAATGTTTGGACTTATTGAGCAAAAGCTCATCTAGTTCTTCATGCTATAGGAAATCTTGCTAGGAGATTGATATGAATGATTGATGAGTTGGGTGCAGTGGTTGGACAAATGCATTGGTCAGGCTATGGATGCTGTTGCAATTTAAATTCTGCTTTTTGAAATACTATTTATTTTATATAGTACTTGATGATCTAGCTGTAAGCTAAAGCCGCTTTTGGCAAGACAATTTGAGTACGTGTTTTATAATTATGAGTAAACTAGTGTTTTTAAAATATTTTCGGCGACCGCTAAGAAACATAATTATGTGTTAAGAAAAGATTATTTCATATTTTACAAGTAAGTATGATTAAGAATAACATATCAGAACTAAGTAACGGCTTGAACAATCGGGTCATTACAACCGGCACCAACGATGTTGCTAGTGGTCAGAAAATACAATATTTCTAAGTTAATACCATATTTATTGGAAAAAAAAAAACATGGAATGCCTATTTCAAAAAAAGGAAGCAAAAACAAAAACGAAAATAAAAAATTATAATCCATATTCACATCAACAAACAACAAAACCAAACAAAAAAAAAATCCTAACTTGATACATTAATTACATTTGAATATTCAAAATTTTCTTTTTTTTAGGTGGTGGTAATCCACACTTTTGATTTGTGAAACGCACCACAAAAGGCACAAACTCTTTATATAAAAGGCCCCTCAACTTCGTAAGGGTTTATCCGACTTGCTTCGACCCAAAAATGTTACAACTCCCGTAGAATTTTTTAATTATAACAAAAATCCAAACTTCAGAAATGCAAAATGGAAGAAACAAAATATTACTACGATTGAATTGGAGATGAGAATCGGCACGAGAGAAAGCAAAGCAGCGGTGGATGAGGGCATAGGAGTAAGACTTGGAGGCGACATTAAAGTGGTCGAGGAGGGAGGAGAGATCGAGGGATGAAGGGCAGTGGAAGAGGCAGATGAGCTCGAGGATCTTGTGGTTGGACTGGAAGTCCTCCTAAAGGGAAGATGGAAAACTGGAGCATTTTCTGCATCGGTGGATGAAGAATCGCGAGATATGAATATTTTTGGGATTTATCTTCCCTTTTGTTTAGTCAGTTGTAATCCAAAGTACCATGATCCTAAACCTTAATGCAAGCTGTTCTTTTAATCGAGAAACACAATACTTTTTTTTTTTTTTTTTATCTGAAGAAACACAAATTACTTGATTAATCTTGTTTTTGGGTTTCAACAATCTTTTTTTTTTTTTTTTTTTTTGCCCCCTTAACTCCTGTCCGCAGCTGCAAGTAGGGGTAGGCTTATTTGAATACCAGGAACATGTTCCAAATTTCAGCTATGAAATACTTATTAAGCTTCGTATTTGTTTTTGGGTTTTGCAAATTGTTAAAATCTTGAACGACAAGATAAGCTTTCGCAAAGTTGATCAATGTATAGACAAGGTCATTAGAAGGTGGATGAATTAACACATACAGTGCAATGAAAATGAGAGCTCCAAGCGACACAGTGGTACAGAGCAATCATAATGCAATCCTGTTCAATAAAAGAGTGGATGGCCATAGAAAAGCAGAACAAACTAATGCACATGACATTATCATGCATGTGCTGTTCAAACAATCAAAGGTCACAAGCAGTTCGTTTTTCGTAGATCTAGGGAAAAAAAAATTCAATGGCAAAAATTCTAGAACGTTGATGAAGTTAATTCCCAAGTTTCTTTTAAGCGCATGAATAATATCTTTTTTTTTTTCCTCTTTTTCTTTTAGGGAACTCCATGAATAGAATTAGTCTAATTAGAGAAACTATTTAGCCGAGGAAAGGCTTCGATTGAACCATATTGTTGAGGGGCGCAACATAAGATCATCAGAAATTGCATGGAAAATGTTTAAAACCAGTATAGTAGATATTAAAGATAATAAAAAATGCAATCAAAATGAAGGCCTTGTTTGTACTTGGACGCCTGTATTTTACAAGCAAGCAGGAGGAAGAAGCTCAAGCCTGTTCAGAAATGTCACTGGAAGAAGAATCATTTCTAAGTCTTTCAAACATGAGGTTTTCAAGCCATTTCCAAATGGATCAGATATGATAGACAATAGTGAGCTCCCCGAGCCCCCGTACATACACACACGCGCGCGCATAGAGCAAATAAGAAGCTCATGTATTTAGCAAATAAGAAGCTCATGTATTTTCTCCCCACTAAGCAGAGACTCACAAAAGGCAGGCATCTCGATTCGAGTCCAACTGCATGATGAAACTCGGGCTGAGGCTATGATAAGGCCCGCACTTGCGCAGTCTTTCAAAATACGAAATCTTTAATCCATTTCTTCTACCAATGTCAGATCTTACCCAATGTGGAGAAGAACCCACTTCACCAGTAACAACAACAACTGTATTTTTATCAGCAAAGTTAGCCAAAGGCACCATTGCCTCTGGCTCAATGGCAAAGGAAGCATCTACCATGAATATATGACTGAAGTGTCCAACGGGTAAGCCTTCGTTGTGCAGACGGAAACAGCTCACAAAGGTTGAGAAGATCACCTTGAATTCACAAAGTGTCTTGAGTGGTGGACAGATAAAACACTCCTCTTTGTAAAGGGATGAGGAGAGTATGTCTGTTGGCACGTCTTCTTTCTCTCTGAATGCAGCATTGGCTCGAAACATGTGTGACTCGGGAATTGCTTTCTTTAGACCTCTCATTAGGACATCACAAGCGCTGTTGGAAGGCGAACAGATGAGAATTCGACAATGTGGGGAGGTTTTATAGGTTTGGATCACGGCTTCTTGGATGACTACCCCGGTCCTTGATGGTTCTCTTAAGTGTGCTGCTGCTTTAGCTTCAGAGGCACACATTGAACCGGCTATGAGATAAGGCGGTGAGCTCTGAATGCTTGAAATCCGCCGAACTGTCAAGGATATTTCTGCATCGAGTCTGCAAATGCTTGAAGTGAGAGCGGGTGTGGGAATGCTACTATTCCGGGATACACAACTTGGGAAGAGAAAATTCTCGAACAGAGAATCTGACACGGAGTTAAGTGCTTGGTGGGCTCTTTTCAAACAGACTCTATTGAATGAGAAACTGATATCGTATCTACGACTTGGATAATGCTGAGAATGGAAGTCGTCATCGAACTTGACTAATACAAGATTGCTGTTCACCACACGATAGATTATCCCCTGCGTGACATTTAGGAACCTTATAGCATTAGCAATAGAGGGTATGAAGAGATAAGTTCTAATGATTAATACATGTAGTTGAGAATTTTCTGGGATTTATACGCTAGAAATATTTAAAGTCCAAGTAGTAAAATGGTCCCTTCAAATTAAGTTGACAAGAATTATAATTTTCGAAAATCATTTTTGTATTCTGTATGAGAAAACGTTCGTGTCGGAATTGTGCACTTGACATCCACCGAAAGTGGACAAACATGTGGTTCTCTTGCATTGTGCTCCGATATAAATGACTCTACTTGATATTTGTTAGGAATTCTCTAATTCTATCAAGAGCAAAAACGTAAAAGAAAATAAGCAAAAATACACAACATTTATAGTGGTTCACTCTCAGTGCAAGAGTTACATCCCTTTTCAACGGACGCAAAAAATTCATTTTGATGAAGAAGTTTGTAAGAGAAATATCACACCATTCGCAACTCTGTTTTTCTCGTCTCTCTGATACTATCCTATTTGGTGCCAACCTTTATGTATAGAAAAACTAGAGAAACCGAATTTCACAAGTGTAAAATCCCTGAATCACTCTTAATGAAATTTTGGTCGATCCTTATAATTCTTTGTGTCTGGAAATAATTCGTTAAGGTATTAGATTAGGCTCTATAACTTAACAATATGGTAGTATCAGATAATCCGATATATGTTACTCATAGAATGACAAGTTCATAGTTCTGTTCATTCACAACATTTTGTTCAAACTAATTGGACAAGCATAGTAGTCTTGTTATCGAACAAATTCTTAAAGCTGCGGACTTACGCATGGATTGCTCTTGCTCGCTATGTACAAAAGAATTATTTTTGTGCATATATATATATATATATATATTTAATTTAAATGAAGAGAGGGAAATTGAGTCAAAGAAAGTTAGCAAATCCTTATTAGATTGCCACCCACTAAACAACTCATCCTATACCGAACTTCTAACTCTAATTCACTATAAGAAATAAAAACAAAAGAAATGAGAAAAAACATATATTGAAAGGAAATTAATTACTTATTATATAACAATCCATAAATTCTCCCATTTGGACTCTCAAATTTGGGGACATAGTTGTTAAAATGAGAGGTAATGCATGTCTTCAGCAATATAGTTTGTCAAACAACAGTATTGAGCTCCATGGCTTACCTCATCAAAATATGCTTAAACACAGACTCAAAGCTTTTTTTCTTTTTTTTTTTTTGTGGCTAAGCCAAAGATATGTTGTAAAGAACTATTATTGGGGAATTTTCTCATTATATTATTGTTTGTCTTTGAAAATTCAAATTAAAGATGAAGCATCAATTTAAAAATAAATAAATAAACTAACCTAGTTTTATAAAATCAGCAGTATTATTCAATTGGCTTTATAAATATTACTATTTGCAGTTACTTATTCCAGTATATGGCACTTCAAGTTGAGGAAGATTACCTGAAAGGGTTCAGCTTCACTACCTGAAGGTCGTGCATAAGCTGAGTCCCTTGACAAAAGAAATGGCCGTCTCTCACGAATAGCATCGAGTTTGAATGCCACAAAGATGGTATCATCCTTTTCTTCCTTTTGATCTACACTTTTTTGTCTGTCGGATTTCTTATAGACTGCTGCTCTTTGCAACTCCAATGTCACATTCTGGAGTTTATATTCGCTCCATTTCTAATTCAAACAAAATAAATTAACTTTTGTAGGTTAGAATTAAGTAGCACATTATCGAGAAAATTGGCGGTGCCTTATCTATCGAAAATTCTGTAAAAATTGGTCAATACAGATAGAAAAAAGAAAATTAATGGAAAACATATCATTGATACAAATCAGAAAAAAAAAAAAATGAATACAAAAGACCTCTAAAAACTAACTGTCCTTCAAGCGTACCTTGCAGATATACTCTAGAGCAATGTGAAAGGGCAAAATCAAGCATACCTCATAATAGTAGTCCTCAGCATATAACAGAGCAGCAAAGAAATCCTTGTATGTAGAGGGAGATAAAGGCTTCCTCAGAACATCCGGGACAATGTCTTTCTTGATTAAATCCTTGACATCATCAGGAATCAAGTACAAAGGCAATGAATCATTCTCAGCTAGCAAATAATTTGTCTTCCCTTGCTGATGAGCCACCTTTGTAAGAGCAGGCTTCAGGATCCGAGGTTGCTTCTCAGATGACGAGTCAGATTGAGAAGGAGATGGAGAATCAATCAAGGACTCGGGTGACTTGTATAAAGGTGCAAACTTTGCAGGGGTTGAAGACGAACTAACAGAAGAAGATTGTGGTACTTTATAAGATGAAGATGTTAGGGTTTTAGGAGAGGATGTGGGTTGAGGGGGTAACTTTGTAAGAGCAGGCTTCAGGATCCCGGGTTTCTTCTCGGATAACGAGTCAGATTGAGAAGGAGATGGAGAATCAATCAAGGACTCGGGTAACTTGTACAAAGGTGCAGACTTTGCAGGCTTTCCAAGGGTTGAAGATGAACTAGCAGAAGAAGATTGTGGTACTTTATACGATGAAGATGTTTGGGTTTTAGGAGAGGATGTGGGTTGAGGTGGTCTAGAAGTTGATGATAATTGTGATCGTGATCTTTGTAAAAGCGCGACAAGCAGTTCGGCTTCTAAGTCCCTTCTTGATCGATTATCATTTTGCAACGATGTCTGAGCATAAGAAGACCTGTCACTCGTGGTGTCATTACGCGGAACTGAATTGGGAATATTGGATTCGCGTACATGATAGGTGTGAGGAGGAGAATGAGAACTTGTTTTTCTAAAAAGGTTCCCGATGGTTCTTCCAGCATTAGATAGGGTTGTTCCAGTATTACCTAAATCTACATCTACATGGTAAGAATCATCAACCTCATCTTGGCAGCAGAGAAAACATCGCAGAAAACTAAGGCACGAAGGATCCATATGTGTTGTAATTGCTGCGATTCAAAAGAGAATGACAGAGAAAGAAATGGGTTTTAGCCTCTTTTCATGTTTGTTTGCTTGCCAATAAAACAACTCAGAAAGAGATCAGTTTGAAGACAATTCTTAGAAGAGTACAAACTAAAGTAATATACCTAAAAAAAAAAATAGCAAAGTTAGCCAGATAATGAAATCTGGCCTACCTTTTTTGCCCTATGGATTAACGTTAAGCACACATATAAATTAATAAATGAAGCAGAGACGTGATCTTTACCTGTGAATATAATCACAAAATGAGCAAAGAAAAAGGGGGAAAAGAAACCGAAAATTAAGTAAAAGAACAGGAAGAACAGCAGTGAACTCGCCTGAACCTCAACCGAACTGGGACTTTTTCGATCTTTCAATGTACAATCAGTCAAAGGAGATGTATATAATAGATAGACACATGAATTTGAAAGCAAAATTGGTTCAATGTTTTCTCTAATAAAATTTAAAAACAAATATAAAAATCGACCTATTAAAACTAGCTTTCCAGTTCCACCAAGGAAATGACAAATTCAGGCTCTTTGCTCTTGCAGTGCAACAAAAGATGTCCACTTTACTTAGGCCAATCAGCAAACGGATTCCTCTGGGTCGTTTGGTCCCACTTTAATATTGAGACGACTTTGGGACGACTTTGATGCTACGGAAGCGAGGACCCAATAAGATTTTACACCATCAAAAGATGAAAAAGAAAGCATTAATGGTGTTCGAGGTCTCTGATTGGTCTCTCCTGTAATTCTATTGGAAAACATGTATGAGAATTTAATTTTTAGTTGCACTAGCCAGTCAATCGTTAACAGTTCCAAATGGGATATGTGCCCATTAATGAAGGGCTATAATTGGAAAAGAAAGTCTTTCGAAAAAATTATTAGTCCCTAAGTTTAAGGATTATAATAGTTTGGTCGGTGAACTTTAAACTTTGATGGATTATTTTCTGAAACTTTTTTCTTTTTTAATATGGTCATCGACTTTAAAAGTAAGGGTGGTAAAATTTACATCAAACGATAATAAATTTACATAATAGAGATATTTTTATTATCATCCTTATAAGAAATTTGATAAATAAAATTAGGTTTCTCAACCTAACACATGATTAATAAGGATGTTAATGAATAATTGGAATTAAACTGTAATTTTCTTGGTGAATTTGTATGCTAGTGCTTTTATATCATTGAATTTCCATTAATTGAGTTCTTTTTTTTTTGTTATTTCGTTTTTATTAGTTTAAAGTCTATACATTATTTCAACTAAATATTATTTGTCTAAATAAAGTTAAGAACATTATAATTTTGGTTATTGCTAAATTAATCATCAAGTGAATGACACTTTCTCATCATTGTTGACTTGAGTTGATTTGTGCACTTATGAAATTTCAAGTCAAGGAGCTCCACCGAGAATGAACATGAATTAGAGGCTGTCGAAGTCCCCGGTCCCAGTGATCTAGAAACCTTGGTTGCAATCTCGAATCATCAAAGAACTTCATCACGAGGTCGTTCAATCTCCTTTGCAGTAGTAGCCTGACGATTTGCTCGTCGGTGACAAATGAGCCATCCTTACGAACTCCTCCAACGAGCAACAAAAGGCGAGATGGACAACTGGCAGCAATCTCCTTCTACTAGAGTTAATATACTCGACGATCTCCTTCGAACCTAGTGATTTGCTCTGGCAGGCGACAACCAACAAGAGATCTCCTTCGTCCCTCGTGATTTGCTCCAATGGGCGACAAGCAGTGTGATATCTCCTTCACTAGAGCCATGTGCTCTCCTTTGAGAATAGATTGAGTCAGCGACAATGTCAACATCAATGACAATGCCTGGGTTTGGCCACAAAGAAAGGAGAAAGAAATAGAGTATGATAGAGGGGTGAGAAAGAGAGGAGAGGAGAGAGATATGAAAATGGGGATAAAGAAAAGAAGAATAAAAGGGAAAAGAGAAATAAAAAATCACAATAGTACAAAGAGAGGTATTTTTAGTTTTTTAGGTGCTTACAAATCAGACTAATTTTAAATTGGTTATTTCCTTTACTTTTGAAAAACTTATGACATGATTTACTAATTATTTGGTAAAATTAGCTGCTTGCTATAATTTCTGATAAAAAGTGACTAATTTATCACTTGTAGGGTGTTTGGAAAAGTGAGTTAGGACTCATAAGTTCTAACTCAAACAGTGAAAAGCTCTCACATACTACAATAAAAAAAAAATGCAAAAAGTTACTACAGTGTAAAGCTCTCACATGCTGCAACGTTTTTAAACAAAATTAGTTCTAAACATGGTTCTAACTAACTTTGTCAAACGTCCTATTACGTAGAAGGTTGAGAACTATCTAAGCCATTTACCCTAGTTATAATTCTTATATTATTTTGTATACTCATTGCAAACAAGATACAATAGTATAATTGAAAATATAAAAATTAAATACGAAACATAACATGGTAGATAAAAGCTTTAAATGTCTTTAAAACCAAAAGGAGTTTCTCGCACAGTGAAAAGCATTAGAAAGGTTCTGATCTTGGTCTAAACAAAATTTATTAAGATATTACCATTAAATCTCTATGGAGGTAATTGTTTATGTGTTACAAGTATGTTTCTTGATCTCTTCCTATTGTTGATCTATGAATTAGAAACTGTTGGTTTGTACTTGACAAGCAGTCATGGTTGACATATTATGAGATATCAACATTAATTTATGATAAAATATATACAAATATATTAAAAAAACTATTTTGATTTTGTGCTATATCTATATGCATAAGAACTAAAATTTTACATAAGAAAACATGAAGAATCTTATGAATTTTGATGAAGAAAAAGAAAAAGATTGGAATCATGAATATGTTCTTTGAGAAAGAAAAGGCTAAAAATTAAAGAAGAATCTCATGATTAAAAACTTGTGGACTATTTACTAAAAACTAAAAGTTATTTTAAAACTAAGGGAAATGATATGGTAAGTGTTAAACATGTATGCTCTAAGGAGAAAAAATTTGGAAACATTTTTATCAATAAAGAATTTTTTTATTGTTTATATACCAAATCTTGTCCTCTTTACGTTCATATTTGTTGAATGTATGTTAAGCAAACAAAAGTCTAAGACTGTCGGTCTAAACCTTTAAGAATTGGGCATATGATGGATAAATTATGCAGAAGACACAATTCTTAAGGTGACGGTCTAAATCATAAGATCCACAATCGAGGGATAAAGTTGGGCGCTTTATTCATGCAAAGATTGTTATGTTGTCTATATTCCTATTGGGAGATGGTTTGTCTTGACCATCGGAGGTGGACACCATGAATAAAAACATTAGCACGTTGTCATAGGTGACTATGTGTTGAATCAAGACATAAAGTGAATTGATTTGGATTAATAATTCTGTCTCAGCAAATCGATTCACTTTAGACAATCATTTGTATTGTATCTTAATCCTGAGATGAATAGTGGGCCTGTTGTCTTGACAATCTTTTCATATACTAAAGGGTGACACCTACATCTTAATAGTGGTATGCATGGCGGTACGTTGGAGGCATAACTCTTGATAGCGTAGACATGTTATTCATAGATATGGAATCCATAGCTCCTCTTTAAGAGTAGTGCTATCCTCTTATATGCGTTATCTTGTAATTGAAAAACTGGAGCGCTTAACCATTGGGATACATAGTTGTAACCGAATGGTATACTATGTTTGGATGGTAAGTTTTTCGATGCTGAAATAATAGAACATAAAATAACAATAATCAGGAAGGTAAGACAGAACTTATCCTTAAGCCGATTATGGATAATCCTATAAGGATACGATATACTATGATATGTCATAGAGACTTAGCTATACGGGCTTCGTAATTTTATGTAGTTCAAGAGTGCAGCTCCAAGCTTTTAGTGGAGTAGCGTTAGAGTTGATAATTATGAAATGTATATCTAAGATATTGGGTTTTGTAATTATCGGGAGCTTGAAGTGTATAGGTCTATTTGGTTCCCTTTGCTAGCTCACAAAATCCTGTAACCATACGGCGTGCTTTGTCAATAATTGGTGACCTATGTTAGAATTATTAGATTAGTTGAAATTTGGAAGAATCAAATAATTCATGTCTGTTTATCGGTTGAATTAATTTTGTGATAAAATTAATTCAAAATAAACTTGTTGAATTATTGGGATCGGATAATTCTTGTCTGTTTATTAGTTTATTTAATTTTGAATAAATTAAATCAAGATAAACTTGTAGAATTATTAGGAATTCATTTATTTTCCTAAAGATTATCTAGATAAAGTTGTTTTAATTAGATAACTTTTCCATTGGGTTATTTGAATTAAAACTAAGACTTTATCCTATAGAATCTCGGGTGGAAAATAAAAGATCCGCTGAGTTTTTTTTCGGCAATTCGGCATGCCGATCATCAAGTTCAGCTTGCCGATGGGGCAAGTTTGGCCTGCCGATTAGGCATATGGGCCTGCACATGCGCGGAAAAAAGATCATGCATTTTTTACGCGGAGTACATCAGATATTGATCATAATTTGATTCTATTTTGAATTTTTGAGACCTTATCTGATAAGAACTGACTCTAGACCCAACCTCTATAAATAGGGAGTTAGTTTCATAAGTTATTAAGATCAATTAAGAGATTAAGAGTGATACTCTACTAGTGAGAATCTGAAACTCCCTAAGAGCTCTTGTTCATAAATTATAAACACTAGCTTTGGGTTTTCTCAATTGGTTTGAAAGAGAGTCACCTGGAGGAAGAGCTGTACGTGTGAGCCCACACTCACTCCGATTGTGGATAGAGAATAGCAAAGAAGACCAGTTGGTTGAGGCTTTTCTAGAACGTTACTTCTCTTCACAGATTGCGAGAGTTCTTCAGCATTCAAAAGTTAGTAAGATCTGGTTAATTTATGCATATAGCATGTCAAACTTGTGTTTAGAAAAATACTCTTATATAAAATTTTTAAAATTCCGCTGTGTATTATTTTTCCAACAATTGGTATCAAAGCCATGGTTTTTGCATAAATTTACGAGTTTGTAATCATACTATATGTATAAATTTTGTGATCTTAATCTCTCATGTCCTTGAATTTAATTTTATAGAGAGTTGGCACTCTAGGTTTCTATATATTTTAGATGTTGTCATGGATTATATGGTGAATGCTTATTAATTAACTATGGTTGATTAAATTATTATTTAATTATTTATTAATTAATTAATTTATACTGATTATGGTTCTTTAGAAGTTAGAATGTGTATCTAGGTTTTTCATGTAATTAGATGGTGGACTATCATCTCTATCTAGGAATTATTATTTAATTTTAAATTTGTAAGAATTTTATAATTAAACAATTATTCAGAGAAGACAGATCTAGAAAACAGATCTGGAGGATGCATGATGACGCTCATAGGTATTTCCTGAGTCTCTAATTTTATGTTTTTGAATTGTTGAAAATAAAATTGATGGCCAAAGAAATGATTATTAATATATGCTGGATCATACGGGTTCTAGAAGGCATATATTAATCAAGAGGGGATCCGTGTCCCTGATTGAATTCGGCATGACTCCCTTAGGAGCTTGTTGAATTATGAGTTGGGAATTATCGTTGTAAGGTTGTGATATTTTTAAGGTTTTCACACATAAACACATTTGTATGTTTTTTGCATGATTGTCTTATCTTATTAAATTATTATGATATGTTTGCTTATGTTTGGTATATGATTCTTTATTATAGATTAAAAATGTCTAAAAACATTTTATCTTCGATACTAAAAAAAAACCTATTAACCAGAGAGAATCATAATGATTGGAAATAGAACTTGGATATCGTTATCTCCTTTGAGAAACTAAAATTTGTGCTGACAACCTTGTCCTCCCGAGCCTACGGGAGACTCCGCTAATGAGGAATTCTAAGCGTACGATCATTGGAAAGATGCAAATGATCAGGCCCGCTGCTATGTTTGGCCAACATGAATAATGTGCTGCAGGCTCAACATGAGGATTATGAGACTGCTAAGTAGATTTTGGATAATCTAGAAGACACATTTGGAGGCCAGGCCATAACAAAGCAGCAAGGGGCGCTTCGGAAACTCTTGAACTGTAAGCAGAGACCTAGGATATCTGTAAAGGAGCACATGATGTTGGTCATGGGTTACCTCGTTGAGGCTCAAACCAATGTAGTTGACATTGATGCTAAAACAACTGACTATGGTCTTGGAGACTCTGTTAAAGGAATTTATTCCATTTAGAGCTACATTTAATTTGAGCAATAGGCGGGATATGACCTTAACAAAATTAATGAAACAGTTATAAGAGTTTGAAATGCTGATCAAGGAGTCTCCTATGTGTAAAGAGGCCAATTTGGCAGCTGCTTTTGGTTCCAATCTCAATTCTGAGAATGAAAAGAAGCAACGGGCCAAGAATGAGAAGTCTTTTATTCCTGCTAGCACCAAGAGCAAGAAAAAGAAGAAGAAGAACCCGAAGAAGCTTAAGTGCTTCTTCTGCTAGAACGTCAGGCACATAAAGAAGCATTGTAAGGACCTCCTTTCCAAAGGAGGTAAGTGTGATCTTCTGTATTTAGAAACTTGTTTGATTGAGGAATCTAGTGACATTTGGGTCATAGATTCCGATGCAACTAATCATGTTGTGTTTCTCTGAATGGGTTCAAAGAAACGAGAAGTCTGCTACATGAAGACTTCACACTTCGGATGGGCGATGGATCCTTGGTCTTAGCGGAAGCAGTGAGAGACGTCCATCTTTATTTTGATGATTATAGGAATTTAATTTTGCGAGATTGTTATTATGTTCCTAAATTTAAAAGGAATTTAATTTTTATAGCTTGTTTATTTAAAGACTCCTATTTGGTTTCTTTTAATGATAAAGTGATGATTCGTAAAAATAAATTTTTTATATGTTCTGGATGGATGCAAAATAATCTATATTTTATCAAACCTAAGATGGACTTACTGTTTAATGTTGAGATGAATGATGATAACTCTAAAAGATTTAAATCTTCTCACTCTAATAAGACTTATCTTTGGCATTTACGCCTTGGTCATATTAACCTAAACAGGATTCAAAGGTTGGTAAGGGATGGACCTTTAAGTCATTTAAAGGTGGAATCTATATCTCAACGTGAATCTTTTTTGGAGGGTAAAATGACTAAAAGAACATACGGGTCTAAGGGCAATAGGGCCGAAAGGGTTCTAGAACTTATGCATGGTGATATTTGTAGACCGATGAACATCCGGGCATGAGGAGGGTATGAGTACTTCGTCACTTTTATTGACGATTACTCAAGATATGGGTATGTGTACCTGATGCACCATAAAAGCGAAACTTTTGACAAATTCAGGGAGTTTCGGGCTGAAGTGGAAAAGCAATTGGGTAGACCCATAAAGGTACTTTGATCCGATCGAGGTGAAGAATACCTTTCTGATGAGTTATTAGCACACTTATTAGAGAATGAGATTTTGTCTCATTTGACTATGTCGGGAAATCCGTAGCAGAATGGCGTAGCGGAGAGAAGGAATAACACTTTATTAGACATGGTAAGGTCAATGATGAGTTATTCATCATTGCCTTTATCCTTTTGGGAATATGCACTACAAACCACATGTTATCTTTTGAACAATGTGCCTTCAAAATCGGTCTCTAAAACTCCTCATGAGTTGTGGATGGGTAGGAAGACATCCTTAAACCATATTCGCATATGGGGATGTCCGACTCATATTCTGTTTAAGGATACGAATAAGTTAGAAGCACGTTTGGAAGTTTGCATGTTTGTAGAATATCCAAAAGAGACTAAAAAGGGTTATTTCTATAACCCAAAGGAAAATAAAGTCGTGGTTTTAACTAATGCAACTTTTCTTGAGGAGAGTTACATGGACGACTTTAAGCCTCAAAGCAAAGTGGTGCTTAAGGAGTTAAGGAGTGATCTAATCACTCCAAAGATTCCAAATGAAACCATTCCGATCAGTGTAGAAAAACCGAATGAACCTGAACAACAATTTAAGGGGCTTCGGCGTAGTGGGAGGATCGGGCATCAACCTGAGAGGTATATGTTCAATGAGGAGGTCTTCTTGGCTGAACCAGATGAACATGATAAGGATCCTTATACTTACGCAGAGGCTATGGAGGATGTTGATTCAAAACTCTGGACAGAGGCCATGAACACAGAGATGAAGTCTATGGAGACTAATCAGGTCAGGAGCTTATGGATTTTCCCGAATGAGTAAAACCCATAGGGTGTAAGTGAATCTACAAGAGGAAAAGAGGAGTGGATGGAAAGGTCAAAACCTTTAAGACTAGATTGGTAGCTAAGGGTTATACGCAAAAGGAAGGAATCAATTATGAGAAAACCTTTTCGCCTGTAGCCATGCTTAAGTCCATCCGGATTCTCTTGTTCATAGCTGTCATTCTCGACTACAAAATTTGACAGATGGATATTAAGACGGCTTTTCTAGATGGCTATCTAGATGAGTCCATTTGTATGGAACAACTAGACGAGTTCAAGGTCAAGGGTCAAAAGGGTAAGGTTTGTAAGCTACTGAAGTCAATTTATGGACTTAAGCAGGCATCCCGTTCTTGGAACATAAGATTTGATCAGGTGATCAAGACTTATGGGTTCTTACAAAATCTGGATGAGCCATGTGTTTACAAACACATTAAGGATGAGAAGTTCGTTTTTCTACTGCTCTATATAGATGACATTCTGCTAATAGGCAATGATATTGGGGCGTTGTCATTGGTCAAAATATGGTTGACCAAGCAGTTTGACATGGAGGACTTAGGTGAGGCTAATTTTGTTCTCGGTATCTAGATCTTTCGGGATAGGAAGAACAACATGATAGCTTTGTCCCAAGCCAGCTAAATAGATAAAATTCTCAAGAGGTTTGCAATGCAGGATTCCAAGAAAGGTGGGCAACCATCTAGGTCTGCAGTTACTCTTTCTAAGAAAGACTCTCCAAAGTCTGATGAAGAAAAAGAATACATGGAAAAGGTGTCTTATGCTTCGGTAGTGGGTAGTCTCATGTATGCCATGCTTTGCACACGGCCGAATATTTGTTGTGCGGTCGGGATTGTAAGTCAATTTTAGGCGGATCCAGGACCAAACCACTGGGTTGCGGTTAAGCATATTTTTAAGTACCTGAGAAGGACTCGAGGGTATATGTTTATGTATTCGGGTGAGGACTTGACTCCTCTAAGATATACTGACTCGGATTTTCAATCCTGTCTGAATTCTAGGAAATCGACTTTAGGTTTTGTGTTTACTCTAGGCGATGGTGCCATTAGTTGGAGAAGTGTGAAGCAAGATTGCACTTCGGATTGAACGATGGAGGCCATGTATGTGGCAGCTAGTGATGCTTTGAAAGAAGCAGTGTGGCTCCACAAGTTCCTTGGGGATTTTGAGGTAGTTCCTGGTATGGATAAGACAGTATCACTGTACTATGATAACAGTGCAGCGGTAGTTAATGCTAAGGAACCAAGATTTCACAAGAAGAGTAAGCATATTGATCGAAAGTATCATGTTATAAAGGACTTCATTGAGGGCGGGCATGTCACGGTGTGTAAGATCGCTTCAGAGGACAATTTAACTGATCCATTTATGAAGAAACTTACTAGGAGAGTGTTCGAGAGGCATGTGGAAACTATGAGGATGTGAGATTTGTCATATTTACTCACTTAATGCAAGTGGGAGATTGTTAGACATGTATGCCCTAAGGAGTAAAAATTTAATAAGTTTTTAGAGACATTTTTATCAATAAAGAATCTATTTATTGTTTATATACCCAATCTTATCCTCTTTACGTTCATATTTGTTGAATGTATGTTAAGCAAACAAAAGTCTGATACTGTCGGTCTAAACCTTTAAGAATTGGGCATATGATGGACAAATTATACAGAAAACACAATTCTTAAGGTGTCAGTCTAAATCATAAGATCCGCAATCGAGGAAATGAAGTTAGGTGCTTTATTCATGTAAAGATTGTTTTGTTGTCTATATCCCTATTATGAGATGGTTTGTCTTGACCATTGGAGGTGGACTCCGTGAATAGAAACATTGGCATATTGTCATAGGTGACGATGTGTTGGATCGGGACATAAAGTGATTTGGATTAATAATTCTGTCTCTGCAAATCGATTCACTTTAGATAATCATTTGTATTGTATCTTAATCCTGAGATGAATAGTGGACCCATTGTCTTGACTTGTGTCTATTAATATACCAAAGGGTGACACCCACATCTTAATAGTGGTATGCATGCTAGTACGTTGGAGGCATGACTCTTGATAGCATAGACCTGTTATTCATAGATATGGAATCCATAGCTCCTCTTTAGAAGTAGTGATATCCTCTTATATGCGTTATCCTGTAATTAAAAAACTAGAGCGCTAAACCATTTGGATACATAGGTGTAACCGAATTGTATACTGTCTTTGGATGGTAAGTTTTTTGATAGTGAGATAACGGAATGTAAGATAAAAATAATTAGGAACGTAAGACAGAACTTGTCCTAAAGCCGATTATGGATAATCCTATGGGGATACGATACACTATGATATGTTATGGAGACTCAGCTATATGGGCTTCGTAATTCTATGTAGTTCGAGAGTGCAGCTCTAAGCTTTTAGTGGAGTAGCGTTGGAGTTGATAATTATGAATTACATATCTGGGATATTTAGTTTCGTAATTATCGGGAGCTTAAACTATGTAGGTCTATTTGGTCCCCTTTGCTAGCTCACAAAATCCTGTAACCATACGACGTGCTTTTTCAATAATTGGTGACGTATGTTAGAATTATTAGATTGGTTGAAACTCGAAAAAATCAAATAATTCATGTCTGTTTATCGAATGAATTAATTTTGTGATAAAATTAATTCAAGATAAACTTGTTGAATTATTGAGATCGGATAAATCTTGTATGTTTATCAGTTGATTTAATTTTGAATAAATTAAATCAAGATAAACTTGTAGAATTATTAGGAATTCACTTATTTTTCTAGAGATTATCTAGATAAAGTTGTTTTAATTAGATAACTTCTCCATTGGGTTATTTAAATTAAAATTGAGACTTTATCTTATAGAATCTTGGGTGAAAAATAAAAGATTCACTGAGTTTTTTTTCGACAGTTCGGCCCATCGATGGGGCAAGTTCGGCCTATCGATGCACGATAAAAAGATCACGCGTTTTTACACAGATTACATCAGATATAGATCTGAATTTGATTCTGTTTTGAATTTTTGAGACCTTATTTGATAATGACTGACCCTAGACCCAACCTCTATAAATAGGGAGTAAGTCTCATAAGTTATTGAGATCAATTGAGAAATTCAGAGTGATACTCTACTTGTGAGAATCTGAAACTCCATGAGAGCTCTTGTTCATAAATCACAAACACTAGCTTTGGGTTCTCTCAATTGGTTGGAAAGAGAGTCACCTGGAGGAAGAGCTGTACGTGTGAGCCCACACTCACTTTGATTGTAGATAGAGAATAGCAAAGAATACTAGTTGGTTGAGGCTCTTTTGGAACGTTACTTCTCTTCATAGATTGCGGAAGTTCTTCAGCATTCAAAGGTTAGTAAGATCCAGTTAATTTATGCATATAACATGTCAAACTTGTGTTTTAAAAAATACTCTGATATAAAATTTTTAAAATTCCGCTGCGTATTATTTTTCCAATGGTAAGGCACTCTAAAAGGGTTTTACTATAAGACCCTTTTTTCACCCTAAGATTTTCATCTAACAGTTAAAATGAGACAAGCTCACCAAAAGTAAAATAAACCCAAATACACCAAATCAATTAAAATCCAAAAACTGAAAAAAAAATTCTTAAAAAAAAGGGCAGATCTGCCCTTCTTTTCTGGCGATGGCAACTTGAAGGCAGGTGATTGTCTGGATGGGTGGAGATCTTCCCTGGCGACGTCAATTGCTACTTGAAGCTGTTTTCCTTCCTTTCGTTCCTCTAAATAGGTAACCTAAAACTGAAAAAGAAGAAAAAAAATAGGTGGAGTTGCTTTCTTATGGCTAAAAATCATTATTTTGTATTAATATTTCTCATCAAATCCTTTAATTATAGCATTTGTGTAATAATTAGTATTTAGTGTATTTGTATGAAAATACGTTTAAAAATATGTTTTTAATTTGTTTTTTATGTTTAATAATATTTTTTAGTAATTTTTAGATTCACCTCTGTGTATTTTATAATTAATTAGTTTGTAAATAATTAAAACCGTAAAAATAATGTGTGGTAATTTAATTTTGGGTCTAAAAATAATTGTAAATAAATTTTTAGTTTGTAAATATGCTCTATTATATTTTTAGTAATTTCTAAAAATATTTTTGAGTCTTAAATAATATATCTGTTAACATTTGTTAATTTTAGAAGTATTTATTTTTAGTGTGTTTTATGTATTTTATTGTAAAATAAGTATTTTTAAATTATTGTAAAAATTATGTTTGTAGAATAATTAATTTTGTTTTGTTTATTTTGTTTTAGATTTGAAATCTAGAAGAAAACAAAGAAAAACAGCACGAAAATGAGCAAAATGTGACATCTTGATTTGATGATGGTACGCATACTGGTATGTTGGGACGTGACTCTTGATTGACGTAGACTCGTTATTCATAGATATGAAATTCATAGCTCTTTTGTAGAGTTAATGATATTCTCTTATAGGCATTATCTTATAAGTGGAAGACTAGAGCGCTCATCCGTTTGGATACATAAGTGTAACCAAATTGCATACTATTTATGAATAATAAGTATTCCAATAATGAGATAATAGAATACAAGATAAAAATAATCGAAAAAGTAAAATATAATTTATTCTTAAGCCGACTATGCAATCCTATGTGGATGCTATACATTATGATATGTCATGGATGATTAGCTTATTGGAGCTTCATAATTTTATATAGTTTGAGAGTGTAACTCTAAGCTTTTAGCAAAGTAGCATTAGAATTGATAATTATAAGATATATGTATCTAGGATATGTTATTTTATAATTATAGGAGCTTGATTTATATATATCCATCAGGTCCCTTTTGTTAGCTTATAATAATTTTTGTAATGATACAACATGTTTTTTCTATACATTGGTGACTTATGTTAATTATTAGATTGGCTGAAATTTGATAGATCAGATTTAATAATTTATGTTGGTTTATTGGTTGAATTAATTTTGTGAATTAATTTAAGATAAACATGTTAAATTATTTGGATAATATTTTATTTGATTTTGGATTATCTGTATATGACTATTTTATTTAGATAACTTCTTTATTAGGTTATTTGAATTAAAACTGATGCCCTATCTAAGATTCTCGAGTGAAATAAGATCTTCTGAGATTTCTATATTATCGCTCGATCGGCAAACCAATGGCCAAGTTTGGCAGGCTAGTATGCCGACCATGCAATAATCCTCCTACACATTTTTTATGTGTTTTTTGTCAGAAATTGATCGAGACTCAAATTTTGAGGCCTAATCTAATAGATATTGACCCCAAATTTGACCACTATATAAGTGGAACTATTTTTTATTATTCCTTAGATCATTTGAAAAGTATAGAGTGAGTTTTTCTAGAAAGTGATACTCTGAAACTCCTAGAAAGCTATTGTTCAACATCTGGAATCTTAGCTCTTAGTTTTCTCAAATAGTTGGAAGGAGAGTCATTGGAGAAAAAACTGTACAATGCGCAATCACCTGCATTTCAATCATAGAAAGAGAATAGCAAAGAAGATCGGTTAGTTGAGGCTCTTCTTAGACTTTTTTCTTTAGTTGTAATTTCTATAGTTTTTGGTCTACTAAAGAGGTATGCAAGATTTTTTAAAATTCTGCTACGTATAGTTTTCTAGCAGTATATATATGTTGTTACTTTTTCTACTTAATCTTATTAAACAATGAGGACAATGTTCAATTTAGGTTGATGGAGAGGGTTTGTGTCGAAATTTTTTAAATATATTTCAAAATTTTTCAAATTTGAGTCTGTTTTTGGGTGTCTAAAATGAGATCTGTTCTAAAACTAAGCGTATTATTATTAAAAAAACTTAAAAACCCAAAAAATTTAAAAAGAAAAAAAAATTATTTGCTATTTGTAAAACTATTAAGATTCTTGTTTAGTATGATGATGGCTTAGTGAAGGAGTTAATCTTGAAATGCGTCTCGATTTGTTCAAGAATGTAATCTTTCATATATTTTCATTTATGCTTATGCTCTCCATGTTGTGTGTATGAAGGCATGTTTAGGATAGCTGAGTTATAAAGTGTTTAGCATTCTAAGATGTATCCTAATCATGTTTGTATCATATTTTATTTTGTTGAATTTGTTAGCTTTTGCATTTAAAAAAAAAAACTAAAAATTAAAAAATCTCTAAAAAATTAAAAAAAATTTGAAAAATCTAAAAAATGTTCCGCAAATATTTATTTTCTTCGTTTTTGTTTTTAAAGAACCTCTAGTCCAACAAAAAAACATGGTTATATCATGGCTTGTTATAAAATTCAGATATTGTTTAAGCTTATGCCTGTTTCTTATATTAGCCTCATATTTAGATTATTTTTTCCAAAATTTGAACACTTAATCTTAAACTTTGATTTGTTATACTAATTTAGAGACTGTTTATGTTGATATAATATAGTTTATTTTTATAAAGTCTTATAATTTGTTTGAATCCCTCTCAAGGCAAAATCCAGGATAATACTAAGTTAAGGACATAATTTAGGCTATCTTCGGATCGTTTGAGCCTTTAAGTTTACCTTCATATATTTTACATCTCTAGTTACCCCGTCATGCTTAATATTCTTTTTTTTTCGTTACCCACAAATTTTTAGATTAGCCTTAATAATTTCATATCTTTTTTTTTTTTTTTTACCTTTCACTCGTAAGGCATATGATCAGTTTGGATATATTTTGGATTATGCTAATGTTATGAGAGGAAGAGAAGGGTTATGAAAGTAAGTTTGTTTATTTTGTATGTCCATAAATTCAAAAAAATTCAAAAAGAAAAAAGTTCAAAAAATATAAAAATGAAAAGAATAACAAGTGGATGACAAATGAAAGTTTACTTCAAGTCTGGAGTTGGTATTTGGGAAATAATTTGTACATTTCAAAAGACCGAAAAATAATGTAAGTGTCTCATGGGTGAATAGAGCTTCAAATTTATTCTTCATCCTACCTTTTTACTCTACCCTTATATTATAAGCTGAATAAAGTCATAATGGTTTTTAATTTATTGTTATTCTACATTAATGGAGAGAGAAATGAAAAAAAAAAACTTGTAAGATTTTGTTAAAATAAATTAGTTTATATTAATATAAATTTATTTGGTTTGTATGCAATGATTAGTGATAGAGTAACATACACTAGAGCCAGCAATTTTAGACACGGTACGATGACAAGAGACGAAAACGATACGAAATAAATGAGTTTGAACCGCACATATATTAATGGAGCCATAAATGGGTTGGCATGAATAACACGAAAAGAAACGTGTTAGATTCGTGCTAGCACGTTTAACACGTTTAACTTAAAATAAAAAAAAAATTCAAGAATTTGCGGTTGCAAAGAATCGAACCTTGCTCCCAAGGTTTAGAATGCTGCTAGACCACCACCCAGTTGATTCAATGTTTTTGGTTAAAGAAGGGCTTCTAATATATTTATTATGGATTTAGGGTGTTGAACCAAAAATCCCACATTGAAAGCAAAGAGAGACCTTCTCTTCTTTTTCTGTATATAAACACTACCCAGGTTCCTCTGTATAAATGCTACCCGTCCACCTGCCTTTAAAAGCGTTGGCGTCCCAAGGTGGTGGTGTTAATTTTTTTTTTGTCCAATCTTGTTTAGTTAAAATAAAGATTGAAAGAAAATACAACTAAAAATATTTAATTATTTATATTTTAAACAGTAATAATTAAATATTATTATATTTTTAACATTAATAAGGACTTTTAAGTTTGCTGTAAAAAATTTATACAGTAAAAAAAATTAATTTTTTAAATTTTATTAGTTAAAATTTAAAAAAATTTATATAATAAAAATTTATAAAATAAATTTTTTTAATTGTGTTGTGTCGTGTTAAACGTGTTTTAGGCGTGTCGTGTTCTTGTTTGTATTCAAGCATGTTTATTAATCGTGTTGTGTTCGTGTTTGGTTTAATCATGTTGTGTTGTAAACATGTTGACACAAATACGACATAAAACACGAATTGCCAACTTTAACATACACAGAGGAAAATTCATCTTAAATATGAGACATACTCTTAAAATAAAGCATAAACTTGAATATAATATGCATTTTATTTTAAGCCATAATTTTGAAACAATCCTTGAGGACATTCTGCATGGAGTCACAAGCTTTTGAGAAATCAATCATTTAGTCCGTTTTCATGTTTTTGCTTTAATTGCTTAGGACTAGCAATAAGCTAGTAAGAAGGTATAATGAGACTGTGAAAATGCACATTTCTTATGGCTAAATATCATCTTTTTGCAATAACATTTCTCATTAAATTCCTTAATTATAGTATTTATGCGATAATTAGTATTTTAGTGTGTTTGTATGAAAATATGTTTAAAAGTATGTTTTTAGTGTGTTTTATGTTTAATAATATTTTTTTAGTAATTTTTAGAATCATTTTTGTGTGTTTTATAATTAATTAGTTTGTAAATAATCAAAATCATAAAAATAATATGTGGTAATTTTATTTTGAATCTTAAAGTGTTTTTAAATAAATTTTTAGTTTGTAAATAGGTTTTATTATATTTTTAGTAATTTCTAAAAATATTCCTAAGTCTTAAATAATATATCTGTTAAGGTTTGTTAATTTTAGAAGTATTTATTTTTTGTGTGTTTTGTGTTTTTTATTATAAAATGAATAGTTTTAAATTATTGTAAAAATTATGTTTATGAAATAATTAATTTTAATTTGTTTATTTTATTTTACACTTGAAATATAGAGAAAAAAGGGAGAAAACGGCGTAAAAAGGGACAAAAAATAGACTTCTAATGCATGAAAAATAAAAATAAAGAAAACAAAAATAATGAACCACCACGTGGCACTCTGTCAGTCATCCGATTAGAACCGCCTAAGTCATCTCAGCTGTCCATGCCCTCCCCCTGCGAAATCAGCTGCCTTGCCGTTCCACATAAATGTGTCTTCTCCACCCTTCAATTAGCATACCGCCAATCATCTAACAGTCGCCTTTAGTTCGCTCGGCCCCAGTGTCCTTCAGCCACTAGATCAAGTCTCAGTTCGCGCGATCTACTACCTCTGTTCATCCGTCCCTTACAAATGCTCCACCAGATCACAAGTTAAAATCAACAAAGTGAAGAGCAGTTTCAAGCATGGAAGAAGAAAAAAAGTAAAAAATAAAAACAAAATCTAATTCTACATAGTGATGGGCGGCATAAACAATTCAAAAATATTTAAAAAGTAAATGAAAATGTAAAAAAAAAAAACTTATAAATAGTAACTCTTCTTCACCTATAAATATCCCCATGTCATGAATTCTTCATTCTTTCTTCTTGTGATAAATTTTTTCCTCTTGTAAAAATGTAGTTCTAAGTTTAGTTTTAGTTTTCTTAGTTTCTAGTTTTATCTTTTTGTAAAATATTCTTAGTTTATGCTATAAAATAGTTGTGCTTAGCAAAATTATGTGTGCTTTTACCTTCAATTTGTCTTTTTAAATTTCTTTTTTTTTTAGGAAATAGGGAAAATTCTAGCAAAATTAAGGTAAATATTTTTTTCAATGTTTTCTAAGTAGCTATAATGTCAAAATCATTTTTAGAAAACTTATGATTTTCATGTTAATTTAGCTAAAACTCTTGCAAAATTAAGTTTTGATTTATTGTAAACATAGGCTAGCATGGGTAATACTTATAAACACTTTGATTATTCATAGATAAGAAATGGCATGATAAATACTTAACTGTAAATTTTGTTAGTAATTTTAATTAGTTAATTTTAAAATCATACGTATTTGTTAAAAGTGAGTTTTTGATATATTATAAACATGAATTAATACATTAAATACTTAGTAACTCTTGATTTATTGTAGACAAAAGATGGCATATTGCATACTTAAACCATTTTAATAAATAATTTAAGAAAAACTAAAATATATTTAAGTTAATTGCCAAAATAAAACCTTTAATCCTAAGTATTGTTAAAATTGTTGTTTTTTCCAAGTTTGCACTAAAGTTCCATTTATCATTCTAAGTTAAATCATATTTCTTATTGTTGAAGTTCCAAAAATCACAAAAAAAATTAAAAAATGGAAAAAAATAAAAAAGTGTGTAAATATTGCAAATAATTAACTTTAATCCATAAAATTTTTTAGCTAAAAATAAAATAACTAATATATTGGACCTTTGCAATATTTTTTCCTTGTGGGATTGATCTCGGATTCATCGAAAATTATTACTTGGACAACTTTATACTTGAGATTATATTGGACTTACTCTTTTAGACCTTAACAGTTGCCTGCAAACGTCTAAGCGGTGGGATCTTCCTCGGCGACGCCCAATTGTGATAGAGGTCGCACCATGGGTGGGGATCGACCTCGAAAACCCTTGATCATTAGCGAAGGTCGCAAGTGCTGAAGCTGCATCACACACCATCTTCGCAATTTTGCGCCCAACTGAAGCTCCATCGCCTAGCCCCTCACGATCTTGCCGAGAAAGATCCCCACAATGATCGTGTTCCCATTGCGACTAACATGGCAATCTCATTGAGATTTGTGTAGGGTTCGAGCGGCGTCATGCAAAGGCTGAGGTTCGCGAGCAATGGCGCCTCTGCGAGTTCCCAATCCCCTCGCTCGACCGTTGTCATCAAGCAAGATCCCTTCGTGGCCATCAGACAGATGTTTTTAGGGTTTTTCTTTTTTGTTTAGTTTTTTATTAATTATTAGGTTTTTAATTTTAATTTTATCTTTGATTATATGTGGGAAACCCTATTGTATATAGGTGGAGTTGAATGTTTTAAGCCATTAGATTAAATCCAACGATTTAAAAAAATACGTCTTATTTTAAAGGGTCTTATCATTGCATTTCTTTAAAACTAAATAAATCTTAATAATTTTTTTATTGCTTTTAGGTCCAATAATTTAAGTCTTATTTTATTAAAAAAGTGTAGAGAACAAAAATTTTGTTACAAAATCGACTTTTTATGCAAAAAGAATTTTCCCGTTTTTTAACATTTTGTGGACATTTTCAAAACTATATTAGATATTTGTGGATGTTCAATGAACTTGTAGATATTTATGCACATTGTGGACACTTTACAACACTTCGAGAAGTATATCTTTCTTATATCATTTATGTTGAGACTTCAAAATATAAACAACATCGTGGCGATGTCAATAGTATCGTAGATATTTTCATCTTGCTTTCAACTTTTAAGGGCTTGTTTGGTGCGTAGGTTTGAAATGATGTGATTTATAACTTTATAGTTTAAACTGTATGGTTTAAGTGGTGGCTTTCAATTGGCTTTTAAAGTGTAAAGTTTTAAAACAAGAATAAAATATCATATGAAGTTTATAATGAGAACTTATGTTTAGAAAATTATGATTTATGAAAGAAAAACAAGAATAAAAATAATTTTCATGGTAGAAAATAATTCAAATTGTATAAACTTAAAAGAGGACAAAATGTAAATTTTAAATATCGATTTAAAGTTATCTTTATGATTCAAACTGGTTTTAGTTATTCCTCCATCAAATGTTAAGCCACAGACATTAATTAAAGGAAACCGCACAATGGGTCGGATATAAGACCCATACGCATTCATAACCCGAATGGATTTGGTAGTGATCTTTTACTTCTGCGGGTTTGAACCAAAATTTGCAGCGGCTCGAGGGAGAGGAACCCGCCACCGCATGGATTGCTCTTGCTCGCTATGTACAAAAGAATTATTTTTGTGCAAATATATATATATATATATATATATATATTTAATTTAAATGAAGAGAGGGAAATTGAGTCAAAGAAAGTTAGCAAATCCTTATTAGATTGCCACCCACTAAACAACTCATCCTATACCGAACTTCTAACTCTAATTCACTATAAGAAATAAAAACAAAAGAAATGAGAAAAAACATATATTGAAAGGAAATTAATTACTTATTATATAACAATCCATAAATTCTCCCATTTGGACTCTCAAATTTGGGGACATAGTTGTTAAAATGAGAGGTAATGCATGTCTTCAGCAATATAGTTTGTCAAACAACAGTATTGAGCTCCATGGCTTACCTCATCAAAATATGCTTAAACACAGACTCAAAGCTTTTTTTCTTTTTTTTTTTTTGTGGCTAAGCCAAAGATATGTTGTAAAGAACTATTATTGGGGAATTTTCTCATTATATTATTGTTTGTCTTTGAAAATTCAAATTAAAGATGAAGCATCAATTTAAAAATAAATAAATAAACTAACCTAGTTTTATAAAATCAGCAGTATTATTCAATTGGCTTTATAAATATTACTATTTGCAGTTACTTATTCCGGTATATGGCACTTCAAGTTGAGGAAGATTACCTGAAAGGGTTCAGCTTCACTACCTGAAGGTCGTGCATAAGCTGAGTCCCTTGACAAAAGAAATGGCCGTCTCTCACGAATAGCATCGAGTTTGAATGCCACAAAGATGGTATCATCCTTTTCTTCCTTTTGATCTACACTTTTTTGTCTGTCGGATTTCTTATAGACTGCTGCTCTTTGCAACTCCAATGTCACATTCTGGAGTTTATATTCACTCCATTTCTAATTCAAACAAAATAAATTAACTTTTGTAGGTTAGAATTAAGTAGCACATTATCGAGAAAATTGGCGGTGCCTTATCTATCGAAAATTCTGTAAAAATTGGTCAATACAGATAGAAAAAAGAAAATTAATGGAAAACATATCATTGATACAAATCAGAAAAAAAAAAAAAAAAATGAATACAAAAGACCTCTAAAAACTAACTGTCCTTCAAGCGTACCTTGCAGATATACTCTAGAGCAATGTGAAAGGGCAAAATCAAGCATACAGCAAAGAAATCCTTGTATGTAAAGGGAGATAAAGGCTTCCTCAGAACATCCGGTACAATGTCTTTCTTGATCAAATCCTTGACATCATCAAGAATCAAGTACAAAGGCAATGAATCATTCTCAGCTAACAAATAATTTGTCTTCCCTTGCTGATGAGCCACCTTTGTAAGAGCAGGCTTCAGGATCCGAGGTTGCTTCTCGGATGACGAGTCAGATTGAGAAGGAGATGGAGAATCAATCAAGGACTCGAGTGACTTGTACAAAGGTGCAGACTTTGCAGGCTTTGGAAGGGTTGAAGATGAACTAACGGAAGAAGATTGTGGTACTTTATAAGATGAAGATGTTTGGGTTTTAGGAGAGGATGTGGGTTGACGTGGTCTAGAAGTTGATGATAATTGTGATTGTGATCTTTGTAAAAGCGCGACAACCAGTTCGGCTTCTAAGTCCCTTCTTGCTCGATTATCATTTTGCAACGATGTCTGAGCATAAGAAGACCAGTCACTTGTGGTGTTATTACGCGGAGCTGAAGTGGGAATATTGGATTCGCGTACTTGATGGGTGTGAGGAGGAGAAGGAGAACTTGTTTTTCCAAAAAGGTTTCCCATGGTCCTTCCAGCATTAGATAGGGTTGTTCCAGTATCTAAGAATCATCAATCTCATCTTGGCAGCAGAGAAAACATTGCAGAAAACTAAGGCACAAAGGATTCGTATGTGTTGTAATTGCTGCGATTCAAAAGAGAACGACAGAGAAAGAAACGGGTTTTAGCCTCTTTTCTTGTTTTTTTGGGTGCCAATAAAACAACTCAGAAAGAGATCAGTTTGAAGACAATTAACGTTAAGCACACATATAAATTAATAAATGAAGCAGAGACGTGATCTTTACTTGTGAATATAATCACAAAATGAGCAAAGAAAAAGGGGGAAAAGAAACCGAAAATTAAGTAAAAGAAGAAGAGGAAAAACAGCAGTGAACGGGACTTTATAGATCATTCAATGTACAATCAGTCAAAAGGAAGATTGTATTGAAAGGGCCACGAAAGCGGAGTTCAGAATAACCCGTGATAAGGAAGAAAGGGCAAGAATCTTTAAAGCCCAAAAGGAAGAAAAAGTTTTAACCAAGCAGAGCTAAGTTGTGCGAAAGGACAAGGAAGCGTTCCGAGTCAAGGGCAATCCCAAGGTTATCTAGTTGGATGCAATCGCAATACCAACAATAAGAGGAAATGGAACATGAATAATTCCAAGAATTCAAAGGGACAACCCTTAAAAAGGATTAATGATCGAGGGAATAGCAAACCTCTCTGTGGTCAATGCAAGAAAAGACATACAGGAGAATGTAAAGCTGGCACCAATAAGTGCTACATCTACGGCAAGGAAGGACATTATGCCAAGAATTGTTTTTCCAATCCCTAAAACCAGAATAATCAAGGTCAACAAAGGACCCAGGGAACTCAGTTGCATGCAATCCAAGCTTAGATTGAAGGCCCGAGCATCAATCAGGGACGTCTAGAGGCTTCGAAACCTAGTGGACGGATATATGCTTACACAAAGAAAGAAGATGATGCAGGGACTTCAACTGCGGTGACAGGTCAGTTTTTTGTTGCCAACACTGATGCCTATATTCTATTTGATTCTGGAGCAACGCATTCATTTGCATCATATAAGTTTGCTAAACCGATAGGAAAGGAAGGGGATGGGATAGAACAGACTTTTAAAACTACACTCCCCTCTAGGGAAATATTAAGTTCTGATTATTGGTTACGCCATATACCAATTATCATTTGTGGAAGGGAATTGTATATTGATTTGATAATAATTGATATACAAGATTATGACGTTATCCTGGGAATGGATTTCCTGGGGAAATATACCGCCAAGATTAATTACCGATACCGTAAGGTTACATTTCAACCTTTCAGAAGTGAGAAATTCGTGTACTCAGGAAAGACCCCCAAGGCTCCCAAGGCGCTAATTTCGGCGTTAAAAGCAAGGAAAATGTTGGAAAGTGGATGCACTAGTTATCTGGTAAATTTAGTAAATAAAGACCAAGAAGCTCAGTTAGGACCAGAGAATGTTCCCATAGTAAGGGAATTTGTCGATGTGTTTCCCAACGAATTACCGGGCTTACCATTGGAGCGGGAGGTCTTGTTCGAGATTGACTTAATGCCAGGCACAGCTCCGATTTTGAAGGCAACATATCGTATGGCTCCGGAGAACTCAAAGAGCTTCAAGTACAACTACAAGAATTTCTAGAAAAGGGTTTATCCGGTTGAGCCATTCTCCGTGGGGAGCACCAATGCTAATTGTCAAGAAGAAAGATGGAACCTTATGAATGTGCGTTGATTATCAAGAATTAAACAAGGCCACGATTAAAAATAAGTACCCATTTCCAAGGATCGATGACTTATTTGATCAACTAAAGGGAGCATCTATGTTTTCGAAGATTGACCTACGCTTAGGTTATCATCAACTTCGAGTTAAAGAAAAAGACTGTGCCAAAGACAGTGTTCCAAACGCATTATGGCCATTACGAGTTCTGTGTCATGCCATTTGGATTGACTAATGCCCCGACAGCTTTTATGGATCTCATGAATTGGATTTTCAAGGATTTTCTCGATAAATATGAATGGACCAAGAAGTGCGAAGAAAGTTTCCAGGAACTAAAAAGATGACTCACAAGTGCCCCGGTACTGACCATACCGGATCCGAATCTAGGAAACCTTGTGATTTATAGTGATGCATCAAAGACAGGCTTAGGAGCCGTACTTATGCAAAATGGAAAAGTAATGACGCACGTATCCCGACAGCTGAAGGATCATGAGAGGAATTATCCCACACATGACTTGGAGTTAGCAACGGTCGTATTTGCACTGAAGATTTGGCGTCACTATTTGTATGGAGCTAAGTGTGAGATTTATACAGACCACCAGAGTCTAAAATATATTTTCATGCAGAAGGAACTCAACATGAGACAGCGAAGATGGCTAGAACTAGTTAAAGATTACGATTGTGAAATCTTATATCACCCTGGAAAGGCTAACCGAGTGGCCGATGCCCTCAGTCGTAGAGCAACGTCTTCACTTGCAATGGTGCAATTAATGCCAAAGCCTCTTCAGAAAGACTTGCTAGAAGCGGGTATAGAGCTAATTACAGGAGGATTAGCCAATTTATCATTCTGACCTGCTATCCTGGAGAATTTAAAAGAGCAACAAGAAGCAAACCCATCACTACTTAGATACAAGACTGAGGCCCTTGAGAACAAAGGAACAGAGTTTAGCATCTTGGAAGATGGCATTCTTCATTATAAAGGCAGACTGCATTCCCAATGATGAGGAGTTAAAAAGGCAGATCTTGCAAGAAGCTCATGAAGCACCATATGTAGCTCATCCAGGAGCTACAAAAATGTACCAAGATTTGAAAAAGTACTACTGGTGGCATAGAATGAAGAATGACGTTGCGAGATTCGTCAGTAAATGTCTCACGTGTCACAAGGTAAAGGCTGAACACCAACGATCTGTAGGTGAACTGCAAAAGATAGATATCCTAGAGTGAAAATGGGACTAGATAACAATGGACCTGGTGATAAGGCTACCCAAAACTACGGGTGGACATGATGCTATATGGGTAATCATGGATAGATTGACCAAATCGGCACACTTTTTACCCATTAAACTCAGTAGTTCTGTGGAACGACTAGCCAAATTATATATGGCCCAAGTATTTAGATACCATGGAGTCCTGAAGTCCATTATTTCTGATCGTGATGGCCAATTCACTTCCAAATTTTGGAGGAGTGTTCACCAAGCAATGGGGACGAAGCTGACATTTAGCACAGCTTTCCACCCTCAAACGGATGGTCAGTCGAAAAGGACCATCCAGACTTTGGAGGATATGTTAAGAGCATGTGTGCTAGATTTCAAAGGAGGATGGGATAAAAAGCTTCCTTTGATCGAATTTGCGTACAATAATAGTTACCAAACCTCCATTGGTATGGCTCGATATGAAGCTCTACATGGAAGAAGATGTAGATCACCATTACATTAGTACGAAACCCAAAAAAAGGCGTTGTCGACCATAGATTTTGTTCAAAGAACAACGAAAGATGTAAAGTTAATCCGTCAACGGATGGAAATGGCTTTCAGTCGACAAAAGAGTTACGTTGATCGACGACGAAGACCTTTAGAGTTCCAAGTAGGGGACTGTCTTTTTGAAGATAACACCAATGAAAGGAGTAGTAAGATTCAAAAAAAGGGAAAAACTCAGTCCAAGGTATGTTGGACCATATGAAATCTTAGAAAAAGTAGGTAACATGGCTTACAAGTTAGCCCTATCCCCAGAAATGGCATCGGTATATAATGTATTCCATGTATCCATGCTAAAAAAGTATGTACCTGATCCATCGCATAAACTTCAACATGAGCCTATTGAAGTGCAAGAGAACCTGTCTTATAAAGAGAAACCAGTTCAAATCTTGGCTCGAGAAGAGAAGGAGTTAAGGAATAAAAAGATACCACTCGTCAAAGTTTTATAGTGTAATCAACAAGTGGAAGAAGCAACCTGGGAACAAGAAGATGAAATGAAAAGAGTCTACCCATAATTGTTTTAATTTTTGGGGATGAAAATTTTTAAGGAAGGTAGATTGTAATGACCAGGAAAAAATTTTCATTAATAAAACCAATATTTAATTAGGTTTAATTAATGAATTTACCCTTAAAATTGTAACTTTTGTAAAATTATGATAATATGTAAATAAGCAGTATTAATTGAATATTACACTGTGAATATGATGTCATGTTGGATATTTTTAATATAAATTTTATGAGTTAAATTACTCAAAAATTTATAAATAATACCCATAAAATAATTTTTGTATCAGAATTAATTGCAAAATTATGATACAAACGAATGGATACTTAGAATACGAGTAAGACATAGAGTCCACCAAAACCCAACCTAGAGTAAAAAGGAGGCCGACGCAGTACAAGTATACTGCTAAGTGAAAACGTAGATATGAAAAATGTTACGTTTGGCCTTTAAAAGTAAACTAAAGGCCAGTAAAATAGTTTACACAGTCTAAGGTTACGAGTTTGCACTGATTTGACCACGATAGTGTAGGAAAAATACTAATTAGTGAAAAATTATAGTGTAAATTTTTTTGGGCCACTAAGTGGACACCAAACAAAATCTTATTGGGCCACCACATCACAAAAAGTGGCCCAATCACAATTTGCCATCTAGCAAGCCCATTAAATTGTTGATGAGTCACCATAGTTGTGATAAGCTTGAATTAATTATTAAATAAGCCAAACTTACTCTTATTTTCTTCCTCACCCACTCGTCAGCCCTTGGAGAACCATTCAAGAAAATTTTTCCAAACTCAAAATCTTGCACAAATTGACCCCAACCAAATTCAAGAAGCATAGGTTAAAGGATTTCTTCAAACTTGATGTAAAACCTAAACTTTTTTCAAGTTTTCTTAAGGTTTTTCATGGGTTAAGGAGGGATTTGATTCAAGGAGATTTTTACATGAAAAATGCTTAGGAAAGAGCTTCAAAGGAGTCCTTGGAAGGCTTGATGCACAAAATCTTTATTTGGGTAAGTTTTAAACCCTTAAACTTGGATTTATGTAATTTTTGTTTTGATCTTTATTATTTCTAAAGCATGTGATGTTTTTAGACAAAGTTTTGATTATATTCCATGAGTATGTGATTTATAGTATGATGGTATTGTCGAAATTATGGGTTGTTGATGCAAAATAGTAGTTTATGCAAAATATGCTCTTTTTGTAATTTTAAGGTTAAGTTTTGCAAAAATGGTGTTTTGGTATAGAAAAGGTTTGGACAAGGGGTGAATCTGTCTATGTAGTGGCTGGAAGGTAGTTTTAAAATGAATTTTTACAAAAATACCCTAAGGACTAAATTGAAAGAAAAAGCTTTCCCTCAGCAGATTTAAAAAATGCCCCAAAACACCCCTAAACAGTGAGAATTTGGGAAAAGTTAAAACATAAAAGTTGTAGATCTCGACAAAACTGTTAGGCATAATAGACGGTTCATCAAAAATCTCAATCGATTGTGAGATTTTAATTTTTCAAGAATTTCTTAAAATTGGAAAAAATGTTAAAATGGCAAAAATGCCATTTTTCAAAATGATTTAAGATATGGTACTTTGAGTAAAAATGGTTCTTATGAAAAATGGAAAATTTTGGTTTAAAGAGATAAATTTTAGGCCTAGGGACAAAATTGTCAAAAATTTTTAGTTTAGGGCTAAACTGTAAAGTTTTATGAAAAATGGGGCGTAGATATGAAATAAGGAGATCCGAGCCATTTGGGTATTATTTTAAAATTAATATGTGATTGTTTTCGTTAAACTAATGAAATCGAGCTCGGATAGGTCAATAGGCTCACGGAGGGCAAAATCGTCATTTTTGCCCTTATAACCCGAACCGCTTCAAATTGTTTCAAAAGGGAAAAAGTAATGATTAGAAAGATTCCTGTCCCTTCGTTAGAGATGATAGGGTAGAGTTAGATAAAAATAAGAAAAATCAGTGGTTTCTAGAATTGTATATAGTTATGCAACTTAGTTCATTAATTAACGATCACTTTATGTTGAAACATAGTGCATATTGGCTAATGGCTTTGAAATTGGCCAACAGGATCCTAGAAGTTTAGGACAGAAGAAAATCGAGGTTGAATTACCCAACGTTTAAATTAAGTAAGTACTCATTCCACCTACAGTATAGAATCGTAGGTATAAAATGTGACATATGTATATATATCCCTGTGTGTATAACAAGGTATATACCTATGTGTATGCTATGACATGAGTATTTATAAGCATGTTGGTGTATACCTATGCGTATACATATACCTGTGTGTATATTATTTAGTATACTGGTGTTGATGTTAACGTATACTTGTAAGTATAAAAGTATGTACCAGTGTGTACTATTTCGTACAAGAGTATTTATGTATGGTGTATAACATGCATTTGTCACTTCATGCATGGTATGTTAACCATAATAATTGGGCTGGTAATTATGTCACCAGAAATGAAGAAAGGTGTCGTACCGACTCCTGACTCAAGAAGAGTTCAAGGATATAGTATGATCACGGTGTTACTGTAGACCTAAGTGCGCAATGGTACGAACACTCGGGCCCTAGTTAAAGATAAGAAATGAAAATGATAAAGAAGGTTTATAAGAAAGCATAAATGGTTCATGTATTTTATTGAATGAGCATGTGGGTTATATGGGACTTACTAGGCGTAAGCTCATTAAGTATTTCATGCTATAGGTATTCCTACTAAAAGGTCAGAACCAAGTCACTGATGAGCTGGCGGAGGGTGATGAGTAATGAGGAGATGGGTATGGATGCCGCCACAGTTACGTTTCTGCTACTGTATATTTTAAACTTGTTTTCTTTGAACGTGCTATGCGAGAGCTGAACATATTTAAATATATCAAAACCTATCTCGAGAATATTTAGTAATAGTATTGGAAAATGGAGTGTGTTATGTAAATATATGTATCTGTTTACACCTGATCAGTTGCTAAACTTCACATGAATGGCTTATTTTTTTAAAGAAAAAAAATTTTGAGTTTTACACCTATACGTAAGTATGAAAAAAAAAAGTCTTTCACAGCCTTCAAAAAGGCGGATTGTGACAATTCACTTAAGGACTTTGAGCAAAAATGATAAATTTAGAGTTTGTTTTAACCATTTAATAAGATTTTACTCTCAACTAGTTTCGAAATATTTCAAACTTCGTTGGGCTAATCTCTATGGCTACTCACTCCTATGGCAGTGTAGAAAACCAATCATACCTTGCGAAAAATTTTGTTTTGTAGGTTTGCAATTGGCCTGAAATATAAAAATCTTGATTAACCCTAGAATCAAAAAGAATTGTTTTATAACGTAACATTTAGTTTTTTTGCAAAGATTAAAATTTTTAGAAGGTCCTTTGTTAGATTCAAACAATTTTAAAAAGTTTTTCTCCTTTTTACTACTTTAAAATTTTATGATTAAACCTCGTAAATTCTATAACTAAAAATCCATGTGGAATTTATAGAAATCTCATTTCACAAAAGTTAACAATTTTGATAAGATATACAACTTTTGTGTTTTAACTTTTGTTAAAACTAAATGTCTTGAAGGTGTGACCAAAATAGAAAATTATGTTTTTCGACTTGATCCAAATGGAATTTGAGGAACGTTTCTTAATGAAAGTTGTTTATCTCAACGTTTATAATAAATTAAGCATTTAATTTCACATATTTTTCTATCAATTTTTTTTTATGTTTTCTTTGTTAGTTTCTTAGTTTTTTTTTTTTTGTGTTTTTAATTGTGTAATTTGTGTTTGGTAGGTGTTTTGTAATTGGGTGTTGCTTAAATAAGACACAGAGCTGACTAATCAAGGGAATGATTTAAATTGAAACGCTAGTGTAAGGTTCAATTAAGTTTCAAACCTCACCTATAGTATAAAAAAAATGATTTTTCATAGGCTTTATTCATGTGTGGTTTGCAATTACATTTGTTATGCATATTACTTTAGAAACCAAGTCATGACATACAATATGTTTTCTAAGTTTACAAGACTGGCAATCTAACAACCTCAAGTCAACATAATCAAAATAAGATAATTGAGTGTCGTACCAACATCCATTTAGGTGAGGATCAAAATTCTCCCGACCCAAGGGGAGCATTAAGTTAAGTTAAGATACAATCTTGATGTTCAATGATTGCTGCATCTGGTACGACCACTTGGGCCCATAATTCAAAACACATAGAATAATAATAAAATGTTCTTTATTAAGCATAATTAGAATCATGCATTGTGTTATTGCTACTATTCATTTAAGAAATGTTTGTAAAACTTTAATATCTATAATTGTCAAAAATCTTAGAATTCAATAATTACCTTGATTCATGGCTTCAATTTGCAGAGAACCCTTGAACAGAAAGTTTGTTAGAGAAGAAGAACCCAGTTTCTCTTCCTAAACCTACAATTATTTCTTTTAACGTATTTTCTGATGAAGAGAAAGAATACAAAATTGATTGGGTGGAGAGAAGACTAGATTTTTATTTATAGACCCTCAATAGGTGCCTTTCCATCAAAGCAAACATCTCTTCAGATGTAGACAAATCTTTTACTAAGAGTTGCAACCCTTCATAGCCAATAGAATTTTAGCATTAAAATAATTATTAAACTAAATAAATTAATAAATAAATCTGATAAATTTTATAGGTCTTCTATTAATTATATGGGCCATAATTCGAGCAATGTTTTTGTAAGAAATGTTTGGACTTATTGAGCAAAAGCTCATCTAGTTCTTCATGCTATAGGAAATCTTGCTAGGAGATTGATATGAATGATTGATGAGTTGGGTGCAGTGGTTGGACAAATGCATTGGTCAGGCTATGGATGCTGTTGCAATTTAAATTCTGCTTTTTGAAATACTATTTATTTTATATAGTACTTGATGATCTAGCTGTAAGCTAAAGCCGCTTTTGGCAAGACAATTTGAGTACGTGTTTTATAATTATGAGTAAACTAGTGTTTTTAAAATATTTTCGGCGACCGCTAAGAAACATAATTATGTGTTAAGAAAAGATTATTTCATATTTTACAAGTAAGTATGATTAAGAATAACATATCAGAACTAAGTAACGGCTTGAACAATCGGGTCATTACAACCGGCACCAACGATGTTGCTAGTGGTCAGAAAATACAATATTTCTAAGTTAATACCATATTTATTGGAAAAAAAAAAACATGGAATGCCTATTTCAAAAAAAGGAAGCAAAAACAAAAACGAAAATAAAAAATTATAATCCATATTCACATCAACAAACAACAAAACCAAACAAAAAAAAAATCCTAACTTGATACATTAATTACATTTGAATATTCAAAATTTTCTTTTTTTTAGGTGGTGGTAATCCACACTTTTGATTTGTGAAACGCACCACAAAAGGCACAAACTCTTTATATAAAAGGCCCCTCAACTTCGTAAGGGTTTATCCGACTTGCTTCGACCCAAAAATGTTACAACTCCCGTAGAATTTTTTAATTATAACAAAAATCCAAACTTCAGAAATGCAAAATGGAAGAAACAAAATATTACTACGATTGAATTGGAGATGAGAATCGGCACGAGAGAAAGCAAAGCAGCGGTGGATGAGGGCATAGGAGTAAGACTTGGAGGCGACATTAAAGTGGTCGAGGAGGGAGGAGAGATCGAGGGATGAAGGGCAGTGGAAGAGGCAGATGAGCTCGAGGATCTTGTGGTTGGACTGGAAGTCCTCCTAAAGGGAAGATGGAAAACTGGAGCATTTTCTGCATCGGTGGATGAAGAATCGCGAGATATGAATATTTTTGGGATTTATCTTCCCTTTTGTTTAGTCAGTTGTAATCCAAAGTACCATGATCCTAAACCTTAATGCAAGCTGTTCTTTTAATCGAGAAACACAATACTTTTTTTTTTTTTTTATCTGAAGAAACACAAATTACTTGATTAATCTTGTTTTTGGGTTTCAACAATCTTTTTTTTTTTTTTTTTTTTTGCCCCCTTAACTCCTGTCCGCAGCTGCAAGTAGGGGTAGGCTTATTTGAATACCAGGAACATGTTCCAAATTTCAGCTATGAAATACTTATTAAGCTTCGTATTTGTTTTTGGGTTTTGCAAATTGTTAAAATCTTGAACGACAAGATAAGCTTTCGCAAAGTTGATCAATGTATAGACAAGGTCATTAGAAGGTGGATGAATTAACACATACAGTGCAATGAAAATGAGAGCTCCAAGCGACACAGTGGTACAGAGCAATCATAATGCAATCCTGTTCAATAAAAGAGTGGATGGCCATAGAAAAGCAGAACAAACTAATGCACATGACATTATCATGCATGTGCTGTTCAAACAATCAAAGGTCACAAGCAGTTCGTTTTTCGTAGATCTAGGGAAAAAAAAATTCAATGGCAAAAATTCTAGAACGTTGATGAAGTTAATTCCCAAGTTTCTTTTAAGCGCATGAATAATATCTTTTTTTTTTTCCTCTTTTTCTTTTAGGGAACTCCATGAATAGAATTAGTCTAATTAGAGAAACTATTTAGCCGAGGAAAGGCTTCGATTGAACCATATTGTTGAGGGGCGCAACATAAGATCATCAGAAATTGCATGGAAAATGTTTAAAACCAGTATAGTAGATATTAAAGATAATAAAAAATGCAATCAAAATGAAGGCCTTGTTTGTACTTGGACGCCTGTATTTTACAAGCAAGCAGGAGGAAGAAGCTCAAGCCTGTTCAGAAATGTCACTGGAAGAAGAATCATTTCTAAGTCTTTCAAACATGAGGTTTTCAAGCCATTTCCAAATGGATCAGATATGACAGACAATAGTGAGCTCCCCGAGCCCCCGTACATACACACGCGCGCGCGCATAGAGCAAATAAGAAGCTCATGTATTTAGCAAATAAGAAGCTCATGTATTTTCTCCCCACTAAGCAGAGACTCACAAAAGGCAGGCATCTCGATTCGAGTCCAACTGCGTGATGAAACTCGGGCTGAGGCTATGATAAGGCCCGCACTTGCGCAGTCTTTCAAAATACGAAATCTTTAATCCATTTCTTCTACCAATGTCAGATCTTACCCAATGTGGAGAAGAACCCACTTCACCAGTAACAACAACAACTGTATTTTTATCAGCAAAGTTAGCCAAAGGCACCATTGCCTCTGGCTCAATGGCAAAGGAAGCATCTACCATGAATATATGACTGAAGTGTCCAACGGGTAAGCCTTCGTTGTGCAGACGGAAACAGCTCACAAAGGTTGAGAAGATCACCTTGAATTCACAAAGTGTCTTGAGTGGTGGACAGATAAAACACTCCTCTTTGTAAAGGGATGAGGAGAGTATGTCTGTTGGCACGTCTTCTTTCTCTCTGAATGCAGCATTGGCTCGAAACATGTGTGACTCGGGAATTGCTTTCTTTAGACCTCTCATTAGGACATCACAAGCGCTGTTGGAAGGCGAACAGATGAGAATTCGACAATGTGGGGAGGTTTTATAGGTTTGGATCACGGCTTCTTGGATGACTACCCCGGTCCTTGATGGTTCTCTTAAGTGTGCTGCTGCTTTAGCTTCAGAGGCACACATTGAACCGGCTATGAGATAAGGCGGTGAGCTCTGAATGCTTGAAATCCGCCGAACTGTCAAGGATATTTCTGCATCGAGTCTGCAAATGCTTGAAGTGAGAGCGGGTGTGGGAATGCTACTATTCCAGGATACACAACTTGGGAAGAGGAAATTCTCGAACAGAGAATCTGACACGGAGTTAAGTGCTTGGTGGGCTCTTTTCAAACAGACTCTATTGAATGAGAAACTGATATCGTATCTACGACTTGGATAATGCTGAGAATGGAAGTCGTCATCGAACTTGACTAATACAAGATTACTGTTCACCACACGATAGATTATCCCCTGCGTGACATTTAGGAACCTTATAGCATTAGCAATAGAGGGTATGAAGAGATAAGTTCTAATGATTAATACATGTAGTTGAGAATTTTCTGGGATTTATACGCTAGAAATATTTAAAGTCCAAGTAGTAAAATGGTCCCTTCAAATTAAGTTGACAAGAATTATAATTTTCGAAAATCATTTTTGTACTTCTGTATGAGAAAACGTTCGTGCCGGAATTGTGCACTTGACATCCACCGAAAGTGGACAAACATGTGGTTCTCTTGCATTGTGCTCCGATATAAATGACTCTACTTGATATTTGTTAGGAATTCTCTAATTCTATCAAGAGCAAAAACGTAAAAGAAAATAAGCAAAAATACACAACATTTATAGTGGTTCACTCTCAGTGCAAGAGTTACATCCCTTTTCAACGGACGCAAAAAATTCATTTTGATGAAGAAGTTTGTAAGAGAAATATCACACCATTCGCAACTCTGTTTTTCTCTGTCTCTCTGATACTATCCTATTTGGTGCCAACCTTTATGTATAGAAAAACTAGAGAAACCGAATTTCACAAGTGTAAAATCCCTGAATCACTCTTAATGAAATTTTGGTCGATCCTTATAATTCTTTGTGTCTGGAAATAATTCGTTAAGGTATTAGATTAGGCTCTATAACTTAACAATATGGTAGTATCAGATAATCCGATATATGTTACTCATAGAATGACAAGTTCATAGTTCTGTTCATTCACAACATTTTGTTCAAACTAATTGGACAAGCATAGTAGTCTTGTTATCGAACAAATTCTTAAAGCTGCGGACTTACGCATGGATTGCTCTTGCTCGCTATGTACAAAAGAATTATTTTTGTGCATATATATATATATATATATATATTTAATTTAAATGAAGAGAGGGAAATTGAGTCAAAGAAAGTTAGCAAATCCTTATTAGATTGCCACCCACTAAACAACTCATCCTATACCGAACTTCTAACTCTAATTCACTATAAGAAATAAAAACAAAAGAAATGAGAAAAAACATATATTGAAAGGAAATTAATTACTTATTATATAACAATCCATAAATTCTCCCATTTGGACTCTCAAATTTGGGGACATAGTTGTTAAAATGAGAGGTAATGCATGTCTTCAGCAATATAGTTTGTCAAACAACAGTATTGAGCTCCATGGCTTACCTCATCAAAATATGCTTAAACACAGACTCAAAGCTTTTTTTCTTTTTTTTTTTTTGTGGCTAAGCCAAAGATATGTTGTAAAGAATTATTATCGGGGAATTTTCTCATTATATTATTGTTTGTCTTTGAAAATTCAAATTAAAGATGAAGCATCAATTTAAAAATAAATAAATAAACTAACCTAGTTTTATAAAATCAGCAGTATTATTCAATTGGCTTTATAAATATTACTATTTGCAGTTACTTATTCCAGTATATGGCACTTCAAGTTGAGGAAGATTACCTGAAAGGGTTCAGCTTCACTACCTGAAGGTCGTGCATAAGCTGAGTCCCTTGACAAAAGAAATGGCCGTCTCTCACGAATAGCATCGAGTTTGAATGCCACAAAGATGGTATCATCCTTTTCTTCCTTTTGATCTACACTTTTTTGTCTGTCGGATTTCTTATAGACTGCTGCTCTTTGCAACTCCAATGTCACATTCTGGAGTTTATATTCGCTCCATTTCTAATTCAAACAAAATAAATTAACTTTTGTAGGTTAGAATTAAGTAGCACATTATCGAGAAAATTGGTGGTGCCTTATCTATCGAAAATTCTGTAAAAATTGGTCAATACAGATAGAAAAAAGAAAATTAATGGAAAACATATCATTGATACAAATCAGAAAAAAAAAAAAAATGAATACAAAAGACCTCTAAAAACTAACTGTCCTTCAAGCGTACCTTGCAGATATACTCTAGAGCAATGTGAAAGGGCAAAATCAAGCATACCTCATAATAGTAGTCCTCAGCATATAACAGAGCAGCAAAGAAATCCTTGTATGTAAAGGGAGATAAAGGCTTCCTCAGAACATCCGGTACAATGTCTTTCTTGATCAAATCCTTGACATCATCAAGAATCAAGTACAAAGGCAATGAATCATTCTCAGCTAACAAATAATTTGTCGTCCCTTGCTGATGAGCCACCTTTGTAAGAGCAGGCTTCAGGATCCGAGGTTGCTTCTCGGATGACGAGTCAGATTGAGAAGGAGATGGAGAATCAATCAAGGACTCGAGTGACTTGTACAAAGGTGCAGACTTTGCAGGCTTTGGAAGGGTTGAAGATGAACTAACGGAAGAAGATTGTGGTACTTTATAAGATGAAGATGTTTGGGTTTTAGGAGAGGATGTGGGTTGACGTGGTCTAGAAGTTGATGATAATTGTGATTGTGATCTTTGTAAAAGCGCGACAACCAGTTCGGCTTCTAAGTCCCTTCTTGCTCGATTATCATTTTGCAACGATGTCTGAGCATAAGAAGACCAGTCACTTGTGGTGTTATTACGCGGAGCTGAAGTGGGAATATTGGATTCGCGTACTTGATGGGTGTGAGGAGGAGAAGGAGAACTTGTTTTTCCAAAAAGGTTTCCCATGGTCCTTCCAGCATTAGATAGGGTTGTTCCAGTATCTAAGAATCATCAATCTCATCTTGGCAGCAGAGAAAACATTGCAGAAAACTAAGGCACAAAGGATTCGTATGTGTTGTAATTGCTGCGATTCAAAAGAGAACGACAGAGAAAGAAACGGGTTTTAGCCTCTTTTCTTGTTTTTTTGGGTGCCAATAAAACAACTCAGAAAGAGATCACTTTGATGACAATTAACGTTAAGCACACATATAAATTAATAAATGAAGCAGAGACGTGATCTTTACTTGTGAATATAATCACAAAATGAGCAAAGAAAAAGGGGGAAAAGAAGCCGAAAATTAAGTACAAGAAGCGAAAGAAAAACAGCAGTGAACTCGCCTGAACCTCAATAGAACTGGGACTTTATAGATCATTCAATGTGCAATCAGTCAAAAGAGATGCATATAATATATAGACACAAGAATTGAAAGCAAATTTGGTTTAATATTTTCTCCAACAAAATTTCAAAACAAATATAGTTTAAACTGCTAAGTGTTGAAAATTACGTTAGAATCATTTTTACGGTTTAAAATATTATAATATGTAAAAATTTTATACTATTTAATATTTACTTTTATAATTTTAATCGTAATTGCCAGACGCCTCATTACGTTATGCCTGTTAAAACTAGTTTTCCAGTTCCACTAAGGAAATGACAAATTCAGGCTCTTTTCTCTTGCAGCGCAGCAAATGATATCCATTTTACTTCGGCCAATCAGCAAACGGATTCCTCTGGGTCGTTTCGTCTTACTTTAATAATGGACAACTTTGGGACGACTTTGATGGACCCAATAAGACTAGGACACTCTCAAAAGACTGAAAAGAAAAAGCACAAATTGTGCTCGAGCTCTCTGATTGGTCTCTCCTATAATTGGATTGGAGAACATTTACGAGATTTTAAATTTTTAGTTGTACTAGCTTAAAAAGAAAGCATTAATGGTGCTCAATGCCTCTTATTGGTCTCTCCTATAATTCTATTAGAAAACATGTATGAGAATCAAATTCTTAGTTGCACTAGCCAGTCGATCGTTAACAATTCCAGATGGAAAATTTGCCTATTAATAAAGGGCAATACTTGGAAAAGAAAATCTTTCGAAAAAATTATTAGTCCCTAAGTTTAAGGATTATAATATTTCGGTCTGTGAACTTTGAACTTTGACGGATTAGTTTCTGAAACTTTTTTTTTTTTTTTTTTAATTTTGGTCACGTACTCCAAAAGTAATGAAGGATTTCAAAAACTCGACATAAATAATCACATCCATGATACATAATAACCAAAAAATTTGCCTAATAGTTATATTAAATGCAAAATTTTCTAATTCTCAACAGGTTCTAACAAAAGATAAGAGAACAGTTGAAGATAGATAATATGTTTTTTTTTTGTACACGTTCAAGTTATCAAACAATGACACACAATCATTGCTGTTAAATTTTATAAATCGTTGGTTAATATTAGCGTTAGGGGTCAAACATATTGAAAAATAGAAGTTTATGGTGTAATATTCCAAAAATTAAAAGTTTAAGGGACTAAATTGCCATAGTCCTCAAAGTTCTAGAGCTAATAACGGTGCGTTTGTTTCGTGGTTCGAATCACGGTTCGAATCATTTTGCTACAGTATTTTCTCTCACAAAAATTTAAATCTTCATTCAAATACTCTATTCAAATACTCAAACCAAACGAGCTCTAAGTCCTTCAACAATCATTGAAAATATATTCAACATATATGTTTTACTTAAAACACACATTTAAACTCTTTTGCCAAAAGTGGTACTAGTATATAACTAGATCATTACATACTACAATAATTGAAAGTCCTTCAAAAAGCATAAATAAACCATAGTAGTATCTATAGTCAGACCTTCACATTTATTCCATAGTCACATCTAGCCCATCAAACATTCATACTGGTTTCTTGGCAAGATTACCTGTGAAATGAAGGAACTAGTTGAGCTTTTACTCAATAAGTCGAAACATATCTCATAAAATATTTCAAACGAATGCTAACGGTAATATAATACATGATTCCAATTATGTTTTATTGTGAATATCTTATTCATATTCTTATTCTTATACTTATTATGAACTATGGGCCCAAGTGTTTGTACTAGGTGCGCCCAATCATTTGAAGACTAAGGTCATTATTTATTCTTGACATGATACTCCCCTTGGGTCTAGAGGTTGCTTCAACACTGATTTATCTTGTCTTGATTATTTTGACTTGAGGGTTTAGTTCAACAGTGTTATACACTTAGTGAACATATTGTATGTCATGACTTGGTATCTAAAGTAATAAGTATAACAAATGCAATCGTAACGCAAACATGTATAAAGCATATAAAAATCAATTTCTTTATACAATAAGTGAGGTTTGAAACCTACTTGGATTCTGCTCTAGTATTTCTAATTTTATTTTCTTCCTCTATTAGTCAGGTATGTGTTATATTTTAAGTGACACCCAACTATTAGCTTAAGTCCATACTATCAATCTATTTTTACACTATTTTACTTAGATTTGCCATAGCCAAAGTTTACACCTCAATATACGGCTTCTAAATTTGTCTTAAGCAATTTATTATTCACTTAAGGACTTTGAGCTAAAATGCTAAATTCAAAATTCGTTTTAACCATTTAATAAAAAAGAAGATTTTACTCTCAACTAGTTTTGAAAAATTTTAGACTTCCTCGGGCTAATCTCTATGGCTACTCACTCCTATGGCAGTGTAGAAAACCGATCATACCTAGCGAAAAATTCTGTTTTGTAGGTTTGCAATTGGCTTGAAATATAAAAATCTTGATTGACCCTAGAATAAAAAAGAATTGTTTTATAACGTAACATTTAGCTTTTTGCAAAGATTAAAATTTTCAGGTCCTTTGTTAGATTCAAACAATTTTAAAAAGTTTTTCTCCTTTTTACTACTTTAAAATTTTATGATTAAACTATGTAAATTCTATAACTAAAAATCCATGTAGAATTTAGAGAAATCTCATTTCACAAAAGTTAACAGTTTTGATAAGATATACAACTTTTGTGTTTTAACTTTTTTTTAAAACTAAATGTCTTAAAAGTGTTTTGGTTAATTTTATGCACGACCAAAATAGCAAATTATGTTTTTCGACTTGATCCAAATGGAATTTGAGGAACGTTTCTTAATGAAAGTTGTTTATCTCAACGTTTATATTAAATTAAGCATTTAATTTCACATATTTTTCTATCAAATTTTTTTTACGTTTTCTTTGTTAGTTTCTCAGTTTTTTTGTGTTTTTAATTGTGTAATTTGTGTTTGGTAGGTGTTTTGTAATTGGGTGTTGCTTAACTAGGACATAGAGGCGACTAATCAAGGGAAATGATTTAAATGAAAACGCTAGTGTAAGGTTCAATTAAGTTTCAAACATCACCTATGGCATAAAGAAAATGATTCTTTATAGGCTTTATTCATGTGTGGTTTGCAATTACATTTGTTATGCATATTAGTTTAGATACCAAGTCATGACATACAATATGTTCACTAAGTTTGCAAGACTGGCAATCTAAAAACCTAAAGTCAACATAATCAAAATAAGATAATTAAGTGTCGTACTAACATCCATTCAGGTGAGGATCAAAATTCTCCCGACCCAAGGGGAGCATTAAGTTAAGTTAAGATACGATCTTGATGTTCAATGATTGCTACATCCAGTAGGACCACTTGGGCCCATAATTCAGAACAAGTAGAATAATAATAGCATGTTCTTTATAAAGCATAATTAGAATCATAAATTGTGTTATTGCTAGTATTCATTTAAGAAATGTTTGTAAAACTTTAATATCTATAATTCTCAAAAAATCTTAGAACTCAATAATTTTTATAGAAGAAGATTTAGAGCGTACCTTGATTCATGGCTTCAATTTGTAGAGAACCCTTAAACAGAAAGTTTGTTAGAGAAGAACCCAGTTTCTCTCCCTAAACCCACAATTATTTCTTTTAACGTTTTTTCTGATGGGGAGAGAGAATACAAAATTGATTGGGTGGAGAGAAGACTAGACTCTTATTTATGGACCCTCAATAGGTGTCTTTCTATCAAAGCACACATCTCTTCAGATATAGATAAATCTTTTAATAAGAGTTGCAACCCCTCATTGCAATAGAATTTTAGCATTTAAATAACTATTAAACTAAATAAATAAATAAATCTTATAAATATTATAGGCTTTCAATTAATTATGTGGGCCATAATTCTAACAATGTTTTGTAAGAAATGTTTGGACTTATTGAGCAAAAGCTCATCTAGTTCTTCATGCTATAGGAAATCTTGTTAGGAGATCGAAATGAATGATTGATGAGTTGGGTGCAGTGGTTGGACAAATGCATTAACAAGATCGAAATGAATGATTGATGAGTTGGGTGCAGTGGTTGGACAAATGCATTAGTCAGGCTATGGATACTATTGCAGTTTAAATTTCGCTTTTTGAAATACTATTTATTTTATATAGTACGTGATGGTCTAGCAGTAAGCTAAAGCCGGCATAATTATGTTTTAAGAAAAGATTATTTCATATTTTTACAAGTAAGTATGATTAAGATTAAGATATCAGAACTAAGTAACGGCTCGAACAACCGGCATCAACGATGTTGCTAGTGGTCAGAAAATACAATATTTCTAAGTTAATACCATATTTATAGAATATATATATATAGAATGCCCACCTCAAAAAAAAGAAGCAAAAACAGAAATGAAAATAAAAAAATTACAATCCATATTCACATCAACAAACAACAAAACCAAACAAAAAAAAAATCCTAACTTGATACATTAATTAGATTTGAATATTCAAAATTTTCTCTTTTTTTGTGGTGGTGATCTATACCCCCGGTTTTTGGAGCCCACCACAGGAGGCACAAACTGTTTTTAATTCCCATAAAATTTATCCGACTAATCCGAAGCTGACCTAACAATATTACAACTCCCATAGAATTTTTTAATTATAACAAAAATCCAAACTTCAGAAATACAAAATGGAAGAAACAAAATATTACTACGATTGAATTGGACATGGGAATCGGCACGAGAGAAAGCAAAGCAGCGGTGGATGAGGGCGTAGGAGTAAGACTTGGAGGCGACATTAAAGTGGTCGAGGAGGTAAGAGAGATCAAGAGATGAACGGCAGTCGAAGAGGCAGATGACGGCGAGGATCTTGTGGTTGGACTGGAAGTCCTCCTAAAGGGAAGACGAAAAACTGGAGCATTTTCTGCATCGGTGGATGAAGAATCGCGAGATATGTATATTTTTGGGATTTATCTTTCCTTTTGTTTAGTCAGTTGCAATCCAAAGTACCATGATCCTAAACCTTAATGCAAGCTGTTCTTTTAATCCAGAAACACGATACTTTTTTTTTTTTTAATCTGAAGAAACACAAATTACTTGATTAATCTTGTTTTTGGGTTTCAACAATCTTTTTTTTTTTTTTTTTTGGCCCCCTTAACTCCTGTCCGCAGCTGCAAGTAGGGGTAGGCTTATTTGAATACCAGGAACATGTTCCATATTTCAGCTATGAAATACTTATTAAGCTTCGTGTTTGTTTTTGGGTTTTGCAAATTGTTAAAATCTTGAACGACTAGATAAGCTTTCGTAAAGTTGATCAATGTACAGACAAGGTCATTAGAAGGTGGATTAATTAACACATACAGTGCAATGAAAATGAGAGCTCCAAGCGACACAGTGGTACAGAGCAATCATAATGCAATCCTGTTCAGTGGAAAATTTCTTGGCCAAAGAAAAGCAGTAACAAACTAAAGCACATGACATTATCATGCATGTGCTGTTCAAACAATCAAAGGTCACAAGCAGTTAGTTTCTCGTAGATCTAGGAAAAAAAAATTTCAATGGCAAAAAATCTAGAACGTTGATGAAGTTAATTCCCAAGTTTCTTTTAAGCGCATGACTAATATCTTTTTTTTTTTTTCCTCTTTTTCTTTTAGGGAACTCCATGAATAGAATTAGTCTAATTAGAGAAACTATTTAGCCGAGGAAAGGCTTCGATTGAACCATATTGTTGAGGGGCGCAACATAAGATCATCAGAAATTGCATGGAAAATGTTTAAAACCAGTATAGTAGATATTAAAGATAATAAAAAATGCAATCAAAATGAAGGCCTTGTTTGTACTTGGACGCCTGTGTTTTACAAGCAAGCAGGAGGAAGAAGCTCAAGCCTGTTCAGAAATGTCACTGGAAGAAGAATCATTTCTAAGTCTTTCAAACATGAGGTTTTCAAGCCATTCCCAAATGGATCAGATATGATAGACAATAGTGAGCTCCCCGAGCCCCCGTACATACACACACGCGCGCGCATAGAGCAAATAAGAAGCTCATGTATTTAGCAAATAAGAAGCTCATGTATTTTCTCCCCACTAAGCAGAGAATCACAAAAGGCAGGCATCTCGATTCGAGTCCAACTGCGTGATGAAACTCGGGCTGAGGCTATGATAAGGCCCGCACTTGTGCAGTCTTTCAAAATACGAAATCTTTAATCCATTTCTTCTACCAATGTCAGATCTTACCCAATGTGGAGAAGAACCCACTTCACCAGTAACAACAACAACTGTATTTTTATCAGCAAAGTTAGCCAAAGGCACCATTGCCTCTGGCTCAATGGCAAAGGAAGCATCTACCATGAATATATGACTGAAGTGTCCAACGGGTAAGCCTTCGTTGTGCAGACGGAAACAGCTCACAAAGGTCGAGAAGATCACCTTGAATTCACAAAGTGTCTTGAGTGGTGGACAGATAAAACACTCCTCTTTGTAAAGGGATGAGGAGAGTATGTCTGTTGGCACGTCTTCTTTCTCTCTGAATGCAGCATTGGCTCGAAACATGTGTGACTCGGGAATTGCTTTCTTTAGACCTCTCATTAGGACATCACAAGCGCTGTTGGAAGGCGAACAGATGAGAATTCGACAATGTGGGGAGGTTTTATAGGTTTGGATCACGGCTTCTTGGATGACTACCCCGGTCCTTGATGGTTCTCTTAAGTGTGCTGCTGCTTTAGCTTCAGAGGCACACATTGAACCGGCTATGAGATAGGGCGGTGAGCTCTGAATGCTTGAAATCCGACGAACTGTCAAGGATATTTCTGCATCGAGTCTGCAAATGCTTGAAGTGAGAACGGGTGTGGGAATGCTACTATTCCGGGATACACAGCTTGGGAAGAGGAAATTCTCGAACAGAGAATCCGACAAGGAGTTAAGTGCTTGGTGGGCTCTTTTCAAACAGACTCTATTGAATGAGAAACTGATATCGTATCTACGACTTGGATAATGCTGAGAATGGAAGTCGTCATCGAACTTGACTAATACAAGATTACTGTTCACCACACGATAGATTATCCCCTGCGTGACATTTAGGAACCTTATAGCATTAGCAATAGAGGGTATGAAGAGATAAGTTCTAATGATTAATACATGTAGTTGAGAATTTTCTGGGATTTATACGCTAGAAATATTTAAAGTCCAAGTAGTAAAATGGTCCCTTCGAATTAAGTTGACAAGAATTATAATTTCCGAAAATCATTTTTGTATTCTGTATGAGAAAACGTTCATGCCGGAATTGTGCACTTGACATCCACCGAAAGTGGACAAACATGTGGTTCTCTTGCATTGTGCTCCGATATAAATGGCTCTACTTGATATTTGTTAGGAATTCTCTAATTCTATCAAGAGCAAAAACGTAAAAGAATATAAGGAAAAATACACAACATTTATAGTGGTTCACTCTCAGTGCAAGAGTTACATCCCTTATCTGCGGCCGCAAAAAATTCATTTTGATAAAGAAGTTTGTAAGAGAAATATCACACCATTCGCAACTCTGTTTTTCTCTTGTCTCTCTGATAGTATCCTATTTGGTGCCAACCTTTATGTATAGAAAAACTAGAGAAACCGAATTTCACAAGTGTAAAATCCCTGAACCACTCTTAATGAAATTTTGGTCGATCCTTATAATTCTTCGTGTCTGGAAATAATTCGTTAAGGCATTAGGTTAGGCTCCATAACTTAACAATATGGCAGGATCAGATAATCTGATATATGTTACTCATAGAATGACAAGTTCATAGTTCTGTTCATTCACAACATTTTGTTCTAACTAATTGGACAAGCATAGTAGTCTTGTTATCGAACAAATTATTAAAGCTGCGGACTTACGCATGGATTGCTCTTGCTCGCTATGTACAAAAGAATTATTTTTGTGCATATATATATATATATATTTAATGTAAATGAAGAGAGGGAAATTGAGTCAAAGAAAGTTAGCAAATCCTTATTAGATTGCCACCCACTAAACAACTCATCCTATACCGAACTTCTAACTCTAATTCACTAATAAGAAATAAAAACAAAAGAAATGAGAAAAAAACATATATTGAAAGGAAATTAATTACTTATTATATAACAATCCATAAATTCTCCCATTTGGACTCTCAAATTTGGGGACATAGTTGTTAAAATGAGAGGTAATGCATGTCTTCAGCAATATAGTTTGTCAAACAACAGTATTGAGCTCCATGGCTTACCTCATCAAAATATGCTTAAACACAGACTCAAAGCTTTTTTTCTTTTTTTTTTTTTGTGGCTAAGCCAAAGATATGTTGTAAAGAATTATTATCGGGGAATTTTCTCATTATATTATTGTTTGTCTTTGAAAATTCAAATTAAAGATGAAGCATCAATTTAAAAATAAATAAATAAACTAACCTAGTTTTATAAAATCAGCAGTATTATTCAATTGGCTTTATAAATATTACTATTTGCAGTTACTTATTCCAGTATATGGCACTTCAAGTTGAGGAAGATTACCTGAAAGGGTTCAGCTTCACTACCTGAAGGTCGTGCATAAGCTGAGTCCCTTGACAAAAGAAATGGCCGTCTCTCACGAATAGCATCGAGTTTGAATGCCACAAAGATGGTATCATCCTTTTCTTCCTTTTGATTTACACCTTTTTGTCTGTCGGATTTCTTATAGACTGCTGCTCTTTGCAACTCCAATGTCACATTCTGGAGTTTATATTCGCTCCATTTCTAATTCAAACAGAATAAATTAACTTTTGTACGTTAGAATTAAGTAGCACATTATCGAGAAAATTGGTGGTGCCTTATCTATCGAAAATTCTGTAAAAATTGGTCAATACAGATAGAAAAAAGAAAATTAATGGAAAACATATCATTGATACAAATCAGAAAAAAAAAAATTGATACAAAAGACCTCTAAAAACTAACTGTCCTTCAAGCGTACCTTGCAGATATACTCTAGAGCAATGTGAAAGGGCAAAATCAAGCATACCTCATAATAGTAGTCCTCAGCATATAACAGAGCAGCAAAGAAATCCTTGTATGTAGAGGGAGATAAAGGCTTCCTCAGAACATCCGGTACAATGTCTTTCTTGATTAAATCCTTGACATCATCAGGAATCAAGTACAAAGGCAATGAATCATTCTCAGCTAGCAAATAATTTGTCTTCCCTTGCTGATGAGCCACCTTTGTAAGAGCAGGCTTCAGGATCCGAGGTTGCTTCTCAGATGACGAGTCAGATTGCGAAGGAGATGGAGAATCAATCAAGGACTCGGGTGACTTGTATAAAGGTGCAAACTTTGCAGGCTTTCCAAGGGTTGAAGATGAACTAGCAGAAGAAGATTGTGGTACTTTATACGATGAAGATGTTTGGGTTTTAGGAGAGGATGTGGGTTGAGGTGGTCTAGAAGTTGATGATAATTGTGATCGTGATCTTTGTAAAAGCGCGACAAGCAGTTCGGCTTCTAAGTCCCTTCTTGATCGATTATCATTTTGCAACGATGTCTGAGCATAAGAAGACCTGTCACTCGTGGTGTCATTACGCGGAACTGAAGTGGGAATATTGGATTCGCGTACATGATAGGTGTGAGGAGGAGAATGAGAACTTGTTTTTCTAAAAAGGTTCCCGATGGTTCTTCCAGCATTAGATAGGGTTGTTCCAGTATTACCTAAATCTACATCTACATAGTAAGAATCATCAACCTCATCTTGGCAGCAGAGAAAACATCGCAGAAAACTAAGGCACGAAGGATCCATATGTGTTGTAATTGCTGCGATTCAAAAGAGAATGACAGAGAAAGAAATGGGTTTTAGCCTCTTTTCATGTTTGTTTGCTTGCCAATAAAACAACTCAGAAAGAGATCAGTTTGAAGACAATTCTTAGAAGAGTACAGACTCAAGTAATATACCCAAAAAAAAATAGTAAAGCTAGCCAGATAATGAAATCTGGCCTACTTTTTTTGCCCTATGGATTAACGTTAAGCACACATATAAATTAATAAATGAAGCAGAGACGTGATCTTTACCTGTGAATATAATCACAAAATGAGCAAAGAAAAAGGGGGAAAAGAAACCGAAAATTAAGTAAAAGAACAGGAAGAACAGCAGTGAACTCGCCTGAACCTCAACCGAACTGGGACTTTTTCGATCTTTCAATGTAAAATGAGTCAAAGGAGATGTATATAATAGATAGACACATGAATTTGAAAGCAAATTTGGTTCAATATTTTCTCTTATAAAATTTGAAAACAAATATAAAAATCGACCGATTAAAACTAGCTTTCCAGTTCCACCAAGGAAATGACAAATTCAAGCTCTTTTCCCTTGCAGTGCAACAAAAGATATCCACTTTACTTCGGCCAATCAGCAAACGGATTCCTCTGGGTCGTTTGGTCCCACTTTAATATTGAGACGACTTTGGGACGACTTTGATGCTACGGAAGCGAGGACCCAATAAGATTATTACACCATCAAAAGATGAAAAAGAAAGCATTAATGGTGTTCGAGGTCTCTGATTGGTCTCTCCAGTAATTCTATTGGAAAACATGTATGAGAATTTAATTTTTAGTTGCACTAGCCAGTCAATCGTTAACAATTCCAGATGGGAAATGTGACCATTAATGAAGGGCAATAATTGGAAAAGAAAATCTTTGGAAAAAAATTATTAGTCCCTAAGTTTAAGGGATTATAATAGTTTGGTCGGTGAGCTTTAAACTTTAATGGATTATTTTCTGTCACTTTTTTTTTTTAAATATGGTCATCTACTCTAAAAGTAAAGGTGATAAAATTCACATCAAACGATACTAAGTTTACATGATAGAGATGTTTTTATTATCATCCCTATAAGGAATTTGATAAATAAAATTAGGGTTTTCAATCTAACACATGATTAATAAGGATGTTAATGAATAACTGGAATTAAACTGAAATTTTCTTGGTGAATTTGTATGCTAGTGCTTTTATATCATTGAATTTCCATTAATTGAGTTCTTTTTTTTTTTTTGTTATTTCGTTTTTATTAGTTTAAAGTCCATACATTATTTCAACTAAATATTATGTCTAAATAAAGTTAAGAACATTATAATTTTGGTAATCGCTAAATTAATCATCAAGTGAATGACACTTTCTCATCATTGTATGACTTGAGTTGATTTGTGCACTTATGAAATTTCAAGTCAAGGAGCTCCACCGAGGATGAACATGAATTAGTGGCTGTCGAAGTCCCCAGTCTCAGCGATCTAGAATCCTTGGTTGCAATCTCAAATCATCAATGAACTTCGTCACGAGGTCGTTCGATCTCCTTTGCAGTAGTAGCCTGACGATTTGCTCATCGGTGACAAATGAGCCATCCTTACGAACTCCTCCAACGAGCAACAAAAGGCGAGATGGACAACTGGCAACAATCTCCTTCTACTAGAGTTCATATACTCGACAATCTCCTTCGAACTTAGTGATTTGCTCTGGCAGGCGACGAACAACAAGAGATCTCCTTCGACCCTCGTGATTTGCTCCAATGGGCGACAAGCGGTGTGATATCTCCTTGACTAGAGGCATGTGCTCTCCTTTGAGAATAGATTGAGTCAGCGACAAGGTCAACATCAACGACAATGCCTGGGTTTGGCCACAAAGAGAGGAGAAAGAAATAGATAATGATAGAGGGGTGAGACAGAGAGAGGAGAGAGAAATGAAAATGGGGATAAAGAAAAGAAGAATAAAAGTGAAAAGAGAAATAAAAAATCACAATAGTACAAAGAGAGGTATTTTTAGTTTTTTAGGTGCTTACAAATCAAACTAATTTTAAATTTGTTATTTCCTTTACTTTTGAAAAACTTATGACATGATTTACTAATCATTTGGTAAAATTAGCTGTTTGCTACAATTTCTAATAAAAAGTGACTAATTTATCACTTATAGGGTGTTTGGAAAAGTGAGTTAGGACTCATGAGTTCTGACTCAAATAGTGAAAAGCTCTCACATACTACAATAAAAAAAAAAAGCAAAAAGTTACTACGGTGTAAAGCTCTCACATGCTGCAGCGTTTTTAAACAAAGTTGGTTCTAAACATGGTTTTAACTAACTTTGTCAAATGTCTTATTACTTAGAAGGTTGAGAATTATCTAAGCCATTTACCCTAGTTATAATTCTTATATTATTTTATATACTCATTGCAAATAAGATACAATAGTATAATTGAAAATATAAAAATTAAGTACGAAACATAACATGGTAGATAAAAAGCTTTAAATGTCTTTAAAATCAAAAGGAGTTTCTCGCACAATGAAAAGCATTAGGAAGGTTCTAATTTTGGTCTAAAGAAAATTTATTAAGATATTACCATTAAATCGCTATGGAGGCAATTGTTTATGTGTTACAAGTATGTTTCTTGATCTCTTCCTATTGTTGATCTATGAATTGCAGATTGTTGGTTTATACTTGACGAGCAGTCATGGTCGACATATTATGAGATATCAACATTAATTTATGATAAAAGATATACAAATATATTAAAAAAAAAACTATTTTGATTTTGTACTATATCTACATGCATAAGAACTAAAATTTTACATAAGAAAACATGAAGAATCTTATGAATTTTGATGAAGAAAAAGAAAAAGATTGGAATCATGAATATGTTCTTTGAGAAAGAAAAGGCTAAAAATTAAAGAAGAATCTCATGATTAAAATCTTGCGGTCTATTTACTAAAAAGTAAAAGTTATTTTAAAACTAAGGGAAATGATATGGTAAGTGTTAAACATGAATGCTCTAAGGAGAAAAAATGTCATAAGTTTTTGGAGACATTTTTATCAATAAAGAATTTATTTATTGTTTATATACCAAATCTTGTCCTCTTTACGTTCATATTTGTTGAATGTATGTTAAGCGAATAAAAGTCTAAGACTGTCAGTCTAAACCTTTAAGAATTGGGCATATGATGGGCAGATTATGCAGAAGACACGATTCTTTATGTGACGGTCTAAATCATAAGATCCGCAATCAAGAGAATAAAGCTATGCGCTTTATTAATATAAAGATTGTTATGTTATCTATATCCCTATTGAGAGATGGTTTGTCTTGACCATCAGAGGTGGACTCCATGAATAGAAACATCGGCACGTTGTCATAGGTGACAAGTGTGTTGGATCGAGACATAAAGTGAATTGATTTAGATTAATAATTCTGTCTTGGCAAATTGATTCACTTTAGACAATCATTTGTATTGTATCTTAATCCTAAGATGAATAATGGGCTCGTTGTCTTGACTTGTATCTTTTGATGTATCAAAGAGTGACACCCACATCTTAATAGTAGTATGTATGCCTGTACGTTGGAAGCATAACTCTTGATAGCGTAGACCTGTTATTCATAGATATGGAATCCATAGCTCCTCTTTAGGAGTAGTGATATCCTCTTATATGCGTTATCCTATAATTGAAAAACTGGAGCGCTCAACCATTTCGATACATAGGTGTAACCGAATGGTATACTGTCTTTGGATGGTAAGTTTTCTACTGGTGAAATAATAGAACGTAAGATTAAAATAATCAGGAATGTAAGACAAAACTTGTCCTTAAGCCGATTATAGATAATCCTATGGGGATACGATACACTATGATATGTCATGGAGACTTAGCTATACGGGCTTTATAATTCTATATAGTTCGAGAGTGCAGCTCTAAGCTTTTAATGGAGTAGCGTTCGAGTTGATAATTATGAAATGTATATCTAGGATATTGGGTTCGTAATTATCGAGAGCTTGAACTATATAGGTCCATTTGGTTCCCTTTGCTAGCTCACAAAATCCTGTAACGATATAACGTGCTCTTCCAATAATTGGTGACCTATGTCAAAATTATTAGATTGATTTAAATTCAAAAGAATCAAATAATTCATGTCTGTTTATCGATTAAATTAATTTTGTGATAAATTAATTCAAGATAACTTGTTGAATTATTGGGATCAGATAATTCTTGTCTGTTTATCAGTTGATTTAATTTTGAATAAATTAAATCAAGATAAACTTGTAGAATTATTAGGAATTCCTTTATTTTCCTAGAGATTATCTAGATAAAGTTGTTTTAATTAGATAACTTCTCCATTGGGTTATTTGAATTAAAACTGAGACTTTATCCTATAAAATCTCGGGTGAAAAATAAAAGATTCGCTGAGTTTTTTTTCGGTAGTTCGGCATGCCGATCATCAAGTTTGGCCTAATGATTAGGCAGATCGGCCTATCGATGTGCGAAAAAAAGATCACGTGTTTTTACGCGGATTACATTAGACATTGATCCAAATTTGAATCTGTTTCGAATTTTTGAGACCTTATCTGATAAGGACTGGCCCTAGACCCAACCTCTATAAATAGGAAGTAAGTCTCATAAGTTATTGAGATCAATTGAGATATTAAGAGTGATACTCTATTGGTATGAATCTGAAACTCCGTGAGAGCTCTTGTTCACAAATTATGAACACTAGCTTTGGTTCTCTCAATTGGTTGGAAGGAGAGTTACTTAGAGGAAGAGCTGTACGTGTGAGCCCACACTCACTCTGATCGTGGATAGAGAATAACAAAGAATACCAATTGATTGAAGATCTTCTGGGACGTTTTTTCTCTTCACAGATTGCGAGAGTTCTTCGGCATTCAAAGGTTAGTAAGATCTGGTTAATTTATGCATATAGCATGTCAAACTTGTGTTTTAAAAAATACTCTGATATAAAATTTTTAAAATTTCTCTGCGTAATATTTTATCAATAATTGGTATTAGAGCCATGGCTTTTACATAAATTTACGAGTTTGTATCATACTATATGTATAAATTTTGTGATCTTATCTCTCCTGTGCCTGAATTTAATTTTATAAAAAGTTGACACTCTATGTTTCTATATATTTTAGATGTTGTCATGGATTATTTGGTGAATTCTATTAATTAATTATGGTTGATTAAATTATTATTTATTTATTTATTTATTTATTTATTAATTTACACCAATTATGGTTCCTTAGATGTTAGAATGTGTATCTAGGTTTTTCATGTAATTAGATGGCGGACTATCATCTCCAACTAGGAATTATTATTTAATTTAAATTTATAAGAATTGTATAATTAAATAATTATTCGGAGAAGACAGATCTAGAAAACGGATCTAGAGGATACATGATGATGCTCCCAAGTATTTCCTGAGTCTCTAATTTTATGTTTTTGAATTGTTGAAAATAAATTTGATGAATTGCATTAAAAAAATTGTATTTTTTAGAAAGGGTGATTTCTGCTCGATTGGCATGTCGAACCCTCCAATTCGGCAGCCGATGGTCGTAGATCAACAGGCCAGATGTGAGGTTCGGAAGGCCGTCAACAGGGCAGAAATCAGATGGTTCTAGCGGCAGGCCAAACTTTTAGTTCGGCAGGCCGATCTGTCATGAATCGGTAGGCCTATCTGTGAAGATCGGTAGGCCGATAGGTCATGACCAGCAGGCCGATCACCCAGATCGGCTTGCAGGCAGAGCACTGAAAATTTTTTCAAAAAAGGTGTAGTTTTAATTCTATTTTTGGGACAATTTTGAGAGACATTAAATTTGGATATGATCGAAAATATGAAGTATTCGATTCATACTGGATTGAAGACTTGAAGATAGGCATTGCATGAAGAAGGATACAGCTTAAGGATTCAAGGATGAAGAATCGATGATATGTTTCGATCATTCTCTTGTAATCTTTGTTTTCTATTCTCTAGGGTGAAACCATAATATTACGGTTATTATTATTTTGCTTGTAGCTTTGCTTGTCTACATTATAATATAATTTGCCATGTATATTAATAACATATCATATACAATAGGGAGTGCCGCTCATATTAAAATTGTTCATGCATGTTCTTAAAATAAAACCTTGATTTCAAAAGATTGAGTGGGAGAAGGTTTTCGAAGAGGACCTACGGCGTCCATCGTTAGCCATAGGAAGAACATGGTGGTCCCGACCCCTTGGAAGGGATTTCTATCATGTACTAGATTGGATTTCTGAGAGGATAAGGTATTTTAGCATGATTTATGGTTGCACACCCCTAGGTGGTGATTATAAATCATAGATAAAATATTGAAACGATGGTTATACACTCATGTTAATTTTATTATTAACCTCCCCTAGGAGCTCTGTTAATAAAATTAATGACCAAAGAAATGATTATTAATATATGCTAGATCATACGGGTCCTAGATGGCATATATTAATTAGGAGGGGATCCGTGTTTCTGATTGAATTTGGCATGACTCCCCTAGAAGCTTGTTGAATTATGAGTTGGGAATTATCATTGTAAGGTTGTGATATTTTCAAGGTTTTGACACATAAATACATTTGTATGTTTTTTACATGATTGTGTTATCTTACAAAATTATTATGATATGTATGCTTATGTTTGGTATATGATTCTTTATTGTAGATTAAAAATGTCTAAAAATGTTTTATCTTCGATACTTGACAAAAACCTATTAACCGAAGAGAATTATAATGATTAGAAACAAACTTGGATATCGCCCTCTCCTTTGAGAAACTGAAATTCGTGCTGACAACCCCTTGTCCTCATGAGCCTACGAGAAACTCCACTAATGAGCAATTCTAAGTGCACGATCGCTGGAAAGATGCAAATGATCAGGCCCGCTACTATGTTATGGCCAGCATGAATAATGTGCTGCAGGCTCAACATGAAGATTATGAGACTGCTAAGCAGATTTTGGATAATCTAGAAGACACGTTTCGAGGCCAGGCCATAACAAAGCAGCAAGGGGTACTTCAAGAACTCTTGAACTGTAAACAGAGACCGAGGACATCTGTAAAGGAGCACATGATGTTGGTCATGGGTTACCTCGCTAAGGCTCAAACCAATGGAGCTAACATTGATGTTGAAACTCAGATGACTATGGTCTTTAAGACTCTGTCAAAGGAATTTATTCTGTTTAGAGCTATATTTAATTTGAGTAATAGGCGGGATATGACTTTAACAGAATTAATGAAACAGTTACAAGAGTTCGTACTGCTGATCAGGGAGTCTCCTGTAGGTGAAAAGGCCAATTTGGCAGCTGCTTCTGGTTCCAATCTCAAGATTTGATCAGGTGATCAAGACTTATGGGTTCTCACAAAATGTGGATGAGCCATGTGTTTACAAACACATTAAAGATGGGAAGGTGGTTTTTCTACTGCTCTATGTACATGACATTCTGCTAATAGACAATGACATTGGGGCGTTGTCATCAGTCAAAATATGATTGACTAAGTAGTTTGATATGAGGGACTTAGGAGAAGCTAATTTTGTTCTTGGTATCCAGATCTTCTAGGATAAGAAGAACAAAATGATAGCTTTGTCCTAGGCCGGCTACATATATAAAATTCTCAAGAGGTTTGCAAAGCAGGATTCCAAGAAAGGTGGGCAGCCATCTAAGTATAGAATTACTCTTTCTAAGAAAGACTCTCCAAAGTCTGATGAAGAAAGAGAATACTTGAAGAATATGCCTTATGCTTCGGCAGTGGGTAGTCTCATGTATGTCATGCTTTGCACATGGCTGGATATTTGTTATACGGTCGGGATTGTAAGTCGATTTCAGGCGAATCCAGAACTGAACCACTGGGTTGCGATTAAGCATATTTTCAAGTACCTGAAAAGGACTCGAGGGTATATGCTTGTGTATTCGGATAAGGACTTGATTCCTCCAAGATACACTAACTCGGATTTTCAATCCTGTATGGATTCTAGGAAATCAACTTTAGGTTTTGTGTTTACTCTAGGCAGCGGTACCATCAGTTGGAGAAGTGTGAAGAAGATTGCACTTCGGATTCAACGATGGAGGCCGAGTATGTGGCAGCTAGTGATACTTCTAAAGAAGCAGTGTAGTTCTGCAAGTTCCTTGGGGATCTTGAGGTAGTTCTTGGTATGGATAAGGCGGTATCACTGTACTGTGATAACAGTGCGGTGGTAGCTAATGCTAAGGAACCAAGATTTCACAAGAAGAGTTAGTATATTGATCAGAAGTATCATGTGATAAAGGACTTCGTTGAGGGTGGGCATGTCACGGTGTGCAAGATCGCGTTAGAGGACAATTTAGCTGATCTATTTATGAAGACACTTACTGGGAGAGTCTTCGAGAGGCATGTGGAAGCTATGGGGATGTGAAATTTGTCATATTTACTCATTTAGTGCAAGTGGGAGATTGCTAGACATGTATATTCTAAGGAGTAAAAATGTAATAATTTTTTAGAGACATTTTTATCAATAAAGAATTTATTTATTGTTTATATAGAAAATCTTATCCTCTTTACGTTCATATTTGTTGAATGTATGTTAATCAAACAAAAGTCTGAGATTGTCAGTCTAAACCTTTAAGAATTGGGCATATGATAGACATATTATACACAAGACACGATTCTTAAGGTGACGGTCTAAAATCATAAGATCCACAATTGAGAGAATAAAATTTGGTGCTTTATTCATGTAAAGATTGTTATGTTGTCTATATCTCTATTAGGAGATGGTTTGTCTTAACCATCGGAGGTGAACTCCATGAATAGAAACATTGGCATGTTGTCATAGGTGACGATGTGTTGGATCGGGACATAAAGTAAATTGATTTATTTTTAAAAATTCTGTCTCGACAAATCGATTCACTTTAGACAATCATTTGTATTGTATCTTAATCCTGAGATGAATAGTAGGTCCATTGTCTTGACTTGTGTCTTTTGATATACCAAATTGTGACACCCACATCTTAATAGTGGTATGCATGTCGGTACGTTGGAGGCATGACTCTTGATAGCGTAAACCTGTTATTCATAAATATAGAGTCCATAGCTCCTTTTAGGAGTAGTGATATCCATAGTGTAAACCTGTTATTCATAAATATGGAATCCATAGCTCCTTTTTAGGAGTAGTGATATCCTCTTATATGCGTTATCCTACAATTGGAAAACTGGATTGCTCAACCATTTGGATACATAGGTGTAACCGAATGGTATATTGTCTTTGGATGGTAAGTTTTTCAATGGTGAGATAATGGAACGTAAGATAAAAATAATCTAGAAGGTAAGACAAAACTTGTCCTTAAGCCGATTATGGATAGTCCTACGGAGATACGATACATTATGATATGTCATGGAGATTTAGCTATACGGGCTTCATAATTCTATGTAGTTCGAGAGTATAGCTCCAAGCTTTTAGTGGAGTCGCGTTGGAGTTGATAATTTCGAAAGGTATATCTGGGCTATTGGGTTTTGTAATTATCAGGAGCTTGAACTATATAGGTCTATTTGGTCCCTTTTGCTAGCTCACAAAATCCTGTAACGATACGGCGTGCTTTTCCAATAATTGGTGACCTATGTCAGAATTATTAGATTGGTTGAAATTTGAAAGAATCAAATAATTCATATCTATTTATCGGTTGAATTAATTTTGTGATAAAATTAATTCAAGATAAACTTGTTGAATTATTAGGATCGGATAATTCTTGTTTGTTTATCAGTTGATTTAATTTTGAATAAATTAAATTAAGATAAACTTGTAGAATTTTTAGGAATTCATTTATTTTCCTAGAGATTATCTAGATAAAGATGTTTTAATTAGATAATTTCTCTATTGGGTTATTTGAATTAAAACTGAGACTTTATCCTATAGAATCTCTGGTGAAAAATAAAAGATTTGCTGAGTTTTTTTTGGCAGTTCGGCATGCCGATCATCAATTTCGGCCTGTCGATTAGGCAGATCGGCCTGTTGAAGAGCAAAAAAAAAGGATCACGCATTTTTACACATATTACATTAGATATTGATCCGAACTTGATTCTGTTTTGAATTTTTGAGACCTTATCTAATAAGGACTGACCCTAGACCTAACCTCTATAAATAGGGAGTAAGTCTCATAAGTTAATTAGATCAATTGAGAGATTAAGAGTGATACTCTACTGGTGAGAATTTGAAACTCCCTAAGAGCTCTTGTTCACAAATCATGAACACTAGCTTTGGGTTCTCTCAATTGGTTGGAAGGAGAGTCACCTGGAGGAAGAGCTGTACGTGTGAGCCCACACTCACTCCGATCGTGGATAGAGAATAGCAAAGAAGACCAGTTGGTTGAGGCTCTTTTGGAACGTTACTTCTCTTCACAGATTGAGGGAGTTCTTCGGCATTCAAAGGTTAGTAAGATCTGATTAATTTATGCATATAGCATGTCAAACTTGTGTTTTAGAAAATACTTTGATATAAAATTTTTAAAATTTCGCTGCGTATTATTTTTCCAACAGTAAGACCCTCTAAAAAGGTTTTACCATAAGATCCTTTTTTGACCTTAAGATTTCCATCTAACAATTAAAATTAGACAAGCTCACCAAAAGTAAAATAAGCCCAAATACACCAAATAAATTAAAATCCAAAAACTCAAAAAAAAAAAAGAGGAAAAAAACTTAAAACTAAAAATTCTTAAAAAAAAGGGCAAATCTGCCCTTCTTTTCTGGCGATGGTGACTTGAAGGCAGGCAACTGTCTGGATGGGTAGAGATCTTCCTTGGCGACGTTAATTACTACTTGAAGCTGTTTTCCGTCCTTTTGCTCCTCTAAATAGGTAACCCAAAACTGAAAAAGAAGAAAAAAAATAGGTGGAGTTGCTTTCTTATGGCTAAAAATCATTATTTTGTATTAATATTTCTCATCAAATCCTTTAATTATAGCATTTGTGTAATAATTAGTATTTTAGTGTGTTTATATGAAAATACGTTTAAAAATATGTTTTTAATTTGTTTTTTATGTTTAATAATATTTTTTAGTAATTTTTAGATTCACCTCTGTGCATTTTATAATTAATTAGTTTGTAAATAATTAAAACCATAAAAATAATGTGTGGTAATTTAATTTTGGATCTAAAAATATTGTAAATAAATTTTTAGTTTGTAAATATGCTCTATTATATTTTTAGTAATTTCTAAAAATATTTTCGAGTCTTAAATAATATATCTATTAGGGTTTGTTAATTTTAGAAGTATTTATTTTTAGTGTGTTTTATGTGTTTTATTGTAAAATAAATATTTTTAAATTATTGTAAAAATTATGTTTGTAAAATAATTAATTTCATTTTGTTTGTTTGTTTTGTTTTAGATTTGAAATCTGGAAGAAAACAGAGAAAAACAGAGCAAAAATGAGCAAAAGGTGACATCTTAATTTGATGATGGTACGCATACTGGTACGTTGGGACGTGACTCTTGATTGACGTAGACTCGTTATTCATAGATATAGAATTCATAGCTCTTTTGAAGAGTTAATGATATTTTCTTATAGGCATTATCTTGCAAGTGGAAGATTGGAGCGCTCATCCATTTGGATACATAAGTATAACCGAATGGTATACTATTTATGAATAGTAAGTATTCCAATAGTGAGATAATGAAATATAAGATAAAAATAATTGAGAAAGTAAATAGAATTTATTCTTAAGCCGACTATGAATATCCTATGGGGATGTTATACATTATGATATGTCATTGACGATTAGCTTATTGGAGCTTCATAATTTTGTATAGTTCGAGAGTGCAACTCTAAGCTTTTAGTGGAGTAGCATTAGAATTGATAATTATAAAATATATGTATCTAGGATATGTTATTTTATAATTATAGGAGCTTGATTTATATATATCAATCAGGTCCCTTTTGTTAGCTTATATTAATTTTTGTAACAATACAACATGTTTTTACTATATATTGGTGGCTTATGTTAATTATTAGATTGGCTGAAACTTGATAGATCAGATTTAATAATTTATGTTGGTTTATTGGTTGAATTAATTTTGTGAATTAATTTAAGATAAACATGTTGAATTATTTAGATAATATTTTATTTGATTTTGGATTATCTGTATATGACTATTTTATTTAGATAACTTCTTTATTAGGTTATTTGAATTAAAACTGATACCCTATCTAAGATTCTCGAGTGAAAGAAGATATTCTGAGATTTCTATATTTTTGCTTTGTCGGCAGATCGATGGCCAAGTTTGGCAGGCCAGTACGCCGACCATGCAATAATCCTCCTATGCGTTTTTGATGCGTTTTTTGCCAGAAGTTGATCGAGACTCAAATTTTGAAGCCTAATCTAATAGATATTGACCCCAAATTTGACCACTATATAAGTGAAACTATTTTTTATTATTCCTTAGATCATTTGAAAAGTATAGAGTGAGTTTTTCTAGTAAGTGATACTTTGAAACTCCTAGAAAGCTATTGTTCAACATCTGGAATCTTAGCTCTTGGTTTTCTCAAGTAGTTGGAAGGAGAGTCATTGGAGAAAAAACTGTACGATGTGCAATCACTGCATTTCGATCATAGAAATTGAATAGCAAGGAAGACCGGTTAGTTAAGGCTCTTCTTGGACATTCTTCTTTAGTTGTAATTTCTATAGTTTTTGGTCTACTAAAGAGGTATGCAAATTTTTTTAAAATTCTGCTACGTATAGTTTTCTAGCAGTATATATATGTTGTTACTTTTTTTACTTAATCTTATTAAACAATGAGGACAATGTTCAATTTAGGTTGAGGGAGAGGGTTTGTGTCGAAATTTTTCAAATATATTTCAAAATTTTTCAAATTTGAGTCTGTTTTTGGGTGTCTAAAATGAGGCATGTTCTAATACTAAGCGTATTATTATTAAAAAAACTTAAAAACCCAAAAAATTTAAAAAGAAAAAAAATTATTTGCTATTTGTAAAACTATTAAGATTCTTGTTTAGTATAGGGATGGCTTTGTTAGACATGTATGCTTTAAGGAGTAAAAATGTAATACGTTTTTGGAGACATTTTTATCAATAAAGAATTTATTCATTTAAATATACCAAATATTGTCCTCTTTACGTTCATATTCGTTGAATGTATGATAAGCAAACAGTAGTCTGAGACTATCAGTCTAAACCTTAAGAGTTGGGCATATGATGGGATGATTATGCGGTAGACACGATTCTTAAGGTGATGGTCTAAAATATATGATCCGCAATCGAGGGAATAAAGTTGGACGCTTTATTCATTTAAATATTGTTATGTTGTCTATATCCCTTTTGGGAGATGGTTTGTCTTGGCCATCGGAGTTGGACTCCGTGAATAGAAACATTGGCGCGTTGTCATAGGTGACGATGTGTTGGATCGAGACATAAAGTGAATTGATATGGATTAATAATTCTGTCTTGGCAAATCGATTCACTTTAGACAATCATTTGTATTGTATCTTAATCATAAGATGAATAGTGGGCCCGTTGTCTCGACTTGTGTCTTTTGATGTACCAATGGGTGACTCCCACATCTCTATAGTGGCATGCATGCCGGTACGTTGGAGGCATGACTCTTGATAGCGTAGACTTGTTATTCATAGATATGGAATCCATAGCTCCTCTTTAGGAGTAATGATATCCTCTTATATGCGTTGTCCTGTAATTGGAAAACTTGGAGCGCTCAACCATTTGGATACATAGGTGTAACCGAATGGTATACTATCTTTGGATGGTAAGTTTTCTAATGGTGAGACAATGGAACGTAAGATAAAAATAATCGGGAAGGTAAGACAGAACTTATCCTTAAGCCGATTATGGATGATCATATGGGGATGCGATACACTATGATATGTCATGGAGACTTAGCGACACGAGCTTCGTAATTCTATAAAGTTCGAGAGTGCAGCTCCAAGCTTTTAGTGGAGTAGCGTTGGAGTTGATAATTGTGAAATATATATCTGGGATATTGGGTTTCATAATTATCATGAGCTTGAACTTTATAGGTCCATATTGGTCCCCTTTGCTAGCTCACAAAATCCTGTAACGACACGGCGTGCTTTTCCAATAATTAGTGACTCATGTCAGATTTATCAGATTGGTTTAAAAATTGTAAGAATCAAATAATTCATGTCTGTTTATTGGTTGAATTAATTTTGTAAGAAATTAGTTCAAGATAAACTTGTTGAATTATTGTGATCAGATAATTCTTGTCTGTTTATCGGTTGATTTAATTTTGGATAAATTGGATCAAGATAAACTTGTAGAATTATTGTGAATTAATTTATTTTCTTAGAGATTATCTTGATAAAGTTTGTTTTGATCAGATATCTTTTCTATTGGGCTATTTGAATCAAAACTGAGACTTTATCCTTTAGAATCTCGGGTGGAAAATAAAATATTCGCGGAGATTTTTTCTCGGCAGTTCGGCCTGCCGGATGACATGTTCGGCCTGCCGAACTGGCTAGTTCGGCCTGCCTATCAGACAGTTCGGCCTACCTATCAGCGCACATAAGATTACGCATTTTTCACGCGTATCTTATCAGATATTGATCCGAACTTGATTCTGTTTCGATTTTTTGAGACCTAATCTGATATGGACTTACCCCATGGACCAATAGGTATAAAAAGGGAGTGAGTCTAATGATTTACTCAGATCAATTTGAGAGATTAAGAGTGATACTCTTCTAGTGAGCATCTGAAAACTCCCTGAGAGCTTTTGTTCACAAATCATGAACACTAGCTTTGGGTTCTCTCTATTGGTTGGAAGGAGAGTCACCGGTGGAAGAGCTGTACGTGTGAGCCCACACTCACTCCGGTTGTGGATAGAGAATAGCAAAGAAGACCAGTTGGTTGAGGCTCTTCTGGAACGTTACTTCTCTACACAGGTCGCGGAGGTTCTTCGGCACACTGAGGTTAGTAAGATCTGTTTAATTTATACATATAACATGTCAAACTTGTATTTTGGAAAATACTCTGATGAAAATTTTTAAAATTCCGCTACGCACTTTGTTTCCAACAATTGGTATCAGAGCCGAGGTTTTTACATAAATTTGCAAGTTTGTGATCATGTTATATGCATAAATTTTGTGATCTTAATCTCTCCAATGCTTGAATTAAATTTTATAGAGAGATGGCACTCTAGGTTTCTATATAATATATATGTTGTCATGGATTATGTGGTGAATGTTTATTAATTAATTATGGTTGATTAAATTGTTGTTTAATTATTTATTAATTAATTAATACCGGTTATGGTTCCTTAGAGGTTAGAATGTGTATCTAGGTTTTTCATGTAATTAGATGGCGGACTATCATCTCCGTCTAGGAATTGTTATTTAATTTTTAATTTGTAAGAATTTTGTAATTAAATAATTATTCGGAGAAGACGGAACGAGAAGTCGGATCTTAAAGATTCATGATGGCGCCTCCAGGTATTTCATGAGTCTCTAATTTTATGTTTTTGAATTGTTGAAAATAAAATTGATAAATTGCATTAAAATTGTATTTTATGGATTAAGGTATCTTCTGCTCGGTTGGCATGCCGGACCTCACAGTTCGGCAGGCCGAAGGTCACAAATCGGCAGGCCGGACGTACGGTCCGGCAAGCCGACAGTGGGGGCAGAAATTTTGGTGCTCTGCCGGCAGGCCGAACCTTTATGTTCGGCAGGCCGAACCACCATGATCGGCAGACCGATCACCCAGATCGGACTGCCGACCGAGAGCTACCAAATGTCCAGAAAAGGTGCAATTTTTCAGTGCAGTTTTAATTTTATTTTTGGGACGATTCTAAGAAACATTAAATTTGGATATGACCGGAAATATGAAGTGTTCGATTCATACGAGATTGAGGACTTGAAGATGGATATTACATGAAGAAGGATACAGCTTGAGGATTCAAGGATGAAGAATCGATAAATGTCTCGATTATTCTCTTGTAATCTTAGTTTTTTCTATTCTCTAGGGTGGAACCATAATATTACGGTTATTATTATTATTATGCTTGTAGCTTTGCTTGATTGCTTTGCTTGTCTGCATTATAATATGATTTACCATGTATATTGATAACATGCCATATAGAATAGGGAGTGCCGCTCATATTAAAATTGTTCATGCATAATTTTAAAATAAAACCTTGACTTCAAAAGATTGAGTGGGAGAAGGTTTTCGAAGAGAGAACCTAAGGCCTCCATCGTTGGTCCATAGGAAGAACATGGTGGTCCCGACCCCTAGGAAGGGATTTCTATCATGTACCAGATTGGATCTCTGAAAGGATAAGGTATTTTAGTATGATTTATGGTTGCACACCCCTAGGTAGTGATTATAAATCATGGATAAAATATTGAAACGGTGGTTATACACTCACGTTAATTTTATTATTAACCTCCCCTAGGAGCTCTATTAATAAAATTAATGGCCAAAGAAACGATTATTAGTATATGCTGGATCATACGGGTCCTGGATGGCATATATTAATCAGGAGGGGATCCGTGTTCCTGATTGAATTTGGCATGACTCCCCTAGGAGCTTGTTGAATTCTGAGTTAGGAATTATCGTTGTAAGGTTGTGATATTTTCAAGGTTTTGACACATAAACACATTTGTATGATTTTACATGATTGTGTTATCTTACTAAATTATTATATATGTTTGCTTATGTTTGGTATATGATTCTTTATTGTAGATTGAAAATGTCTAAAAACGCTTTATCATCGATACTTGACAAAAACCAATTAACCGGTGAGAACTATAACGATTGGAAACGGAACCTGGACATCGTCCTTTCCTTTGAGAAACTGAAATATGTTCTGACAACTCCTTGTCCTCCCGAGCCTACGGGAGACTCAAGTAATGAGCAATTCCAAGCGTACGACCGCTGGAAAGATGCTAATGATTAGGCCCGCTGCTATGTTATGGCTAGCATGAACAACATGCTGCAGGCTCAACATCAGGATTATGAGACTGCGAAGCAGATCTTGGATAATCTTGAGGACATGTTTGGAGGCCAGGCCACAACAAAGCGGCAAGGGGCGCTTCGGAAACTCTTAAACTGTAGACAGAGACCGGGGACATCTGTAAAGGAGCACATGATGTTGGTCATGGGTTACCTCGCTGAGGCACAAACCAATGGAGCCGACATCGATGCTGAAACTCAGATGACTATGGTCTTTGAGACTCTGTCTAAGGAATTTATTCCGTTTAGAGCTACTTTTAATTTGAGCAATAGACGGGATATGACCTTGACAGAACTAATGAAACAGTTACAGGAGTTTGAACTGCTGATCAGGGAGTCTCCTGCTGGTGGTGAGGCCAATATGGTAGCTGCTTCTGGTTCCAATTCTAACTCTGGAAATGGAAAGAAGCAACGGGCCAAGAGTGGCAAGTCTTCTATTCCTCCTGCAATCAAGAGCAAGAAGAAGAAGAAGAAGAACCCAAAGAAGCTTAAATGCTTCTTTTGTGGTAAGGTCGGGCATATAAAGAAGCATTGCAAGGACTTCCTTTCCAAGGGAGGTAGGTGTGATCTTCTATATTTAGAAACTTGTTTGGTTGAGGAATCCAGTGACATTTGGATCATAGATTCCGGTGCAACTAATCATGTTTGTGTTTCTCTACAGGGATTCAAAGAAACGAGAAGTCTACTTCGTGAAGACTTAACGCTTCGGATGGGCGATGGATCCTTGGTCTCAGCGGAAGCAGTGGGAGATATCCATCTTTATTTTGATAATTATAGGAGTTTAATTTTGCGAGATTGTTTTTATGTTCCTAAATTTAAAAGGAATTTAATTTCTGTATCTTCTTTATTTAAAGACTCCTACGTGGTATCTTTTAATGAAAAAGTTGTGATTCGTAAAAATAAATCTTTTATCTGTTCTGGATGGATGCAAAATAATCTATATTTTATCAAACCTAAGATGGACCTATTGCTTAATGCTGAGATAAATGATAATGACTCAAAAAGACTTAAAACTTCTCACTCTAATAAGACTTATCTTTGGCATTTGCGCCTTGGCCATATTAACCTGAATAGGATTCAAAGGTTGGTAAGGGATGGACCTTTAAGTCACTTAAAGGTGGAATCTATACCTCAATGTGAGTCTTGTTTGGAGGGTAAAATGACCAAAAGACCATACGGGTCTAAGGGCAATAGGGCCGAAGGGGTTCTAGAACTTATGCATAGTGATGTTTGCGGACCGATAAACATCCGGGCACGAGGAGGGTATGAGTACTTCGTCACTTTCATTGACGATCACTCAAGATATGGGTATGTGTACCTAATGCACCACAAAAGCGAAACTTATGATAAGTTCAGGGAGTTTCGGGCTGAAGTGGAAAAGCAATTGGGTAAACCCATAAAGGCACTTCGATCTGATCGAGGTGGGGAATACCTTTCTGAAGAGTTCTTGGGACACTTGTTAGAGAATAGGATTTTATCCCATTTGACTGCGTCGGGCACTCCGCAGCAAAATGGCGTAGCGGAGAGAAGGAATAGGACTTTGTTGGACATGATTCGGTCCATGATGAGTTATTCATCATTGCCTTTATCCTTTTGGGGATATGCACTACAAACCGCATGTTATCTTTTGAACAATGTGCCTTCAAAATCGGTCCCTAAAACTCCTCACGAGTTGTGGACAAGACGGAAGACATCCTTAAACCATATTCGCATATGGGGATGTCCAGCTCATGTCCTGTTTAAGGATTCGAATAAGTTGGAAGCACGTTCAGAAGTTTGCGTGTTTGTAGGATATCCAAAAGGGACTAAAGGGGGTTATTTTTATAACCCAAAGGAAAATAAAGTCGTGGTTTCAACTAATGCAACTTTCCTTGAGGAGAGTTACATGAACGACTTTAAACCTCGAAGCAAAGTGGTGCTTGAGGAGTTGAGGGGTGATCCGTTTACTCCGGAGGTTCCGAATGAAACCATTCCGATCAGTGTAGAAAAACCAAACAAACCTGAACAACAACCTCAGGGGCTTCGGCGTAGTGGGAGGATCGGGCGTCAACCTAAAAGGTATATGTTCAATGGGGAAGTCTTTTTGGCTGAACCGGATGAACATGACAGGGATCCTTATACTTACGCAGAAGCCATGGAGGATGTTGATTCAAGACTCTGGACAGAGGCCATGAACATAGAGATGAAGTCTATGGAGACTAATCGGGTCTAGGAGCTTGTGGATCTTCCCGAAGGGGTAAAACCCATAGGGTGTAAGTGGATCTACAAGAGGAAAAGAGGAGTGGATGGAAAGGTCGAAACCTTTAAGGCTAGACTGGTAGCTAAGGGTTATACGCAAAAGGAATGAATCGATTATGAGGAAACCTTTTCGCCTGTAGCCATGCTTAAGTCCATCCGGATTCTCTTGTCCATAGCTGCCACTCTCGACTACGAGATTTGGTAGATGGATGTCAAGACGGCTTTTCTGAATGGCTATCTTGATGAGTCCATTCATATGGAACAACCTAGACAGGTTCAAGGTCGCGGGTCAAGAGGGTAAGGTTTGTAAGCTGCTAAAGTCTATTTATGGACTTAAGCAGGCTTCTCGTTCTTGGAACATAAGATTTGATCAAGTGATCAAGACTTATGGGTTCTCACAAAAACGTGGATGAACCATGTGTTTACAAACACATTAAGAATGAGAAGGTGGTTTTTCTACTACTCTATGTAGATGACATTCTGCTAATTGGTAATGACGTTGGGGCGTTGTCATCGGTCAAATTATGGTTGACCAAGCAGTTTGACATGAAGGACTTAGGTGAGGCTAATTTTGTTCTCCGTATCCAGATCTTTCGGGATAGGAAGAACAAAATGATAGCTTTGTCACAGGCCAGCTATATAGATTAAATTCTCAGGAGGTTTGCAATGCAGGATTCCAAGAAAGGTGGGCAACCATCTAGGTCTGGAATTACTCTTTCTAAGAAAGACTCTCCAAAGTATTATGAAGAAAGAGAATACATGAAGAAGGTGCCTTATGCTTCGGCAGTGGGTAGTCTCATGTATGCCATGCTTTGCACTCGACCAGATATTAGCTATGCGGTCGGGATAGTGAGTCGATTTCAGGCGGATCCAGGACCGAACCATTGGGTTGCGGTAAAGCATATTTTCAAGTACCTGAGAAGGACTCGAGGGTATATGCTTGTGTATTCGGGTGAGGACTTTAACTCCTCTAGGATACACTGATTCGGATTTTCAATCCTGTCTGGATTCTAGGAAATCGACATCGGGGTTTGTGTTTACTCTAGGTGGCGGTGCCATCAGTTGGAGAAGTGCGAAGCAAGATTGCACTTCGGATTCAACGATGGAGGCCGAGTATGTGGCGGCTAGTGATGCTTCGAAAGAAGCAGTGTGGCTCCGCAAGTTCCTTGGGGATCTTGAGGTAGTTCCTGGTATGGATAAGGCGATATCACTGTACTGTGATAACAGTGCGGCGGTAGCTAATGCTAAGGAACCAAGATTTCACAAGAAGAGTAAGCATATTGATCGAAAGTATCATGTGATAAAGGACTTCGTTGAAAGCAGGCATATCACGGTGTGCAAGATCGCGTCAGAGGACAATTTAGCTAATCCATTCACGAAGAAACTTACTGGGAGAGTCTTCGAGAGGCATGTGGAAGCTATGGGGATGCGAAATTTGCAGTATTTACTCACTTAGAGCAAGTGGGAGATTGTTAGACATGTATGCTCTAAGGAGTAAAAATGTAATCCGTTTTTGGAGACATTTTTATCAATAAAGAATTTATTCATTTAAATATACCAAATATTGTCCTCTTTACGTCATATTCGTTGAATGTATGATAAGCAAACAGTAGTCTGAGACTATCAGTCTAAACCTTGAGAGTTGGGCATATGATGGGATGATTATGCGGTAGACACGATTCTTAAGGTGATGGTCTAAAATATATGATCCGCAATCGAGGGAATAAAGTTGGGCGCTTTATTCATGTAAAGATTGTTATGTTGTCTATATCCCTTATGGGAGATGGTTTGTCTTGGCCATCGGAGTTGGACTCCGTGAATAGAAACATTGGCGCGTTGTCATAGGTGACGATGTGTTGGATCGGGACATAAAGTGAATTGATTTGGATTAATAATTCTGTCTTGGTAAATCGATTCACTTTAGACAATCATTTGTATTGTATCTTAATCCTGAGATGAATAATGGGCCCGTTGTCTCGACTTGTGTCTTTTGATGTACCAATGGGTGACTCCCACATCTCTATAGTGGTATGCATGCCGGTACGTTGGAGGCATGACTCTTGATAGCGTAGACTTGTTATTCATAGATATGGAATCCATAGCTCTTTTTTAGGAGTAATGATATCCTCTTATATGCGTTGTCCTGTAATTGGAAAACTGGAGCGCTCAACCATTTGGATACATAGGTGTAACCGAATGGTATACTATCTTTGGATGGTAAGTTTTCTAATGGTGAGACAATGGAACGTAAGATAAAAATAATCGGGAAGGTAAGACAGAACTTGTCCTTAAGCCGATTATGGATGATCATATAGGGATGCGATACACTATGATATGTCATGGAGACTTAGCTACACGAGCTTCGTAATTCTATAAAGTTCGAGAGTGCAGCTCCAAGCTTTTAGCAGAGTAGCGTTGGAGTTGATAATTGTGAAATGTATATCTAGGATATTGGGTTTCATAATTATCATGAGCTTGAACTTTATAGGTCCATATTGGTCCCCTTTGCTAGCTCATAAAATCCTGTAACGACACGGCGTGCTTTTCCAATAATTGGTGACTTATGTCGGATTTATCAAATTGGTTTAAAAATTGTAAGAATCAAATAATTCATGTGCTGTTTATTTGTTGAATTAATTTTGTAAGAAATTAGTTCAAGATAAACTTGTTGAATTATTGTGATCAGATAATTCTTGTCTGTTTATCGGTTGATTTAATTTTGGATAAATTGGATCAAGATAAACTTGTAGAATTATTGTGAATTAATTTATTTTCTTAGAGATTATCTTGATAAAGTTTGTTTTGATCAGATATCTTTTCTATTGGGCTATTTGAATCAAAACTGAGACTTTATCCTTTAGAATCTCGGGTGGAAAATAAAAGATTCGCGGAGATTTTTTCTCGGCAGTTCGGCCTGCCGAATGACGTGTTCGGCCTGTCGAACTGGTCAGTTCGGCCTGCCTATCAGACAGTTCGGCCTACCTATCAGCGCACATAAGATTACGCATTTTTCACGCATATCTTATCAGATATTGATCCGAACTTGATTCTGTTTTGATTTTTTGAGACCTAATCTGATATGGACTGACCCTAGGACCAATAGGTATAAAAAGGGAGTGAGTCTAATGATTTACTCAGATCAATTTGAGAGATTAAGAGTGATACTCTTCTAGTGAGCATCTGAAAACTCCCTGAGAGCTTTTGTTCACAAATCACGAACACTAGCTTTGGGTTCTCTCTATTGGTTGGAAGGAGAGTCACCGGTGGAAGAGCTGTACGTGTGAGCCCACACTTACTCCGGTTGTGGATAGAGAATAGCAAAGAAGACCAGTTGGTTGAGGCTCTTCTGGAACGTTACTTCTCTACACAGGTCGCGGAGGTTCTTCGGCACACTGAGGTTAGTAAGATCTGTTTAATTTATACATATAACATGTCAAACTTGTATTTTGGAAAATACTCTGATGAAAATTTTTAAAATTCTGCTGCGCACTTTGTTTCCAACAGGCTTAGTGAATGAGTTAGTCTTCAAATGCATCTCGATTTGTTCAAGAATGTAATCTTTCATATATTTTCTTTTATGCTTATGCTTATGCTCTCCGTGTTGTGTGTATGCATGCATGTTTAGGATAACTGAGTTATAAAGTGTTTAGTATTCTAAGATGTATCCTAATCATGTTTGTATCATATTTTATTTTGTTGAATTTGTCAGCATTTGCATTTTTTTAAAAGAACTAAAGATTAAAAAATCTTCAAAAAATGAAAAAATTTTGAAAATTTTAAAAAATGTTCCGCAAATATTTATTTTCTTCGTTTTTGTTTTTAAAGAACCTCCTGTCCAACAAAGAAACATGGTTATATCATGGCTTATTATAAAATTCAGATATTGTTTAAGCTTATACATGTTTCTTATATTAGCCTCATATTTATATTATTTTTTCAAAATTTGAACACTTAATCTTAAACTTTGATTTGTTATACTAATTTAGAGACTGTTTATGTTGATATAATATGGTTTATTTTTATAAAATCTTATAATTTGTTTGAATCCCTCTCAAGGCAAAATCCAAGATAATACTAAGTTAAGGACATAATTTAGGCTATCTTCGGATCGTTTGAGCCTTTTAAGTTTACCTTCATATATTTTACATCCCTAGTTACCCCGTCTTGCTTAATATTCTTTATTTTATTTTTTTTACCCACAAATTTTTAGATTAGCCTTAATAATTTCATATCTTCTTTTTTTTTTTTTTTTACCTTTCACTCGTAAGGCATATGATCGGTTTGGATATATTTTGGGTTATGCTAATGTTATGAGAGGAAGAGAAGGGTTATGAAAGTAAGTTTGTTTATTTTTTACGTCTATAAATTCAAAAAAAAATAAAAAAAATAAAAAAATAAAAAGGATAACAAGTGGATAGCAAATGAAAGTTTACTTCAAGTATGGATTTGGTATTTGGGAAATAATTTGTACATTTCAAAAGACCAAGAATAATGTAAGTGTCTCATGGGTGAATCGAGCTTCAAATTTATTCTTCATCCTACCTTTTTACTCTAGCCTTATATTAGAAGCTGAATAAAGTCCTAATGGTCTTAAATTTATTGTTATTCTACATTAATGAAGAGAGAATGAAAAAAAAAAAAAATTCAAGATTTTGCGGTTGCAAGGAATCGAACCTTGCGTCCAAGGTTTAGAATGCTGCTAGCCCACCACCCAACTGATTCAATGTTTTTGGTTAAAGAAGGGCTTCTAATATATTTATTATGGATTTAGGGTGTTGAACCAAAAATCCCACATTGAAAGCAAAGAGAGACCTTCTCTCCTTTTTCCTGTATATAAACACTACCCAGGTTCCTCTGTATAAACGCTACCCGTCCACCCACCTTTAAAAGCGTTGGCGTCCCAAGGTGGTGGTGTTAAAATTTTTTTTTTGTCCAATCTTGTTTAGTTAAAATAAAGATTGAAAGAAAATACAATTAAAAATATTTAATAATTAAATATTATTATATTTTAAACAATAATAATTAAATATTATTATATTTTTAAGTTTGTAGTAAAAAATTTATACAGTAAAAAAAATTAATTTTTAAAATTTTATTAGTTAAAATTTTAAAAAATTTATATAATAAAAATTTATAAAATAATTTTTTTAATCGTGTTGTGCCGTATTTTAAGCATGTTTATTAATCGTGTCGTATTCATATTTGGTTTAATCATGTCGTGTTGTAAATGTGTTGACACGAACACGACACGAAACACAAATTGCCAGCTTTAACATACACAGAGGAAAATCCATCTTAAATATAAGACATACTCTTAAAATAAAGCATAAACTTGAATAATATATGCATTTTGTTTTAAGCCATGATTCTAAAACAATCCCTAAGGACATTCTGCAAAGAGTCACAAGCTTTTGAGAAATCAATCATTTAGTCCATTTTCATGTTTTTGCTTTAATTGCTTAGGACTAGCAATAAGCTAGTTAGAAGGTGTGATGAGACTGTGAAAATACACATTTCTTATGGCTAAATATCATCTTTTTGCATTAACATTTCTCATTAAATCCCTTAATTATAGTATTAATACAATAATTAGTACTTTAATGTGTTTGTATGAAAATATGTTTAAAAGTATGTTTTTAGTGTGTTTTATGTTTAATAATATTTGTTTAGTAATTTTTAGAATCATTTTTGTGTGTTTTATAATTAATTAGTTTGTAAATAATCAAAATCATAAAAATAATATGTGGTAATTTTATTTTGAATCTTAGAGTGTTTTTAAATAAATTTTTAGTTTGTAAATAGGTTTTATTATATTTTTAGTAATTTCTAAAAATATTCCTAAGTCTTATATAATATATCTGTTAAGGTTTGTTAATTTTAGAAGTATTTATTTTTAGTGTGTTTTGTGTATTTTTTTATAAAATGAATATTTTTAAATTATTGTAAAAATTATGTTTATGAAATAATTAATTTTAATTTGTTTATTTTATTTTATACTTGAAATCTAGAGAGAGAAAAAAAAAGAGAAAACGGCACAAAAAGGGACAAAAAAACAAACGTCTAATGCATGAAAAACAAAAATAAAAAACCACCACGTGGCACTCTGTCAGTCGTCCTATTAGAACCGCCTAAGTCATCTCAACTGTCCATGTGTTCCCCTCCCCCTACGAAATCAGCTGCCTTGTCGTTCCACATAAGTGTGTCTTCTCTACCCTTCGATTAGCATACCGCGAATCATCTAACGGTCACCTTTAGCTTGGTCGGTCCCAGTGTCCTTCAGCCACCAGATCAAGTCTCAGTTCACGCGATCTACTACCTTTGTTCGTCCGTCCCTTACAAATGCTCCACCAAATCACAAGTTAAAATCAGCAGAGTGAAGAGCAGTTTCAAGCATGGAAGAAGAAAAAAAGTAAAAAAAAAAAAAAAAAAATCTAATTCTACATAGTGATGGGTGGCATAAATAATTCAAAAATATTAAAAAGTAAATGAAAATGTAAAAAAAACTTATAAATAGTAACTCTTCTTCACCTATAAATATCCCCATGTCATGAATTCTTCATTCTTTCTTCTTGTGAGAATTTTCTTCCTCTTGTAAAAATGTAGTTCTAAGTTTTCTTAGTTTCTAGTTTTATTTTTTTGTAAAATATTCTTAGTTTATGCTATAAAATAGTTGTGCTTAGCAAAATTATTTGTGTTTTTACCTTCAATTTGTCTTTTTAAATTTCTTTTTTTTAAGGAGAGAGGAAATTTCTGACAAAATTAAGGTAAATATTTTTTTTTCAATGTTTCTAAGTAGCTATAATATTAAATCATTTTTAGAAAACTTATGAGTTTCATGTTAATTTAGCTAAAACTCTTGCAAAACTAAGTTTTGATTTATTGTAGACATAGGCTAGCATGGATAAACTTATAAACACTTTGATTATTCGTAGATAAGGAATGACATGGTAAATACTTAACTGTAAATTTTGTTAGTAATTTTAGTTAGTTAATTTTGAAATCATACGTATTTGTTAATAGTGATTTTTTGATGCATTATAAACATGAATTAACACATCAAATGCTTAGTAACTCTTGATTTATTGCAGACAAAAGATTGCATATTGCATACTTAAACCATTTTAATAAATAATTTAAGAAAAACTAAAATATATTTAAGTTAATTGCCAAAATAAAACCTTTAATCCTCAGTATTGTTAAAATTGTTGTTTTTTTCAAGTTAATTTGCACTAAAGTTCCATTTATCATTCTAATTTAAATCATATTTCTTGTTGTTGAAGTTCCAAAAATCACAAAAAAAATTAAAAAATGGAAAAAAATAAAAAAGTGTGTAAATATTGCAAATAATTAACTTTAATCCTTAAATTTTTTAGCTAAAAATAATATAACTAATATATTGGACCTTTGCAATATTTTTTCCCTATGGGATCGATCTTGGATTCATCGAGAATTATTACTTGGACAACTTTATACTTGAGATTATATTGGACTTACTCTTTTAGACCTTAACAATTGCCTGCAAATGTCTAAGTGGTGGGATCTTCCTCGGCGACGCCCAATCGTGATAGAGGTCGCACCATGGATGGGGATCGAGCTCAAAAACCCTTGATCATTAGCGAAGGTCGCAAGTGCTGAAGCTGCATCATACACCATCATCGTAATTTTGCCCCCAACTGAAGCTCCATCGCCTAGCCCCTCACGATCTTGCCGAGAAAGATCCCCACAATGATCGTGTTTCCATTGCGACTAAGATGGCAATCTCATCGAGATTTGTGTAGGGTTCAAGCGGTGTCATGCAAAGGCTGAGGTTCGCGAGCAATGGCGCCTCTATGAGTTCCCAGTCCCCTCGTCCCGCTATTGTCGTCAAGCAAGATCCCTCCATGGCCATCAGATAGATGTTTTTAGGGTTTTTCTTTTTTGTTTAGTTTTTTATTAATTATTAGGTTTTAATTTTAATTTTATCTTTGATTATATGTGGGAAACCCTATTGTATATAGGTGGAGTTGAATGTTTTAAGCCATTAGATTAAATCCAACGATTTTAAAAAATACGTCTTATTTTAAAGGGTCTTATCATAGCATTTCTTTAAAACTAAATAAATCTTAATAATTTTTTTTTATTGCTTTTAGGTCCAACAATTTAAGTCATATTTTATTAAAAAAGTGTAGAGAACAAAAATTTTGTTACAAAATCAACTTTTTATGAAAAAAAAAGAATTTTCCTGTTGTTTTTTAACATTTTATGGACGTTTTCAAAACTATATTAGATATTTGTGGATGTTCAATGAAGATATTTATGCACATTGTGGACAATTTACAACACTTCGAGAAGTATATCTTTCCTATATCATTTATGTTGAGACTTCAAAATATAAACAGCATCGTGGCGATGTCAATAGTATCGTAGATATTTTCATCTTGCTTTCAACTTCTAAGGGCTTGTTTGGTGCGTAGGTTCAAAATGGTGTAATTTAAAACATTATAGTTTAAACTATGTGGTTTAGGTGGTGGTTTTTAACTGGCTTTTAAAATGTAAAGTTTTAAAATAAGAATAAAATATCATATGAAGTTTATAATAAGAACTTATGTTTGAAAAATTATGATTTATGAAAGAAAAACAAGAATGAGAATAATTTTTACGATAAAAAATAGTTCAAATTATGTAAACTTAAAAGAGGACAAAATATAAATTTTAAATAACGATTTAAAATCACCTTTATGATTCAAACTAGTTCCAATTATTCGTCCATCAAACGTTAAGTCCGAGACATTGATTATAGGAAACCGCACAATGGGTCGGATATAAGACCCATACGCGTTCATAACCCGAATGGATTTGGTAGTGATCTTTTACTTATGCGGGTTTGAACCAAAATTTGCAGCGGCTCGAGGGAGAGGAACCCGCCACCGCCCCCATCTCCACCACCGCCACCATATTCGGAAGGCGAGACCTTTTTGACGTACTAACCCAGCCCACCACCAAGCACACACTCTCTCCCTCTGTCACAGATTCTTAACATTTTTGGCGTTGTTGTTGTTCGTCATCTCTGGAGTTTGCTTTAAATTTCTTTTTTTTTTTTTTGGGTGGGTTTTCGTTGTTAATTTCTTATTCTATACTAGCCATGGCGTCAAGAGCTTGGAGGAGATTATACGGAGACTTCGCGCAGAAAAAGCTGTTTTCCAGTCCTATTGGAAGCTACAGGCATTTATCTTCGTCCCCAAAATCTGCTCCTAAAATCCCTCATTTTTCCAAGAAAGTACATGCTCTTTCTCCTGTCTCTGTTGTGCTTTCATGTTTTTGTTTATAAGATGAAAACTCAACTCACCAAAGTGAATATATATATATTTTTGGTTTGGAATAATGGTAGCGTAAAGTTCAGAACTTTGGAGTTTAGAGAAACATTTATGTGGGTTTTTTTTTCTTCTTCTTCTTTTTATTGATAAGCATAGCTATGTTTTTCTCTCTCCTTGTCCACAAGTTGTTTATCGATTCTATTTTTAAATACTAGTTTCTCGTACTTTTAGACTCTGAAAAGTTCATAACAAACTATTTGTTTGGAGAGCGGTTGGAATTAGTTTTTATTGTTGGAACCTTTTTTTTTTTTAATTTTGTGAAAGAAAATGATGTTGCAAAAACGGTTGGAACTGTGTTTGCCACAGGCTGCTCTTGGCTTTCAATTTTTTCTTTGAAAACAAAATTCAAAGTGTCTTCTGTTTTTCCTGTCTTATTCTGAACTAGTTTTTGATTTTTTTTTTTTTTTTGAATTTATAGGGGAGGTTACTGACGGGAGCCACCATAGGACTAGCTATAGCCGGAGGAGCTTACGTTAGTACTGTGGATGAAGCAACTTTCTGGTACCTCATTTTGTTCTAAGCCTAAACTGTTTGCTTAATTCGACATGTAAATTTTGCGGCAGTACTGTTGTGAAACCAGAAAAAAGAAGGAACTTTTCTGGTTTTCCAATTTGGTGCAGATTTTCTTTGGCATTTTATATTAGCATGCCATATATTATATATATTTATGTGTGTGTGTGTGTATGTAGTCTTTTGGCAATAATTTTTCTCGGTGCCGGTAATATATTGAGATTTCCTTGTGGTTGGTTTTAAATTTCAGCCTTACAATGTTGCTAAAGGAGAAAATAAGCATGCAAAGCTCAGTTCATATCAACACTGTAGTATGCTACTATGCTCTTTCCTTTAGGCTCGAGCTCTCGGTCGATGTACTTTGTCTATGATTTATATATATATATAGAGAGAGAGAGAGTGAGAGAGAGAGAGAGTTTGAAAATTGCTTTAGCGATGAATAGGCATGCAAAAATGCTATTGCTTCTATGTTATGCTATAGTTAATGAAGTTCTGTAATTGTGTGCTAGTATGCAGTTGTTAGTTGTTATTGTTAGTTTGCATCTGAAAGTTGATATATGTTGTATTTCTGCTTTCAATTCGAGTTCTCTTCCCTTCAAAGCATAGTCCCTACTAGTTTGTAAAAATGGTCTGTGTTTTTATGGACCTTAAAAGCAATGTCAATGATATTCGTGACTAACTTTTAATCATCAAACTTATCCAGTGGCTGGCTATTTTCTGCTACAAAACTGGTGAATCCTTTCTTTGCGCTGCTGGATCCAGAGTTTGCTCACACACTAGCCATCTCAGCTGCAGCTCGTGGTTGGGTTCCAAGAGAGAAGAGGCCTGATCCACCAATTTTAGGGTTAGAAGTTTGGGGAAGGAAGTTCTCCAACCCAATAGGTCTGGCTGCTGGGTTTGATAAAAATGCAGAGGCTGTTGATGCCTTACTTGGTTTAGGATTTGGCTTTGTGGAGGTTGGTTCTGTAACTCCTGTTCCACAGGAGGGTAATCCTAAACCTCGTATCTTCAGATTGCGTCAGGAAGGGTAAGAGTTAACCTTTTGTTATATTCTTATATTCTTATCATAGAGGCTTGACTTGATTCTTTTTTTCCCCTTATCTGTTCTAACATGTTTAAAAATTGGCGAAGGTACTATTACATGTGAAATGTATGAAGATTGAATGCTTTGATGTGATGAAAAATGTTTTTTATTTATTATTTTTCCTGATTTATGTGCTAAAACTGCTTCATCTTTTCAGTGCTATCATCAACCGGTGTGGCTTTAATAGTGAAGGAATTGTTGCTGTTGCAAAACGATTGGGTGCTCAGCATGGTAAGAGGAAGTTGGATGAATCTTCAAGTACTTCTCCTTCCCCTAATGATGAAGTCAAACATGGAGGCAAGGCTGGACCTGGAATTTTGGGGGTTAATCTTGGAAAAAATAAGACAAGTGAAGATGCTGCGGCAGATTATGTTCAAGGAGTACATACATTGTCCCAGTATGCTGATTACTTGGTAGATGTTCTTTATCAAATTCTAAATAGTTTTTGATGTTTATCTTTTAGGAAAAATGCCCAAGTCTGACTTGCATAGTATAGCTATAGTCTCATTAGATTTGTGTTTCCAAAGAAGATATGTACACCAACTGTTTTCTCTCTCTTGTTATCTCTGCACATTCATCTTGCTTTACACTACTCTATCAAAGTATGGTTTTAGATCTGAAAGGATAGGAAATAAAGGTTGATCTACTTATTCTTTTTGGAATTATCAGCATGTGTGCGGTCAATTCTGTTTCTCTTCCACTGAAATTTACTATTTTGTGGAATTTAATGAACACTTTAGGACTTAAGATACATCTTTCCCTTAGGTCTAGTATTCATTAAGATCTTATTATTTGAGCATTGGTATGGATAATTTGCAAATTGTAAAATTTCAGTTTCTTTGAAAAGAAAGTAAAAATGGAGCAGATTTGCACAGGTTGATCATGTTACTTGCCCCTTATAATCTTATAAGGGGCAGGAAAGCCCTTCTAGTTGATAAAAAAAGCTAAGATGAAAGAGTAGCATACTGGAATAATGCCTAAAATTGGATTTAGAATTTAACATCTCTTGCCAAGGTTCAATAGATATAATTTGCAGTTACTTTGTTGTTTATCTGTTTAATTGGAGTTTGGTTGTGTATTATAATTATTTTTTGGGGGCATTGTGTTGAGAAAGAGGAGGAAAAACTGGCTTCGTGTAGTTTTAGCACATCTTAACAATTTTAGCACTCACTAAAAATCCCATCCCTCGCTGGGCTCAAACCTATGTTCCCAAACGGGTGCTCATAAAAATCCCTCAAAAATGTTATGAAATACAAATGAAGACATACTAAATTAATATAAAAGTAAAAGTAGCCTGGAAGGTCACACAAAATAATAAGGACAAAAAGAATTACAAACAAAACAATCAGTTTGTCGAACTTTAGCTAGTTATCACCTACTGGAATTAAGTTTTAAGCTGATTTTTGTGGGTCTCTGTCAAGATTTGACTAGTGGCTTTTGCTTCATGGCCAAGGAAATTGCATTTTTTTTTTCATGATCTGTCTCAACATGACAATATGTTGTATAATTTGTTCTATCATCTTGTATTTTCTTTCAGATGTGAGGATTTCTCATCCTTCTGTTCCTTGTACTCTTCTATGATATATTCTCAATTTTTGCTCAGTTGCTTATCCAAAAACAAAACAAAAGAAAATTTTACTTTGGATGAATTGTCAAAGATGTGAATTCTAAAAATGCTACATAAATTTGTCTGGCATTGATGATAAAGCCGTAAATTTAATGTAGTTGAAGCAAACTTATTGACAGCACAACGCTTGGTAAATTGGAAGGGCCATGTGTTAATTTGGATTTGATATCCAAGGAATAGTCCTTTATCATTTCTTTATATTATTTCTTGGAAAAAAGAATCTTATAATTTATGATCTGCACTCAACGCTTTCACTGCCTGGTGTTTCAGGTTAAATATTATTGCTTTAATCCAAGTCTCTGACCATGTGCGTACCATCCTTTTTCAGGTGATTAATGTTTCATCACCCAACACCCCAGGATTACGTATGCTCCAAGGAAGAAAGCAATTGAAGGATCTCGTGAAGAAGGTATGAAGCTTAATGTACGACATACCTCTAAATCTAATAACAAGTTGAACTAATTAATCATGATTCTGATGTTGAAGTTTGCTTTTTCAATATTTTTCTCTTTGTCAAGATCCAAGCGGCTCGTGATGAAATGCAGTGGGGTGAAGAGGGCCCACCTCCGTTGCTTGTGAAAATCGCCCCAGACTTGTCTAAAGAAGACCTTGAAGATATTGCAGCTGTATGTATTCATGCTTCTCATTTTTCTTTCTGTTCTCTTTGCTTTTGTTATTATTATTATTTCTTAACTTCTGTTTATCTTTCCTCACGAGTTTCTCCCTTGTGTGTGTTTATAGGTTGCCCTAGCCCTTCGTTTGGATGGATTGGTATGTTGTTTTGGCACCAACTCATACTATTTTCCTAGTTTTCATGCATGTCTGGTCTATTCCTTTTATTTTCTAAATGGTATATGGGTGTCTGTAATGCTTATATGCATACTTTCCCATAATTTGAAAATGAACTACTCTACATATTTCACTTGATTATGACTACCGGGACAATTGAGGCCACCCAAAGCTAACGTGACTGGGTCAAAACAAGGCTTCAATAGCATCTGCTTCACATATAACTTATGAATAATAGTAATGGCTTAGCCATTCTCGCATGTGCATTGGCAAGTCTGCCGTAGCAACATAGTTCACTTTGCAATTCTGAGTAGCTATGTCAGTCTGGGAGGATGGCCATTCTCAATGTAACCAACTGTCTGTTTTAACATACTGGTAGTCATAAAATGAAAAAAAAAGAGAGGGGAAAAAAACCTTGCTCTTCTTGGGAGTTTTGCTTGGAATGATTCCCATGCTTTCTGGCCCAAACCATGTAGTGAATTAGGGCTGCTAATTCATACTTTGTACATGGAAATGGGAATTAAGATGCTATAAAAAGAACTATTGTTGTATTGAAGAGGTTTGAAATTGATGTCATGCTGCTTATGCACATTGAGAAACGAGAAGTGATAGTTTGGAATATCATAAAAGAATGAAACCACCAATAAATTCCATCATGAACTTTTTCATTAGTCCCACATCGACTAAAAAAATTCTTCTCTAGAGTTCTAGTCATAACCATGGGCTTGTTTATGATAGCCTTTACCTAGAGATGTCAATTGGGTTGGGCCGCCCGACAAGCACAACGGCATGATACAAGGTTATATTGGGCCAGACTAAACATGGAACTAGGTTGTGGGTCATGCTAGTCTTGTAGTTTTAGGCACGTGGGTTGGGGCACGACACGACAAAAGGCATGAGCACGACATCGCACAGCACAACACAACCCATTGAGCACGATGGGTCGGCACAATGAATATAATTTTTTATGTTACATGATGACTTGGTTGATGATTTTACAAACTCTGATGATAGCTCTATATTTTAGCTAAGTAAGTTGAAATATTGTTCTTTCCTTTTGTAGTTTTATTATTATTATCATTATTATTATTATTATTATTATTATTATACATTTTCAGTAAAATGTTGAGTGAGGGGCTTGAGTATTGGATTTTTAAAGGAAGCCTCTGTTTGGATAATGTATTGGGAAGACCATTCTGAATGTAATATTAGCTTTCAAAAATGTCATTCGTTAATAAAATGATAAAGTACAAAGAAAGTATGTTTGAAACTCCAAAATAAGTTCTTATGATTTTGTGGAAGCTTTTCCAATTGACGCCATGCGAATTTGGATTTCTTGGAAGAGCTTCTAGCAAATAAAGTCACTTCCAAGATTTATTCCAACCGTTGAAAAAAAAATAAAAAAAAAGAATCATCTAGCTTTTATTTGGAGAAATCACTAATTATTGAAACTTAATAATGAATATCAAGATTTTCATAAAGTAATCATCCCTCATCCAGTGCTCGCATGCGTTTTAGAACAAGGTATCTGCAGCATATTTGTCAAAACAAAGATTTGATACAGTTTGTTGCATACTGGAATAAAGTCTGCAGCATATTTGTCATACTAATATTCATGTGCTTGATGAGTTTATGCTTCTAATAGCTGCAGCATTCTGTGAACTTGTACAAATGCTATCTACCTGGTGCACTATAACTTCATAGCTAATTCCTCTCTTATTTATTTCCTAGATAATATCCAATACAACAGTTTCAAGACCAGAACCCGTGAGTAAAAATCCAGTTTCTGCAGAACCTGGTGGGTTAAGTGGGAAGCCACTATTCAGTATGTCCGCCAATCTATTGAAGGACATGTATATTTTGACAAGGGTATGTTGCCTATTTTGCAATGATTTAAAGCTGTTACTAAGCTGTAATGATTGTAACTTGTTATTCACCAAGCTTTCTTGATGGGAGGGAAAGGAATTCCAGAGCAAAAGCAAATGATGTGCAAAATACATAATTTTTACACACTCTTGTTGCTCAATATTTGATGCAGTGAACATAAAGAAAAAGTTCACTCCCAGTGGTTGCAGGCATAGCCTAGTGGTAAAACCACACCCAACTCCACCTAAAGGTGAAGAGTTTGAATCCCCCACCCTACGTTCAATAAATAAATAAATAAATAAAGTTCATTCCCAGAATGTTATATCCCCTTGTCCTGGTGTATGCTGGTGGGGGTGTGGGGGGTTTGCACTTTTGGACCATTCCTCTAAAGTTTGATATCTTTGAAATATTGACTCAGAATCAATTAGTTCTAAGACTAGGAAGCATCCGTATTCAAGTTATACAGAGTCCATTATTATTGTTGTTGTTGTTGTTGTTATTGTTTTGCATTAAGTGGCTTTATATTTTATTAACTAGATGAATATGACACCTAGGTGTGGCTGTGTACATGCATAATTACACTTTCTAATATGGCTCTATACATGCATAAGTATACTTCCTAGTTCGTAATACTGACTTGCTAAGTTGCTTCCACTAATTTGTTAGTTAATTTGATATTTTCTTTTCTTCATTCATTAATGGAGTGGTTGACTCCTTTATTCTTTCTCACCAGGGAAAAATTCCTCTGATAGGTTGTGGGGGCGTTAGCAGGTAAAATTAGAAACCACTCATAAGTCATAACCGATATTACCGATTTATTTATTTGTTTATTTTTATCTCTTCCATTTGTCTTGCATAAAGTTATGTACTTTTTAAAGATATTCTTTTTTAATTAACTTTCTAAACCCTTCTCCTATGCCTCTTTATTAGCGGTGAGGACGCATATAAAAAAATAAGAGCTGGAGCAACTCTTGTTCAATTATATACAGCATTGGCCTATGGGGGACCTGCTCTAATTCCCCAAATCAAGGTATTTTCTGATGCATGCTGAAAAGTCAAAAACAGGTTTTGCTTATGTTTGTAATGGGCGTTGATTTTTCTTGTACAACTCGGTGTGGGATTTTTAATTGGCCAGAGTTTGATTTCGGCTGTGCAATATAGGATTTAATTGCAGGAAGAGACTTCAAATTGATAGGATGTTAGGTTGAACTTTCTTGTAAAACACGGTTGAAAATGTAGGTTTAGCTATAGCTCTCTGCCTCTGCCCAATTGATACTTGAGGCAAAGATCCTGTAACTTTTGAACGTCCTCAGTTGAAATCTCAAGTTTTATATGATGGCATTTGAGTAGCTCCGCACGCTTTTATTTCCAGCTTGTGAAAGATTGTTCAACTGGAGGAAAAGACCCGTATATAGTTCTTAACATTGGAAATTTAATTTACATTCCAAAAAAGGAAAAAATAAAAATAAAACAAACGAACACATTGGAAATGTACGTAACTATTTCGGATCCTGCTTTACTCATAATATATCTGTGGATAATGCATAACTTATTATATGTTGTTTATATTTCTTTCTTTCCTTTTTCCATTTTTTCCTAGGCTGAGTTGGCTGAATGCTTAGAAAGGGATGGCTTTAAGTCCATCGTTGAAGCAGTTGGGGCAGATTGCAGATGACCCAGGATCTCAGGTCAAGTTTGATTCCTTGCTAGACACTTGAAGAGTTGTACAAGTGTTATGTGTTGACCGATAATCTTAGACCCCTACATTGTGTAACTTTTGTGTTGTGGGTCTTCATTTCTCATCTTTTTTCAACAATGGTCTGCATTTTTCTTTTTGAACTTGATTCTTTGAGAGTACTCAGCTTCAATTTTGGCGTGGATGATGTTGGTGGAGATTCCAGATGGTTTTTGACTTGTAAAATATGACAAATTTTGGAGGCAAAATTTTTCCCAAGGCTTTCCATTAAAGTTAATAACTTGGGATAAAACATATGAGAGTGGACCTTTTTGCTTCTATTCTAGCCAAAACTTACTAGGCTCTGTCCACAGTGAGACTTCCTTCAGACTGACCTGAACTTTTTGTGCTAATTTCCTCAGGCACCCCTCTCTGTCTCTCTTGTGTGAATAATGTATGAATTATGCACGTGCGTAATTATTTGGTTGTGATATAAGTTATTTACGTTTGTAATCTTTAAAAAAATGAAAAAAATAATAATAAAAAAAAACAAATCCTTTGTTTATGTTTTACCCTTTTCTGGATAAAAGAGATGATAGAAACTATAAATTGTAGCGTAGATGGCTCTAAAACGACTGAGAGAGGATTTAAGCATGAGCTTATCTTGGCATCTTGACCTGTCGTTTTCTCGCCTTGCAATGTGCATCAGCAGCATTACATCAATTTCATATTTCTTCAATACAAAAATAGTTTCAAATAAAAATACAACAATAGGGTTTGGACTTCTTTATCGCTAGGGAGAGAAGAGCCTTATTTATATGCCCACTAAAGAGTAGCTTTATAATCTGCAGTTGCCTGCATGGACTTGGCAACGATTTTGAGGATCCCTAACAAGTTTAAAAGATAATTCTCCAGATCATCTGCACTGTACTTGATGTACTTGTTACTTGTGCATGAAGAAAATCTTCCTTCAAATGTCCTGTAAGCTAGGATTACCTTGAGGGATGTTGAGATTCGTAAGTCTTCTCTAAGCTCTTCATCTGTGACGGTCCATGCTGTTCGAGTCCTGTAAATTTCCTCAAAAGCAAGGTAGAAGCTCCGGAGCCTCTCCTTGATAAGGATTTTTGAGGTAGAACCTGAGCCTGAGCTTGGTATCCCCTTGTCCTTCAGAAACGTGCTGGCGACACTCCAACTGGCTCTTTCATAAGCCATTGCGTACTTCCGACATATCCAGTTGCGCTTTCTAATCCATTCTTCTCCAAATATTGGCTTCGGTAGTTCAGATCCTTTCACTTTCCGCACCATGTAGTGTATGTTGTTCATCAAAACAAGTGCTGCAAAGAAGAATCCTTGTATAACTTGGACTTGGCATCAAGGTGGCGTTCTAGAAGTGCGGCAAGTGATACAAAAAGGCGACTTATTGGGGTTAGTTTGCTTGATGAATCATTGCTAATTGTATTTCTAGATTGAGCAGGCGGTTGTTCTTGATAAACCACTGCAAAGTTTGCTTGCTCCCTTTCTTCATCATAGTCCTTGAAAAGCACATTCAAGGTCTTGTCATATTCAGCAAGAACCTTGATGTAGTTCATAACATATTTCGATATAGGAAGGACCACTCCTGATTTAGATATTTCGATATAATGTAAGTTTTCCAACTTGAGTTTAATAAAAGGGGGAAAAAACACACTTTCTTTCTTTTCTTTTTGTTCTCCCTTTGTTTAAGCAATAAACAACTATATATTTATGATTTTGGTATCATTGTGTATGAACTCGATTTAAAAAATCAAGGTAATGTGATTATTTTTAATCATATTGCCTTGATTTTTATGATTTGACGGTAATTTGACGGGGGATCTTCATTATCAATATCTCTATCTTTTAAATTTTTCACATGTGGGTCCTCAATTTTAAAATTTTGACTTTCTTATGTCCAGACTAAGAGACTGTTTGGTTCGAGTATTTGAATAAAGATTTAAATTTTTGTGAGAGAAAATACTGTAGCAAAATAATTCAAACCGTGATTCAAACCACGAAACAAACAGACCCTAAGAGAAAAGCTATTGTTACCTGATCCCTCTTCTCCCCCAAATAAAATAGACAAACTCTCTTGGACTCTTCTTTACTATCACTACTACACACCACTAATTGCAGCTCAATGCATAACCTTACAACAAAGCCCGTAAATCCAGCTGAACCTCACGATCAATTACTACAGATAGTGCACCAGACACGCACATTATCCAAGATTTACCCTTACATTGTTCTTGTAATATCCAAAAATATTTTAAATTCATACTTTTTGTTAAGTTAATTGGACTTTGTTCAGCCAAAATAAAAATAATTTCAGAAATGGAAACTTTGAATAATTGCTCTAAAAATTGTATTGGCCCCCATAATTTTTAAAAATTACGTTATCTTATAGCTTCTCAAATTTTTTTGAAAGAACCTAACCTAACATCTGAATATTGAACTACTCTTGCGCATCCTATATCTTTTTTATTTTTTATATTTATTATTTTTCTTGCGGGAGAAAGAGTCAAATACTCTAGTATAGACGGAGCGTTAAACGACGGTTTTAAACCGTCGTCTAAGAATAAGACATGGGGTGGCCAAACCATCATCATAACCACCGTAGTAGTAGGTTGTATATATTAGATGACAACTTTTAATTATTGTCTATTACACTTGTGAAATACCTCAAGTGTGCATAAATGACACATTAGATGATGGTTTCTGTAAAATCGTCGTCTAATGTGCCACTTTTGATGACAGTTTTCACAAAAACCATCGTTAAAAAATTTACAAAAAAATATTTTTGCCAAAACAATTTCTTTTCAAAGAATAATTTCAAATATTATTCACAAATTTATGTCCTCTTCTTTGATAAACTTGATTTGTATCTAATGTAGAAAAAAATACATAACAATTTTCAAAGACGTATATAATAAATATGCATATAACACAAATCTTTCAAAAACCATAGCCAGAGTTTATTCACAAAATACAAGAGCAAAAAAAATACTTAACCAAACACAAAGGAAAACTCAAAATTCAAAAAAAGGATAACTTAAATTCAAAGGAAAGAAATTTCGAAAGATTCTAAATGTACCAAAATTTTGGTACTTAAGGCAGAGGAAGCGGCGACGACAATAATAGTTTGATGGTGAGTCATGGCATCTTAGAGACGAGGATTGAGGGAGTGATGAGTAGAAGAGAAAAAAGGGAGAGTGAAAGGATAGAAGGAGTTTATAGAAGAGTTAGAAAGTGAGAAAGAAAGAGTTAAGAGGTAGGGAAGATGAAGATAGAGAAAACTTATAAAGAGAATGGAGGATTGAAGAGAAAAACTTAGATTTTATAAATTTGATAGAGTGAAATAGAAGAGAGTGTTTAAAATTTAAGAAGGGGATGAGAAACTTTGAAATTTTTAGTAAATAAATGAATGGGAAAAATTCTGCCTTTTTTAACAAAAAAAAATTGTTGACATTGAATGACAGTTTGAGGGAACTGTTGTCTAATGTAGCACATTAGACAACAATTTTCATAAAATCATCATCTAATGTGGGGTACAAAATTTTGAATACACGATTATGTATTAACATCGATACGATAAATTTGGAAGTTAGTTTTGAATTGTGATGAGCAAACTCAACAGGAACCAAAAACCTCCTGATAGCTAGTTAGTTTTCCTCAACTAGTCAAAATTTTATTTGCTTCCTTGAGTTAGGGATTCTTATGGATAAAGTGGTATGATAAAGAAGCATGATCTGACCTTGAATAATAAAAAGACTACGACTAAAAAGTGAACAATTAATGAGCTTCCCCCCGCCCCACTGCATCTTTTCTTAAGTATATGGTGCCAACTTTGAATGTTTTAAGACCAAGATTTTGTCTTAATTAACTGTCCATGATATCAGTTAAACATGAGTACGAAATTAAGTGAAAATTTAACCCAATTTAAGTTTTTTACATAAATAGGTTCCTCCACAACAAAAGCCTATTTTCTCTTTTTCTCTCCTATTTTCTCCAAAGGAAAATCGGTTCCTTTTGCTCCACCATCTCTCAAATCTCCACCTAGTTAAAGTTGAGATAAAGGAGGAGGCTTTGGTAGGACCATTTAAAGATTCATATAAAATTTAATGTCTGAGAAAATTCATTAATTTAAATCTAAAATTAATTTAGAATTAAATATTGAATTTTCCTTGATAAATCATATTTCATATAAATATGATAAAATATAAATTATTTACGGATAATATTAATGTACATTATGTATGTAAATTTTGTACAATTTGGAGTATTTTATAATTATAGGAGTTTGATCTATATATGTCCATCTGGTCTCCTTCGCTAGCTCATAATTAATCTTGTAATCATACGGCATTTTTTTCCTATATATTAGTGACTTATGTTAAATTATTAGATTCGCTAAAATTCGAGTTGATTGAATTTAATAATTCATGTCAATTTATTAGTTGAATTAGTTTTATGAATTAATTCAAGATAAACATGTTAAATAATTTGGATAATATGTTATTTGTATGGGTTTATCTGTATATAACTAATTTAATTGGATAACTTTTCTATTGAGTTATTTGAATTAAAATTGAAGCTCTATAGAGGAGATCCGGGTCAAATAAGATAGGATTTATCCAATTGGTTGAGATTGGATGTACATATCAGGTTGAGGAATTCGAATTCGATTTGAACTCAAGTATTGCGACCACGGAGTCGACCACAACTACGCTAGGCACGGTCGACCCTGGCAATTAAAGTCAAATTCTGCTTCATGTTTTTTACTCTAAAGCTAATCTAAACTCGAATTTTGAGGTCTAATCTGATAGTGATTAGTCCTAGGTCCAACCACTATAAATAGAGGTGAGTTTTCTTTGTTATTCAAATCACTTGAGAAGCAAAGAGTGAGTACTCTAGAGTAAGCAACTCTAAAACTCCCAAAGAGGTATTGTTCAACATCAAGGACCTTAGCTCTTAGTTTTCTCTAGTGGTTAGAAAGAGAGTCATCAGAGGAAAAGCTATACGACAGGCGACCACCTGTACTCCGATCATGGATAGAGATAGTAAAGAAGACCAGTTGATTGAAGCTATTTTAGAAGGTTCTTCTCTACACGAATTCGAGCCCACTTCGGTATACAAAAGAGGTTAGTAAGATATATCATTAATTTATGTATTTAGCATGTCAAACTTGTGTTTTACAAAATACCTTGGTTTAAATTTTTTAAAATTCTACTGCGTACTTATTTTCCAACAACAAATTACGGCACAATCTGAGCCCTTCATTTTGTGATTGAACGGTTGCAAGTTTAGAACATCTGTAGGCCAACTGGGACCAAATGGGACAGAAGCTGGGACAATAGTGAAACATTGGATGTGGCAGCGGACGGACATGATTGAGAGCTCACAGTCGAAGATTGCAAACGCCCACATGCAATCGGACAAACTGCAACAAAGGTAGGCCCTACAGATGACATGCGCCTGACGCGTGCAATGATGTCGCAATAGCTGGCTCTAGATGGATGGTTAGGATTGGCTGGCGATGTGATCCGATGGTGGAGAATACACCATGTTGTCCCACAAATTTAAAATATGATTTTTTTATTTTTATTTTTTTGCATTTGTGTCTGATTTTGCCTATTTTGGCATTGTTTTGTTCTATTTTTCTTCTAGATTTCAAATCTAAAAATAGATAAACACACTAAAACTAATTATTTTACAAACTTAATGTTTACAATAATATTAAAAATATTTTTTTTGTATTAAAACACATAAAATTCACTAAAAATAATTACAAACTTTTAAAATTTTGGGCCCTTTCAGTTTAACACAGATTTAATTTTTAAGACTCAAAAATATTTTTAGAAATTACTAAAAAATATACTAAAACATATTTACAAACTTAAAGCACACTATAAAACACACTAAGACACAAAATAAAATTACCACACATTATTTTTAAACATAAAGAAATGATTCTAAAAACTATTGAAAATATTATTAAACATAAAACATATTAGAACCTTGATTTTAAACATGTTTTACACAAAGATAATAAAATACTATTTAACACACAATTACTTTAATTAAGAAGTTTAATGAGAAATTATGAATGTAAAATGATTAAAATTTTAGCTTAAAAAATATGTATTTTCTAAGTCTCATCAACACCCTAGCATGTAATTCCATCTATGTCCTTAAAACTTGTTTTGAAGTAAATTATTTATACAAAAATTTGAAAGTTAGGACCTTTTTCTCCCCTAACACTTATGTGTCATTTGGTGTGCATATTTAAAATGTTTTAAGTAGTTTTGAACCTATGAGGCCACAAGAACAGGCGTTTGGTAGGCGCAGGTTTCAAATCATTATAAATCGTTCAGAATGGTGAAGATCATTTAAAACAGACTAAACTGTTAATTTTGATAGCTTGACCCTCTTAAGTTCTTCATTATCATTATAAAAACGATTCTCATTCTCCTTTTCTTTCATAAATCATAGTTTTTCATTATAAATCATAAATCATAGTTTTTCTAAATCATTTTCTTTTACAAATCATAGTTTTTCAAATATCAATTCTCGTTTTAAAGCTGATGTGATGTTTTATTCTCGTTTTAATTTTTTACATTTCAAATGTCAATTCAAAACCTCTATGTAAACCACATAGTTCAAGACTACTAGTTCAAACCACAAAATTCAAAACCATACTATTCTAAACCTATACATCAAACAAACCCTACACATTCCAGCTTCAAGACTTTTTCATCAAGCAGGCGCGACACTTACCAAATATTGTTGAAGGTGTTTCAATAATTGATAAAACTTCCATATTTTCATATTTATCATTCTCTTAATAAATGGTCAAAATAAAATTCTATTTATATCCTCAAGAGTTGTTTTAAAATAAATTATCAACACAAAAATTTGAAAGTCATGGCTTTTTTAACATTTGAAATTCCTCTTTGAACGACTTTTGAACGCCATCAAGCATGCTCGACACTTGCCAAATGCCGTTGCAAAACGCATGTATTTTCACCGCTTTACCTCCCCAGCTTGATGACTTTTGAACATCACAGGCATGCTCGACACCTGTCATTATATCATTTAAAGTGGTTTAATTATTAATAAGAACTTAATATTTTCATATATATCCGTCTATCAATGCATGGTAAAAATAAATTTTCATCTATATCTACTAAAGTTGTTTTAAAGTAAATTATCTAAACAAAAATTTTAAAGGTGGTTTATTTTGAAAACTTAGAGCTCTATGTAGCCTGATGACTTTTGAAAGTCATCAAGCATGCTTGACCCCTATCAAATATCATTGAAATTAATAAAACTTTCACATTTTCATATTTATCCTTCTATCAATGAATAGTAAAAATTTAAATTTTAATTACATCCTCAACACAATGACTTTTGAATGTGATCAAGCATGCTCGACACATGTCAAATTCGTTGAATGCGTTTCAATAATCAATATAACTTTCTTATTTTCATATTTACATTTCTATTAATTAATATAACTTTCTTATTTTCATATTTACATTTTATTGATGAATTCCTTTTATGTCCTTCAAAGTTTGAGAGTGATAAATATTCACTTGACCTTGCTATTTTGATGGCTTTCGAACGTCATCAAGCACGCTCCAAAACTATCAAATAGCGTTCGTTACATTTTAAAATTACCAAAACTTTCTCATTTCTATATTCTTCATTCTCCTAAAGAATGATGAAAATAAAATTCAAGCTATACCCTTAGGAGTTGGTAAAATTATCTAAACAAAATTCAATTATCTTTTTCGAGCACTTTACTTCCTTACCCTTGATGACTTTTCAACGTCATCAAGCATGCTTGACATCTGTCACATATAGTAGAATATGCTTTAATAAGTGAATGGTAAAAATAAATAAATGCATACCATACACATATATAAATCTATAAGATTTTTTTTTTAAACACTTGAGGTCCCCAACTCAATGACTTTTTAACGTCATTAGGCATGCTCGATACGTGTCAAATGCCATTGAATGTGTTAAACATCCATTAAATATCATGGTCAATGCATGTTGAACTCCTTTATACTCAAATGCCTTTGGTCACTAATGCCCAGTTTAGTTCATTGATTTAAATTGTGTTAGTGTGAACTTTTTTGTTTGAATAAAAAAATTCAAATTGTACAGTTTAAACAGTAATATGACCTAGCATTTTGATGCGTGGTTAGAGTATTAATTTGAACAGGATATCTAATCTAAATTTTTTGTTTGAATGAGTATTGAAAACTCTAATTTGTAGCATGAAAAAATTATTTAATTAAAGAATAAATATAAAATATGTAAAAAAAAAGTTATTTAATTAAAAATAATATAAAAAATAGTGTTAAATTATAAATATAAATATATAAAAATAAAATCACTGTTAAACATTGGTTCAAAATATTGAAATAGAAGGGGTTTAAACTTTAAGTTAAACAGTTTAAACTAATTTGACTTGCCACTTTAATTTAAATTAAATGTCTCATCAAATATCAATTTAACTTGTAATAATCATTTAAATTATGTCAAATTAAACTGAAGGAGTAAAACAAACCAACAATAAATGTCCTTCATTTGCCGTTTTCTTACAACCATTTGTGCTTGACGCTAATGGTCCCTTCCCTTAACCTCCTAGTCGTTCCACGCTTATCTTTTTAAGATTGGTAAAGGGTATTTAGGTACTTTGACTCAGACCAATGAGGCAATTTTGTTTCAGGAAACGAAATGAGATCAAAATGAAAAAAAAAAAAAAAAAGGATGATATTATAGAGTGTCTTACATCTATGGAAGGTTTATTTGTAGAAATATAATAATTAGCTAAATTTTAGAATTGTTTAAATTAATAATCCTCTTAAGTATTAAGTTAATTTACAAGGATTGAAGTTTGGTTCTATCACATACTAGCTTGATCTACATCCCACGGACATGCATATGATTATAATATAATCTTACATTTTTTAAATTTTTTTATTAAAAAAATTAGTGTTAATTAGTGTTATTATTTAATAATTTATTTAAAATACTATTTAAATCTAAATACTTTTTTTTCTTTTTTGTAAAATATTGAAATTATACTTTTATAGTAGATCATCGGAATGTCTTTTAATCTACATTTCCAAAAGCATGTTTGCTTTTTATTTCTCTGGCTTTCAAGTTTTCAGCCATTGTACTCTCGGAGGATCTGTTCTTTTGTGTTTTTCCTACCTCTAATGTTCTAGTCAAAAAAATAAAATTATATTCTAATAATTTCAATTAGCTTTTGAGCAAAATAAATAAATTATATTAACTTATGGAAGAAAATTTTAATGATTTATTTTTTGAAAATAATAAATGATAGGAAAAATTTAGAATATATTCTTTACAAAGAAATAAATAATGGTTGAAAAAGCTACATGCCTATATTTTTAAATGACATATCTAGAATAAAGAAAAAGATTTACTAATTCATGATTTATTTATCTATAGTTTTAAATACCTCATATTATTGGTTGAATGGTAGTGTACATAGTGACACAATACTCATGGAGTTAAAAGAAAACAAATTCAACACAATTTTCATTAACACACAAAAGAAAAAAAAAGTAAAAGAAAAGATATCAATAAAAAAGGTGTGATGTGTCAAAAAAAAGTATGTCATATGAGTTAATCTAAGCCATTGTATTAAACTTAGCAAAAAAAAAAAAGTAATTTTAGAGCATTAGATTGTTTTTAAAGTTGGTTTAAGTACAAAACTTTCCCCTAAAAGTTATAGATATGACATTCTATATAGGAAAAATTATACATAAACTTAAGTTTGACTTTCATAAAAAATAAATTCATGTACTTCTGGCAACCATGATCTTTTTTTTTTTTTTGTAATATTTATTTTTTTATACCTTTATTTTAGGTTAATTTAAAAAAATTAAAAATTAAAATTTCAATAAATAAAAAAATAAAAACACATAAAACACATATTTTAAGAGTATTTTATACACTTTTTAAAACAAAAACCTTAATATAAATTTTTAAAAAAAATTTAAAACTATTTTTTTAGTTGAAGAGTATTTTGAATAATTCTTAAATTTAAATTAAAAATTAATTAGACAAACAAATAATTACGTATATTTTGGTAACTTTAGAGTTCGGACAGGTCAACGAGAATTACTGTTGCAACTATAAATGGAGTATTTGCGGTGGACATACGAGAGCTTCTACAGTGAAAGTTAAAACAGGGAACCTATTCAAAGTTAGAATGGCGAATTTGCCCCCATCTCTGTCCGTTAATTTACCATTCGGAGGACCTAGTGGGAGTAGTGGTACTGGTAGTGTATCCACGCCAAACGTCGCAGCAAACAGAGACAGAAAAATGGCGTCCGCGGAGCAATTGGTCCTCGACCTTAGCAATCCCGATCTTCGGGAAAATGCTCTTCTTGAGCTCTCTAAGGTCATTTATTTTCCTTTTTTTCTACATAGTTTGATTGCATCAGTGAAATCTGTTGATTTCATCTTTTGTAGATTTTTCTTGTTTTCGTTTTCAACAAGCTTCGAAATTTTGAGGGCTTTTTTTTCTTTTTGTTGACGCGAAATTTTCTTGTTTGGATTGTTTTATGAATCACGGTTGCGAAAGGTCTTTCCTTTTATTGTTCTTTTTTTAAAATTTTTATTAATTTTTCGAGGTTTTGAAGTTTTTGATATATCAATTTCGTCGAGTTTGATATGTCGATTTTTCCAAGACCTAGTTGTTCTTATAAATTATTGGAATGGTGAATGCCTGAGTTTTGATTATTAATCGATTTCAGGTTTTTGATGCAATTTCCTTGCTTTTGGCTGTTAGAGTTTTGCTTTACCTGTTTCGCTCTGTTTGGCTCATCAATTTCATCGCTTTCTTCAAAGACAACTCTTTTGGTTAAAGATTCTTTTCGTTTTTAATTTGGGGTTGTTGATTTCTTTCTTCAAGCTTATTATTCTATTGATTTGATAAAGTTTGACATGTTTGGTTGTGTGTGTTAAAGCTTTATGGTTCTTTAAGTTTCATGGATTTGGTGTATCAATATTGGCTTCTTGCAATTCTTTACTTTTTCTGAACTTGTACGTGTTTGCTTAAATTAAGTGATGTTTGTTGCTGTGTATTATAGAAGAGAGAAATATTTCAAGATTTGGCTCCTTTGTTGTGGAATTCGTTTGGCACTATCGCTGCATTACTTCAGGTATGTCTTTCAATGGCTAGTGTTTCGTCTTCTGTTTCATTGCCTCCTGTCTTTTGTGATCAGAAATTCTCCTTGTGGTTGCCAGTATCGTCATTAATGGCTTTGTGAGGTTCTTGGTATCTTCCATGGTTATCAAATGATAATCCTTGGCTTACAAAAGTTAGGATGACTTGGAAAGAAGTGATTGACAATTTCTAGCATAGTGGTGTTTGTAATTTGATGCCATTGTTTGAAAATCTTTCACGTTGCTCGTATTGCTGGTCTTTTGGTGTGTTATTAGTTTTGTTGTATCATGTATATGCAATGTATTGCCTTAACTTGTTGGAGACTTGGAGTTGGATATTGAATCTTGATTATGTATTGATTTTGCATTCTTATGTAAATTCTTATAATGGATAATTACTTGTGAATTCTTTCCTACCTGCAGGAGATCGTATCCATTTACCCTGTCCTATCACCACCAAATCTAACTCCTGCACAATCAAATCGAGTTTGCAATGCTCTTGCTCTTCTACAGGTGATATGATTTCAAAAATTTCCAACCAAAACATTGCAGATGAACTACTGAATTGTTAAGCATATTTGTAATAAAAAAATGTGTAATATTATTGGTGATCACCTGAATAGGACAAATATTAATGGCCTTAATTGATGCAAACTGGCACTGTCTTCTTTTTTATGCTGGATAAATCATCTCTGAAATCTATTTTCACAGGGTGTTTGGCAAATGAGTTCAAATTCTTGAGTTTGAACTCAAACACTACAACATGTGAGAGCTTTTACACTAGAGCATACTTTTACTTTATACTATAGCATGTGAGAGCTTTACACTGCATTATACCTTTAATAAGGTTTAGTTTTACTGAAAAACGTGAGGGCTGCAGCCTATTTACAGAGAATTTTTAGTGTGACTAAAAAAATGGGGCTCTTCACACTCTATTGAAACAAGAATCTTAAAAGTTTAGCCTTGGATATTAAAAATGATTTTGGTGCTTTTTATGTGCTTGCATTAGACTCCTTAACATTTATAATTCACTATCGTGGAACATCTGTTCTCATAAGAGCATTGTTTTCCTTTAGTATTTTTTAGGTAACATGAAGCTATTTGGTCAAATTATAACTTTTTATCTTTTAGCCATCAGAATTAAAAAAACATCCTAATGGTTTTTGTTTTTTTTTTGTATGGATATGATTATTCAACCTCTACTAATTTTCTGCAATAGGAATTGCTTAAAGTTAATGATTGAGACTTCGTCAGATGCTACATATTCTTCTTCGTTCTCAATTTGGCCCTTATGTTTATTTGTTTTTAAATTATCTGTGTTTTTCTTGCAGTGTGTTGCTTCTCACCCAGACACAAGGATGCTGTTTATCAATGGTAATTTTCTTGATCTTGTCAAGATCTCAAGATTTTTCTGTGTCAGTATTTTCTTATGTCATTGGTGATTGCTTCTCTATCTTTTGATTCCCTTTTTCTGTTGTGAAAGTTTAAAATGTATACCATTGTCTTGACCAACTCAAGTGAAGTTGGAAATGGTCGGTGTCACACAGATTCACATAGATTATTTAGTAGTATCTCAGCAAGCCAATGGTGATTCTAGAGTCATGAATTTCACATATGCTCCTATATTTTTTATTTATTATTTTTTTCCCTTTTAAGCTGGGGAGAACATAGGAAAAAATACTGAGCCTGCAACCACAGCCTGATACACAAAGTCAAATTTTGTCTAGTACTTTTAGGATTGTATTTTTACCATACTTTATTTGACGCCCTTCTTCTAACTAATCCATTAAAAAAATGTCAGCAGTTTCTAGTTGATTGAATTGGTGCTTCTGTGAAGCGTAATTGTGAGGGAAGTCAGCAGGAATACTGGACTTTTCTTCAAATGAAATACGTAATGATATAAAAATATGAATATGCAACTATTCAAGTCAAGTACATACTATTGGTTGCAATAGGAAATTTTTAACTATTAGTAATCTCAACCATGCCAGCATTCCTAGCTCATGTTGTAGCCTGTCGCTATGTGATAGACCATGCCCTAGTTATTGGTTGCAAACATACTCCATCATTGGTGCGTGCTACTTCTTCAAGAGACTGCAAAGATTAATAGATTACTCATCATCATCACCGTTACTTTTACTATATTTTTGGGTAGAATTATTACTATACTACTATAATTATTCAAGTGGAAGATTGTGTTTGACTAGATCAATTGACTCCCAAAGAGAACTAATCTCTCCTGAAATTTCATTTTTTGCAGCTCATATACCATTGTATCTGTATCCTTTCCTCAACACAGGAAGCAAGACAAGACCGTTTGAGTACTTGCGGCTTACTAGCTTAGGGGTAATTGGTGCTCTGGTGAAGGTAATTTGTCCTTGCTTCTATTATTTCTATGTACTGAAACTCATTTTCTTTTCCCATTGTCTTGTCTTGGTTATCTTCGTTTTAACAGTTGCTGCATGCTCAACACATTCAAATTAGGTCATATCATTGTTCAATCAGAATGCTAGAATTTGTTCAGCAGACATAGCATCTGATATGAGAACATTGCACCTGCTCACAATTTTTTGTTGGCATTGTATATGGTGTTACTAAAAGTTTCTCCATTGCTTGCTTCAAACGTTTAGGATCTTATTTTCTGTACATGTGAACTGCTGAGGGAATAACAAGTGGTTTTTAAAAGAAGACTGCTTTGAACTCTTTTTTTTTTTTTTTTTGGGCTCTTTTTTTTTTTTTTGGCCAATTTATAAATTGCCTTTGGGAGATCTCTTAGAGAGTGTTTAAGAACCAAGTTGGAACTTAAACACTGTAATATGGTAGAGCTTTGCACTGTAGCTTGCTTTTTCTTTACACTGTAGCATGTGAGATCTTTACACTATAGCACTTGGAACGTTGGTGTTAGAACTTGGTTCCCAAACACTATCTCATTGGTTAAATAATGGCATTGCAGGAGTTATCTATTCCTCCTCTTCCCACTTGTTTGTATCTTACAACTTTTTTCTTTTTCATTCCTTTATGGGGCCCTTGAAGTTGAGCTAGCTGGAATTAATTTCGTTATTGTCATGTGCACATTGATGTAGTTGTAGGAAGCTTTTGAAAGCAAAGTCATACAATCTCATAATAATTTTGACGTTTTTAATATATGTTTAATGAAATGAACATGTCCTGGCATCTCCCTGTGGGGCCTTTTACCCCTCACCGCCTTTGCAACATGGTAAGGGGAAATGGCACATGAAATTCTGCTGATGTACTAGGTAGTTGGACATTTATCAGATCATAACCCTTCCATCCTTCCCAGACATTTTTAATGTTTATTAAATCTTCTGCTTTGCCAGGTTGATGAGTCACAAGTTATCAATTTCCTTCTCTCGACAGAAATAATTCCCTTGTGCCTGCGCACTATGGAAATGGGTAGTGAACTGTCAAAAACAGTACGTCTTCATTTTATATTGCTTCATCTGGAAATAGCCGTACGCATGTTGTATGTAAAGCACCTACATGCCTACACATGTATTAGTACAGATGTAAATACATCTACTCTTGCTTGCATACACAGATGAAAGCTCATATTTATGTAAATTCTGCATTATTCCAACTTTGTGTTTTGGAGGCCCGATAATAATAGCGTGATGTACCATCTGACTAGCATTTCTAAGCATGTTTTTATCAAGTGATGGTGATACTAGTAGAGTTTTAAAAAAAATGATGAACGTGAATTGGATATTGGGTTATAGGAGTAGCAAGTGAGCTGTGAGCATGATGACCTTTAAAGTAAAAATATGTGGTGGAGGGCTAGAGTCCTAAACACTCCTGGGGCTGCTGCTAGTATGTTGAGATTTTTTTTTTTTTTTGTGGTTTTATTTTTTTGTTTGTTGGTTTTGGGCATGTGTTGCCTTTGTGTTTCTTGTTTCTTGTTTCTACCGTCACAGATCCGTTTAGCTTGATAGATTGTATTGACATTGCTTATTTATATCACATGAAATCATCCAATTTGCATAATGGATACACAATCCATTCTCATTGAAATTCTAACCGTTTGATGTTTCTTTAAATCTTTTAGTTGCTTTTTCCTGAACCTGAGTTGGGTTTATTCCTCTTTCATGGAGTAGGAGCTCAGGTTTTTAATGTTGTTAAAGGTGGTTCTGTTTGACAGGTTGCTACATTTATAGTCCAAAAGATTCTGTTGGATGATACGGGCTTGGATTATATCTGCACTACGGCAGAGCGGTTTTTTGCTGTTGGTCGTGTTTTGGGAAGCATGGTGGCAGCTCAAGCTGAACAGCCTTCATCGCGTTTGCTAAAACATATCATTAGATGTTATCTGCGATTGTCAGACAATCCAAAGTTGGTGCCATTAGAAAATTTCATTTCTCAAACGCTTACTTTCACTTTTTGCTTCTTCACTGACCTTTTTTGTGTATGTTCATTCTCTTTTGGTGTTTTTATGCAGGGCTTGCGATGCATTAAGAAGTTGCCTTCCGGACATGTTGAGAGATTCTACCTTCAATAGTTGCCTGCATGTAAGTTTATCTTTCATTAAATGGTCATTCAAGCGCTACGTTCAGTAGTTCCACGCATGTTTTTGGTGGACCATTTTAATTATTTTTGCCATTGCAAGTCCCAATGCATCAATTTTCAAATTTGCTTCCAACATCCTCACCATGTATGTTCATTCTCTTTTGCTTTGTCGCTTCCTGTTTGATTTATCCATTCCATCTCATGTTCTTTCTTTAATGCATCCAGGAAGACCCAACAACCAGGAGGTGGCTGCAACAGTTGCTACACAATGTAGGGGTGAGCCGTGTCCCAGCACTTCAAGCTGGAGGAGGATTTGAGCACATGATGGTGAATTGAATTACAGACCGGCGAAAATATAGACATTACAGATTGGATAGTTCTTTAGACGCCAATCTGTTGTTTCTAGTCCAATTAAAGAGGGTGCCTGGTGTCTCATTATCTTGTTTATGCAGTTAATCATACCATAAGCAGCCAAAGATATTTTTAATTCGTGAACATGTAAGCTTCTTGTGTTTGTATTAATTTATGATTAGTTCTTTTGCTTTGTCCTGATGGGATGATTGTCAAAATAGACAAATTTCATAGTTTGTTAATAAATTAATTTACCTTATAGTTTATTAGCAGATCATATTTCCGAATAAAATTGAAAAGTCTTTTCTCATGCAACATGTCCACGATGTTATGTATATTCCTTCTGTTTGTGACCGTGAAGTTTCTTTGTTTTTGTATTTTCAGAATACGACCGTGCGACTCTTAATATTATAATTGAGGGCTAATTATATAATTATATTTTTTAGTTTGGATTATATTTCAATTTATTTATCTGTTTTTAAAAAACTATAAAGATTTCTTTTAAATTTTAAAAACTAATTTTAATTTCATCTTTATAAACCGAAAAAAATCAGACAAAACAATATAACTACTCTCAAATAGTTATGAAAAATATTTTATTGATTTAAAAACAATAAATCTTAAAACAAAATATATTATTTTAGGGGGGGGGAAAAAAAAAGACTTAAGTTTTCATGGCATTTTAAATGTAAAAAAATGTAAAAATATTTTTTCAAAAAAATTCATGAATAAAATATATTTTAAAAGCAAATTCAGTTAATTAATAGTATCTTCGTCTTATTTTTATTTTTTTTATAAAAAAGGTCTATGAGGGATAAAAATGAAACAGGTTTTCAAACTCAAAGGATGTTTTTATAATTTTTAAAAATAAAGAGATAAATTGAGAAATAATTAAAACTGAGAGACATTATTTATAATTAACCCTTATAATGCATGTATTAAGGCTTATGTGTTTGGATTGTCACTTTGGCCTAGTTGTTCTCCTAAGCAAGATCTTTACCATATATTTATTTGGTAAGAGAAACACTCTCTGGTTTGATGCCGGACCCTGGCAAGGTGAGGCTTCGTCCCACGACAGAGGTGGGTTACAACAAGAGGCTTACTGGCAACGATAGACAACGACGACAACCCGGTTTTGCAACAATGGTGGGGTTGGGACGGCAGGTCCGTGGCGGTGGTAGAGGGTATTGCTCAAAAGATCTGGTTATTGCTGTTGCTGTTATTTGATGATATGTTGGTTTTTTTAATTACTTTCCGGTGGAACCTGGATTCCTAGGAAAATATCACTTAGTTGAATAGGATTCTTATTAGAAGTAATACGTGAAAGGCCAATTTTTAGACACTTAAAAGAGTGTAAAAATGTCTGCATACACACAATATTACTATAATATTTAAATTTTTAAAGCATAGGATCTGAAATACCAATTATGCCCTATCATGGGTTTTGGGCGCATTTTCTTGTTTCTACAATATACCCATTTTAGCTATTATGTTGACTATTTCCAAACAATTTCCACAATTTACTATAATTAATAATTTCGTGAAACACCCATTGCCTTTTTCTATAACCAGCTACATTAAATTATATGTAATCAAATTTTTTTGTTCAGATTTGATTAAAATTTCTTTAAACTTAGTTTCGCTCCCACCAAATATTTAAATTATGATTTGTTTATGTTATTTTCTTATTATGTCTTGCGGTTCCGGATGAATGCCAAAGTTGTACTCTCTACGTTATTTTCATCATTTCATGGTGGGATTAATACACCTTTTGGTCATCTGTTTGTTTGTGGCATTTTTATAACGTTGATTCATGTCTAGTAATTGCAGTCCATCAGGTTTGTTCATAGTTGTTGTTGGTTTTTTAAACGCTTATACCATTACATTTTGTGTTTTGTTGTTTTAAGTTATCATTAGCCATTATCACATTGTGTTTTGCATTGAATTGTTTATGTTAATTGTGATTCTTTATTTATTTATTTATTTGTTTTTGTGGTGTTGAGATTTTATACTATCATACTATTAATCAAAAACATCACAACATTAATCTTTTTTCATTATTATTTTGTTTTGCATGTTTTCTTTTTGTTTCAGTTCATTATGATTATAATAAGTATTCATTATCTTGGACAATATTAACATGAATTTTTTTTTTTTTTTTTGAATTACTATCATGAAGAGAAGTATTCATTATCTTCGTAAAAATACTTTGACAAATTGAAATTATGATTATACTATTTTCATTCTTGTTGAACTTCATCTTTACAGTGATGAGACCATGAAATTATGAGTAATTCGAGACTGCAAGTTATTTTACTTCTTTATTATTATTTATATATTTATTTTGATAATGAAAATTTTTGACAAACTTTATAACTTGTCATTTTCTGACAATGGATCTTAAAATTATTGTTTTACTTAATTTTTATTTATTTTTATTTCTTTTTATAATGACTTCTTTTTTATAATAATGTACCCATGGAATTACAGATAATACCGAATTATAAGTTTGCTTTAATTATTTACAATAATTTTCATTTTGATAACGAATTTTTTCCAACCGATTTTGGAGGTGTGGAGAGACTGTTTGGTAGGGTTTCTGTGTAATGAATAATGGTGATTATGTATTCTAATTTTAAATTAATGTTTTTTTTTTTTCAATTCGTTTGCTTCCATTTTTTTCACTCACGGTTGTTTCCTTTTTTTCAAAGAAAATAAAAGGTGTAATTATTATAACAATGAACCCTTTGACCTTTATCTTTAAAAGAAACAATACAAATTGACTATTTTAGGTTGATTCTTTTTATTGTATTTCCTATTTTAAACTTTTATTATTATTTTTACTTACTTTGTTATTTAACATTACAATAGTCTTTTCATGTATCGTTGTTTTAACATTTTTATAATTAAAGTAAATAGTAGAATTCAATGAGTTATTTTTGAACAGTTATGTAAAAGGCAATTTACATAAACACCACTCAATTTTTATTTATGCCACAAAATATAAAAAGTTTTTATTCCACACAAATTTGGTGCATGTCTCTCCAGGGCATATAGCATATCTCTTTGGGACATGTCACGTGTCCTTCTGGGACCTTGTTTGTGTCACTTCGGGACACATTTTTATCGGGATTTTTTTCACCTCCCTCTAAGACATGTTGCGTGTTCCTCTAGGATATTTTGTATGTCCCTTCAAGACACGTCGTGTACTCTGGTGGGACATTCTTTTCTCCTTTCTTTCTGTCTCTCCTTTCTCTTTCTCTCTTTATCATCACCATCGACAGCTCGTCTTCGACACTGGCAATATTGCAAGCGGCTTATAAAAAACTGAAAAAAAGGAAACAACAATAACAATAACAAGGCACCTGTTGAGGGGAGCTCACCTACACAGGTGATGACAGAGGCGACGAGTTTGAATCTTGTCCTATGGTCGAAGCTTGAAAGAAACCATCAACCATCAACCAGATTGAAAGAAACCTTGATCGAAGCTTTTTTGGCATCGATGTCTTCTTCTCCATCACAGGTTAGGAGAACCTCAACAGCTCCAAATCTCACCCCTCGATTCGAGCTTCTCCAACGTCAATGTCGTCTTCTTTGATGCGGGCGAGGACGACGGCAATGAGGCTGGATCTCATCGTGCAAGCGAAGTCATTTGTTCGGCACAAAGCACTATTGATCAAATTGAAAGTGAGAGAAACAGAAAGGAAACGCCAGATCTCGTCGTTCTTCCTCATGCCTAGAAGCTTCGGCTTTATACGATCTCGATGTGAGATCGAAGTTCGAGGCAATAGTGTCTTGCCATATTTTATGGAGAGAGATAGAGTAGAGAGAAAGGGAAAATCATAAATAAAGAGCGGGAAAACAAAAAAGGAAGGGAAAAAAATAGCTAAAGAAAAAGTGGCTTAAGTTTTTTCGAAGTTTTTTTTGTTGACATAAAAAAATAAATGAGAAAAAAGGTGGCATAAGTTGTAATTTTCTCCAATGTAAATGTCCAAATAAAATAAATTTTAAGAGAATTTTTATAAATGCATCTTTTAAAACTTACTTAAGCTGTACTTTTCTCCTATGTAATTGGCCCAAACAAAATAAATTTTAGGGGAATTTTTATAAATACACATTTTTCAAAATTTTTTTTATAAATACCACATATGTTCATTTATAGTATAACTTAACATATAATATGAATAATATTGTAGCATAAATAAAAATAATTTTTAAAAATATGGCATAATATTTAATTTTTTAAAAATTTTATGATGTTAGTATGACGATTTGGGCTTGTGCATGATTGTCTCAATCCAATTACCATTCCTGCTTCTTTCCAAAATATTATCACAGGCCCAAAGAAGGTGCATCATCCAGGTCAATTTGAAAAAAATCATTTTGTGAGAAAATTTAAAGCATATCATTTCTAAAATTTATGAAGGTATAATTGATCACAAATATCTTAGGTCATGGTGAGATAAATATATGTTATTTAAAAGTATTTTACTTTTTTTAGCTAAAATAAATAAAAAAAAAAGTGAAATAAAAAAAATAATATATCACCTAATTTACTTTGCATCATCCTCATCCAATATGAAAGCTAATATCATCCATGATCCAACATTAAAATACGATTAAAAAATTTTCTAAAAAAAATTAAAAAAAAATTAGAAAAACAAAAACAAAAGTAAAATACAGATCCATGTGCCACTACAGGATTTTGAGGTGACGATCAGTGGCTTCCCATATCCTTATATTCCACCTTTTCTCTTTTGCTTAATAAAAAATTAAACAGCTTTTTCCATATGATCCCTAAAAGCATAAATATATGAGCTGTATTACTTGTTAAGCAATTTGGCAGATGTATGATCAACCAAAATGTGCCACAGCCAACTTTTCACGAATTTTTGCAACTACTGTTATTTTCACTCCTCCATTTGATCTCTTACTTTCTTGAAAGAGAATTCACATGCTGACACACATGATGTGGAATTTTATATCGGCCCAGACTATGTATTGTCACGAACAACAACTTTATCCGTCACTAGTTTTTGCGCTCTTTTTTTTTTTTTTAATCTTACTCAAACCCAAAGTTCTAATTAACCATATACTTTTATTTAGGTGTTTGAGATAATATTATTTTGAACTATTTTTAGTTCAAAACACTACAGTTATTGTTGAAAGTTTTGTATTTATATTATAGTTGCTTTTCTCTTTTTACTTGTATACTATAGCTGCTTATACTATGGACAATTCAAACCGATATACCTTGATGGAAGGCTAATGTTGTATTAATATGAAAAGCCTATGAGCTTGTTGTAGATCAAATAAAAATATGGTCGTTAAAATGTCTTTCTAAAAGGATTCTTTTCCCATGTACTATCTTTCTTTCTTTCTTTCTTTCTTTCTTTCTTTTTTTAAAGGATATCTAACCACCGTTTTTTATAGGAGTCCTATAATATATATTTGGGCTTTTAGCACCGTTGTCTTTAAACTTATCACAAATTAACAATTTACTTGATGAATTTTTAATTTTGACAGTGTAAAACATAAAACCAATTCAAGCATGCTATAAACTGTATGCATATCAAGAATTGAAAACGAAAACGGAAGCGTGAAAAATATTACCTCCTGCCATTGCTGTCCAAACGGTGTGTTGTGACTGGCTGCACTTGGGATGCTTCTAAGTTCTCACAAAAACTCAATTGATGGTGTAAGAATCTTAATGGAATTTTCGAAACTTGGGGACCCAATTTTGTTTCACAGAACTGTACGTGAAAATTTCTGGATTTCTAGATTTCTCTTCTCTCTGCCATTGATTTCCTCCCATCAAGGAAATAAATAGCACCAGAATAAAAACAGTTACCAGCTGGTTTTAATGGACATAAATATGAGGCCATTAATGCAACAAATTAAATTGGTTTCAATTCTTTCCTTTTTGAAACCGTAGAAAATGAAACGTTTACATTCTCCCACTTGGTCTCTATATTTATCCTTATATCCATTAAACCCAAACTTTCAGGAAACAAATACATGAATCATGACGATAATTTCTCTAAATTGTGAGTATTATCTTCCATGTATTACAATGTATTATTTCTCAGACTTTATTCCTTATATGGTAACTTAACTTTATGAATAAACCCAATGTTTATTCTTGGTCCTACCAAATGTGAATTTTCTCCAATAACTTAATGCGCAAAACAAATATGAGAAAACATCACAACTGAATAAGAGTTTCATTAAGACTGTAAATTGTATGTACAAACAAATTTACATTATGGAACCAAGTCCCATTTGTACAACATGATCCTTAAATGACTTCGGTGGCATTCCTTTTGTCAGAGGATCTACGATCATCAATTCAATGCTTATATGCTCAATGACCACTTTATTTTCCTTAATGCGTTCCCTTATGGCTAAGTACTTAATGTCGATATGTTTACTTCGACTGCCACTCTTATTATTCTTAGCCATAAAGACAGCAGCTGAATTGTCACAATATATCTTTAATGGCCTAGACACAGAATCTACAATTCCGAGGCCTGACATGAAACTCTTCAACTATACACCATGCGAAGTAGCCTCAAAACAAGAAACGAACTCTGTCTCCATCGTGGAAGTAGCAACCAACGTTTGCTTTCCACTCCTCCAAGATACAGCTCCTCCGGCTAGCATGAAAATATAACCTGAAGTTGATTTTCTCGAATCAACACAGCCAGCAAAATCTGAATCGGAGTAGCCAATCACCTCTAGAATGTCAGTTCGTCTATATATAAGCATGTAATCCTTTGTACCTTGAAGGTACCTCATCACTTTCTTTGCAGCCCTCCAGTGGTCAATGCCTGGGTTACTCTGATATCTTCCCAACATTCCAACAGCAAATGCAATGTCAGGTCTTGTGCAGACCTGAGCATACATAAGGCTTCCGATAGCTGAAGCATAAGGAATGTTGCTCATTTGAACTTTCTCGAAATCATTCTTTGGACATTGGTTCAAACTGAACTTTTCACCCTTCACAATGGGTGCTACACTTGGTGAACAATCTTTCATCCGAAATCTGTCTAAGACTTTATTGATATAGGTTTCCTGCGATAGTCCCAAAATACATCGAGATCTATCCCTATGGATCTTTATGCCAATGACATAAGATGCCTCACCCATATCCTTCATATCAAAGTTCTTAGAAAGGAATTGTTTCACCTCATATAGAAACCCCTTGTCATTGGTTGCAAGAAGGATATCATCCACATACAAAACAAGGAAACAAATCTTGCTCCCACTGACCTTCTGGTATATACATTGATCCATGATGTTCTCTTCAAAACCAAATGAAGTGATGACATCATGGAATTTCAAATACCATTGACGGGAAGCCTGTTTCAAACCATATATGGATTTCTTGAGTTTGCACACCAATTGCTCACCATCACTAGAGGAGAATCCTTCAGGTTGTTTCATATAAACCTCTTCCTCTAGATCACCATTTAGGAATGCCTTTTTCACATCATCTGATGTAACTCAAAATCAAAATGAGCTACTAATGCCATGATCACACGAAGGGAGTCCTTTTTAGATACAGGAGAAAAAGTCTCAGTGTAATCTATACCTTCCCTTTGAGTGAATCCTTTAGCAACGAGTCTTGCCTTATGTCTCTCAATGTTGCCTAATGAGTCTTTCTTTGTCTTGAAGACCCATTTGCATCCAATGGCTTTTACACCATCAAGCAACTTGACAAGATCCCAGACTCCATTAGATGACATAGAGTTCATCTCTTCTTTCATGGCATCATACCACAAGTTAGATTCCTTACAACTCATGGCTTGTGAAAACGTTTCTGGCTCATTTTTGGCTCCTATGTTGTAGTCAGACTCTTGTAGATACACAATATAGTCACTAGGAATGGCTGATCGCCTTACTCTAATAGATCTCCTTAATGCTGGTTCAACATTCTCTTGAGGAGCATGTTGATCAGCTGGCTGTTCAACTGGATCTACTACTTCTTGATTAGCAATCTGTGGAACTTGAATGACTGGCTATTGTTCAACACGCGTTTGAACTGTAGGCGTGTCGCGTATAACAATCACTCTATCATATGAAGTGGAAGCTTGAGCATCTGTATGATCTTTCTCTTGAACGGTGTTACAGGATCGATCGCTCCCACTGATCAAGTCATTCTCAAGAAATTTTGCATTCCTTGATTCCACAAACCTAGTGGTATGTGATGGACAATAAAATCTGTATCCCTTAGACCGTTCAACATGTCCAACGAAATACCCACTAATGGTCCTTGGGTCTAGCTTCTTTTCTTGTGGATTATACACTCTCACTTCAGACGGGCATCCCCAAACGCGTATATGTCGCAAACTCGGTTTCCAACCTTTCCATAACTCGAACGGTGTCTTTGAGACAGCCTTGGTTGGAACTCGGTTTAATATATACACAGCCGTCTTGAGAGCTTCAGTCCCCAAAGACCTAGGAAGCTTGGAGCTGCTAAGCATGCTCCGCACCATATCCAACAATGTTCTGTTTCTTCTTTCTGCCACACCATTTTGATCTGGAGAACTGGGCATAGTATATTGGGCAACTATCTAATGTTCTTGAAGAAACTTCGCAAACGGACCAGGCGCTTGTCCATCTTCGGTGTATCTACCATAGTATTCACCACCTCTATCAGATCTCACTATCTTTATTTGCTTACCACATTGTTTCTCTACTTCTGCCTTAAACACTTTAAAGGCATCTATAGCTTCATGTTTGTTATGAAGCAAGTAGAGATACATATATCGTGAGTAATCATCAATAAAAGTAATGAAATACTTTTGACCATACGCGTCTATGTCTGGACTACAAATATCTGTATGTACGATCTCTAATATGTCTGAACTCCTCTTGGTACCTTTCTTTGACATATTGGTCTGCTTTCCCTTTATGCAGTCCACACAACTGTCAAAGTCAGTGAAATCTAGAGTACTAAGTACCCCATCATTCACTAGTCTCTTTATTCTCTCAATAGAGATATGACATAATCTACGGTGCCACAACATAGAGGAATCTTCATTCATAACACATCTCTTAATGCCAGCATTATCTTGAACATGCATAGAAGTATAAGAAGTTTTATCTTGTAAATTAATTTTGAAAAGACCATTTGACAATATACCATTTCCAATAAGTTCAGATCTATAAAACAAACTAAATATAGTGTCTGAAAAATTAAAGGAAAATCTCAATGGTACAAGCCTTGAAACTGAAATTAAATTCCTAGAAAAACTAGGAATATAAAATGTCTTTTCTAATTTTAAACTAAAACCACTAGATCAAACTAAATTGCATGTTCCGACAGCCTCTACATGTGAGCACATCTTGTTGCCTGTATAGATGCACTGCTCACTTCCCACTGGCTTCTATACAGGCAACAAGATGCGCTCACATGTAGAGGCTGTCAGAACAGGCAATTTAGTTTTATATTCCTAGTTTTTCAAGCAAGGCAGAGGTCAAATTTACGGCTTTGATACCAAATGTAAAACATAAAATCAATTCAAGCATGCTATAAACTGTATGCATATCAAGAATTGAAAACGAAAACGGAAGCGTGAAAAATATTACCTCCTGCCATTGATGTCCAAATGGTGTGTTGTGACTGCCTGCACTTGGGATGCTTCCAAGTTCTCACAAAAACTCAATTGATGGTGTAAGAATCTTAATGGAATTTTTGAAACTTGGGGACCCAATTTTCTTTCACATAACTGTACGTGAAAATTTCTGGATTTCTGGATTTCTCTTCTCTCTCTGCCATTGATTTCCTCCCATCAAGGAAATAAATAGCACCAAAATAAAAACAGTTACCAGCTGGTTTTAATGGACATAAATATGAGGCCATTAATGCAACAAATTAAATTGGTTTCAATTCTTTCCTTTTTGAAACCGTAGAAAATGAAACGTTTACAAACAGGCCATATCCAAAAGTTATAAATTTGTAGCAAATTACTCTATTGATATACATGTTTGTTTTTTGCTTGAAATTACTCCATTTATAAATGTGATTTTCACATGAATCCGCAACTAAGAGTATGTAAGGTCTTTTGTTATGAATGTTAGCTCAAATTTTTATTTTAACTAAGTTAATTTAAAACTTGCTATCTTAATAAAACTTAATTAAAAATATTAATTACAATAAGTGTGTTAAAATACATAAAAATGATCATTCATGTCATTAATCAATTATTTATGTTAAATTACATGTCAATTTTAATATATATATATATATATATAAACCTAAATTGCTGTCAATGGGGGCAAATTGCTATTCATGTGTAAGTTCAAAGGACAAATTGCTATTGTGTGATAAATTCAAAGGACAAATTGCTATTGTGTGATAAATTAAGAGGACAATAGTAAAATAAAAAAAAATGTATAATGTGTAGTATAGTGCTAGAAAGAGCAATAATCACATTTAAAATTTTCCTTCTAAAGGAGGCTATTGGCCAATTTCTAAGTAATTGATTAAATTTATTTGAAAATGCGTAGCAGTAGCAAAATGGGGTCCAATCATAAAAATACCTTTAATAAACTGCTTTAAACTAAACCAACTTTTCGAAGGTCAGAAGCAATGGTGGTGATTAGGGACCCTTTTATCGGCATTGTCATCTTTGAAGTTGTCTAAATGGCCCATTACCACGCATAACTTGTTTAGGTGGTGTCTTTCAATAGCTCATGAAGAAATCTCTAGGATTGCATCAGATAGAAAAGGAAACTGATACAACTTTTATGGGTCGCCCTCAGAAACCCAAAAGCCTTGCACTTTGTTCCTTTCTTTTTTTGAGGCAATATTTAACCCTCTTTAATAATTGAACGTAGTTTGGTCTACCACCTACCTTTATTATCTTTTTTTATTTCCTTCATTAACTTTTCGTGTTATGGGAGCTAGAAAAAGTCACATGGGGCATTCAACTTAGTTTGTGCCTCTTCCTCCAAGTGCATTAATCTATGAATTTCTAAGCTTGTGAGATTTTTTGGGGTGCATGTGTAATCATGCAATAGTTTTCCAATCCACCAAAATTGGACTAGATCGGGTGGTTATCTTGTCATTATCAGAAGGCGACCACTTCAATTATTTGTCATAATCATTAACCTAATTTAGCATTAACATCTAATTTGTTCCAGTATATTGAAATAAATTTCTTTTAAAAAAACATGCAATATATATATATATATATATATATATATATATATATCCATCTGTGCGTGTGCATATATTCTGCCAACATGGTTCCTTTTATGATATTAATAAGTTATCGCTTAAAACAGCCCAAGAGCAAATGGATGAAAGAATAGAAAAAAAAAAAAATATTAAAAATACTAATAAAGTATCGGTACTACATATAATTGGGCAAAAATTTATTACTTTCACAATGCTCTAGTTAATGTGTGGTAAAAAATTGAAATGATCGCATTATCGTAGTAGTTAAATCTCAAGTTTTTATGACAATGAATTAGGATCAGTAGTACTATTTATTAGCAATGCTAGTCATGTATAATATATACTTATACCGGTATGTTGAGAAATTAGAGTATATAAATAAATATATATATGTATGTATGTATGTATACGTGTGTGTAGGCATGTGTGAAGTCTAGAGAGACACAAACTCACATACACATTATGAATATGATACAATTTTGTATGTTAAGCAACTACAGGTACTACTCATTTGCGTTCCCTACATGATTTTGTCTCCCACTTATGGTACGGATACAGAGATCTATATAATATATACATACACACATAATAGGAGCATGAAATATTGCTGAGCGCATATAATGTAAGTTTTAGTAAGAAAAAGACTTTTCGGCCCGAACCGGCCACGTCAGAAGAATACGTGGCTATAAAAGTAACAATTTTAAAGAGTTTTAGTGTCACTATCATTTCACATTCAAGAAATTTCTCCCGATCAAACAAGAAATTGCCAAGTTTAAATTCTATCTCATTAACCAAGACTTCTTATGGGTTTAGGCTCCATCACCGTAGGACCTATATGATAGGGCCTAATAGGGCCTAGGCTGTGACCTGCTCGAACCGTATAGTGTTTTAGAGTCTGTTTGGTTCAAGTATTTGAATAAAGTATTTGAATAAAAATTTAGGAAGCGTTTGTTTTATAGTTCGAATCACGGTTTGAATCATTTTGCTACAATATTTTCTCTTACAAAAATTTAAATCTTTATTCAAATACTCTATTCAAATATTCGAACCAAACGGGCTCTTAGGGCTTGTTTGTTTCGATACTTGAATCACGGTTTGAATTATTTTACTATAGTAATTTTTCTCACAAAAATTTAAATCTTCATTCAAATATTCTATTCAAATACTTGAATCAAACGAACCTTTAAATTTTTATGAGAAAAAATATTATAGTAAAATAATTTAAACTATGATTCAGACCACAAAATAAACAGGCATATAGTAATTTAAAAGCTTTAAGACATCTGACAAAAGTTAATGACTGTTTTACCACATGCACATGCATGATTCCAATCAACATTTCAGAGATGGTGACATTTGGCATTGCCAGGAAACGTGAAGACACAGTATGGTCAACTTTTGCAGCTTTATTTCATTATCATATTGGCTATTCACATATCTTCAGTTATATGTTGTTACTGTTGCACGTTGATGATGGTCAACCCATTGCAGCTAATGTAATTCGAACTTAACGTCTGGCGACAGCACCGGTTTAATATCAAAAATCAATAACAGAGCAGTCAACCTTGACAAAAAAAAAAAAGAAAAAAATTGTGCTTTTTCTGACCAAAAACTCCCCTCACTTTATGACAAAAACTATAGTGTTTGAAAATTCCGATTGAACCAATGATTTAAATTGACACTAGTACACGTAGAACATTAAATAACGGTTTAAAACCATTATCTAAAGATAAGAAGATAGTTGATCAAATTGTTATCTTATCTAGCATTGTAATATGTCGTAAATTTTTCACGATACTTTTAAAATGTCATATAAAGTCAACCAAAGATGTCAGGTGATGTGAGATTGTTTACATTAACCGTCATCTAACGTGTTCAAAGCATATAGTTTAGACTATCGTTTCAAATTTGTTTCAACTATGTGTGTGTGTATATATATATTGTTTTGCTCGTATTTCCTACAGGTGGTCTATAATTTCCCATGATTTATCTATTATTTGGCCTTATAGTTCCTTTATTTTGGTTATTATGTGGCTGTTTGGTATTATTTTTAAAATATGTGAAAATATTTTTGTTTTGAAAAATAAGAATTTTTTTAGAATCATGTTGAAAATGTTTTTAAAATTTTTGCCTCAAAAACATGCGAAAACATTTCTAAAAATTTTGAAAATGAAACCAAACGGGGTATATATTTCACACTTACAAAATAAAAATTTATAACGACTACAATATTCTAAACAAATATAAATAAAATAAAAAATTAACAAATATACGCAATGATATATTAGAGTAATTCAATTAACTTTGACATTAATCATAATTTTTCAGGCAATGAAATTGTTCAAAGAAGAATACAACAAAGTAAAATGTAATACAATATGAGGGAAAGACATACAACATAGTAAAATACAAGGCAACATGAAATGAAATAGTTCAACAAAAAATAGTACAACATGAACTTTCTCTTACTTTTATTAATATTTTCAACACATGTCCATTCAACATCTAAACAGACAGTGTGAATCGTTATCATCAAAAACATCAACCTCTTCCACCGATAATAATCCCTTGGTCAAAGATAGAATATCGTTGCATTCGTCATCATCCTCATCACTATCATGAATTCCTCTTGGCTTCATCGACACAACTAATGACAACTCCAAATCGTTAGAATTGGTTGTGTAAAAAACTTATTTTGCTTGCGATGCCATGATGAACGGATTATTCTTGTAGCCTACTCTTCTAAAGTCAAGCACTATAATTCCATCATTATCAACCTTCACATAGTTATTATCAATCCACTTGTAGTTAAAAAGCACCACTCACAGTCCGTAATAGTCAAGTTCTTATATGAACTCAACATAACCATAGTATGTAATTGCTCGATACACGAGATTCTTCTCTTTTGCGGAGGAAAATGCATAGAATAAGCACAAAGACACAAACCACTATTTTGAACCAGATACTTCTCATCTTTTTCATGAGTACAGAAAGTGTAACTATTAATTGAATATGAAATATATCTTATAACCGCCAACGCGGGTCCTCTAGCCAGTTTAAACAATTCATGTAAGACACCTTCACTTTGAGACTTTTGAGTCATGGCATATATGTGTTCGTATCTACTTTCTAAAAGTGTGGTTGTGTTTATTTTACAGCCACTTCTCATTTCTTCCACTTTTGGGATTTGCATCTATTATATCTTTCATATAGACCTTTATGAATGGTTCAACCACACAAGTATTGCGTAAAATGTAAAGGCATGCATGCTTCCATTCCTCGCGACAAACCGATGATGGAGTAGTACAAGACATTGCTTTAGGCTCAATGTTAACCTTTCTTAACAAACCAATTGCTTTGACATTAAACATGTACTCCAAGTAAAATTCCACAGCTTCTTCGGTTATATAATTTTCTAGAATGCAACACTCCGGCCTATCTTGATTCTTAACATAATGTTTCCAAATCTTCATGTATCTTTCAAATGGGTACATTCACCTCAAGTATATTGGCCCACAAAGCCTAACTTTGCATACTAAGTGAACTATTAAATAAATCATAATGTCACAAAACAATGACAGAAAGTACTTTTCAAGCATGCACAAGATCTTTACTAACTCTGCTTGTCTTGTATCTAGTTTTATTGGATTTATCAACTTAGAGCATATGGAGTTGAAGAAAAAACAAGACTTTATAAGTGCATATCTCACATTTGCCAATAGAATTACACACAATGTAAGTGGCAACAATTGTTGTATCAAAGTATGACAATCATGTGTCTTCATGACCACAAGGTCCAATCGCACATTAAAACCGTTTTTAGTTTTGCCAAGAATGTCAAAGAACGTATTCACTATCAATTTACAAATGTTCTTCTCAATGTGCGTGGCATCCAAGCAATGGCAAATGGAAAGAGTACTCCAATATAGAAGTTGGAAAAAAATTGTCTTCTTCTTCCAAGGTCCTTCTCTCACCGGCTTATCCTCTTTATTTTTCCTTTTTTGAAAAACCAATTTGATATTCCTCACCATCCTAAATACTTGTTGGCTTGTCAAAGTTCTTAAAGCTCTTTTTCTTTAAGTCTTGCTGTTAAATGCTTTCTTTTGTCTATGGTATCGATGGTTCACAGGCAAAAATTGTCTATGGCCATCGTAACCATCTTCTTACCATGCTTCGATCCAAATGAAAATATATTAGCATGCAAACAAGATAAACGATTGAACTCTTAACCGAATACATGGATAGGTTTCCATATACATGGAAGTCATTATTTGTCCACATCAACATTACTAAGAGTGTGAATGTCTCCTTGCAAAAAGTATCTTGGACTTGTATACCACTTTTCTACAACCTCCTCAACTCATCAATCAATGGTACCAAGTGTATGTCAATATCATTACCTGGTTGATTAAGTCTAGAGATCAACAAAGTTAACATCAAGAACTTTCACTCTGTGCACAAGTCTGGTGAAAGATTGTAGTTGACAAGTATGACGGTCTAAATACTGTGCTTGCTAGTAAAATTTCTATGTAGATTCATTCCATCTGTAAATAAAGCAAGAAGAAGATTCCTAAATTTTGCACTAAATTATGGATTCTCTACATCAAATGTCTTCTACTGTGGAGAATCGGGAAGATGTCTCAGCATATCATCATCGATTTTCCTATCATGGTGCCAACTTAAATCTTTTTCATGATTTGCATTCTGAAACAATCACTTCAAGCGTAGTTCTATTGGAATGTATCATAACACTTTGCCGAAATACCTTTTCTTCCCTCTAATAGTTTCTTAGGCTTCTTTCACCTAGGATCATTGCACATCGGACATTCATTCAAGTCTTCACACTCTTTTCGGTATAGCACATACTCGTTAAGGCTAGCATGTGACTTCTCGTACTCCATTCCTAGAGTACTCAAGTCTTATTTGCCTCATACATAGTTGTCCACACTTTATTACTATCCAGAAATGTATCATATAAAAATTCTAAAAGTCCCATGAAGCTTGAATTTAACTATCCACCTAATGCCTTTAAGTTCCATCACGGAAGATGCATAATCGAATAGTTTGGTGACCCGCTATACAACGGTGTTTCCACATCTTCCATCATCGTCTCAAATAATCCAGTCAATGCACACAGTCTTCTTCAAATCATTCATCATGCCAACCATATTACTACCATCTTCTTCCTCATAAATATGATTAACATGGACATTTTCTCTCACCCTTGATGATAAAGCAAGGGCATCTTTACCACACTACACATCCATATTTGATAAGTTCGATCAATCTTATATCGATACAAACTATATATTCAACAAATTCAAGAAAACTAATTTCACAATCACGCAAACTAAATTTTAAAAAACTAAACCTAATTATTCAACAAGTTATAATCCAATAGTTCTATAATAATATGCTAACTCTCACACAAAGTAATGCCATAGATTTGTTGGTAGATGGCGATGGCGTTGGTAGGCAATGCAATGGAGTAGAGGGCGAGGGCGATGGAGGGGAGGGCAAGGGTGCGAGCTTGGCTTAGGTGAAGCGAGGCAAGGACAAACGACGGCGAAAGTGGGCAATGGGCTTTGAGGTGATGACAACAGCAATGGAGTAGGCAAAAGGAGAAAGCGTGCGATGGCGACTAGGCAACGAGGGAAAGAGAAATGGGAGAAAGACGAGGAAGAGATAGGTGAACCGGGGGCAATATGATTTTTTCAAGAAAATTAAAAAGGCGGCCTAACATAAGATAATGGTTTCCTAAAAACTGTTATCTAAAGCAAAGTATTAGATGACGATTTCTTTAAAACCATTGGCTAAAGCGCGGTACATATTTACGAATATAGAAGCCTCCTTGGCGCACTTTTTTTTAGGAAGATATAACGACAATTTTCATGGTAACTGTCGTCTCTCACATGTCATCTTGGCTACAATTCATAGTAGTGTGAAAATATTATAGCAATTTAAATTTTGTGAAAGAAAAATACCACACCAAAATTGGTTTGAACACAAACTACAGTTTGAACCATGGCTCCTAAACATCTTAGAATTATCAACTCATGTAGGGTTAAAAATTTTTTGCATTTGTTTTATCTACAAAAATATGACAATAAAACCCTAAATGCACCTTGTATTTAATCAAAATACTACTTTAATTTGACCATCTTATTAGACAAATGCCTAAAATACCACATGTGTTTTATTTAAAATACCAAGTTCTCTTTTTCTTTTTCTTTTTTTTTTAAAAAAAATTATATGAAATTAACCCTTTTCTCCACCTTTGACTAGTTAAAATATTGAAAATACAAAAAATGTCCTTAATAATTTGTAAGGAAAAAAAAAACCAAAAAAAAAAAAACATTTGTGTTCTGTCAAGACAGCACTTTTACCCCTCATATTATACAATTGGCCAAAAGACCTCATATCTCCACCATCAATGAGTGGCCCCTCCTCAGGAGATCTACCGTCACAGGCCATGTCTCCACTCTCTACAAAATAATTTCCCCTCCATGCCAACATCTACCGTCACAACACCATCCTCGCGCGAGGCTGCTGTAGCGAGGTTGCCCCTGCACGAGGCCATCATCCAAGTATTTAAAAGAACAATTGACAATATCTTTATTAATGAAATTAGCCCATTAAAGGTTTTCATGTCAATCCAACAAGAACCCTAACAAAAATTATAGTCAAACAAGGTGCTATGAAAGGATGAGGTCACCCACAACATATATGTTTTCTAGCTAATCTTAATTTTTTTTTTATTTTGAGAGTTTTTTAGTTCTTAATTTTTGTTTATTTAACATTTTTGTTAACTCATGTTTAAATAATATTTAATGTAAATTAAGAAGTGTAATGTTACTGTTTTCAAAATTTATAACGTTTCAAAGTTTATTATATGATTAATTTTGAAAACATGAAGCATATTTTAAGCATTTTTATAATAAAAGAGGCAAAAATAATATTTTGGCTAAACACGAGGCGTGTTCTGGGTTTTTTACATATTATTAAGGGAAGTTTTTGTAATTTTTAAAAATTTGACTAGTCAAACATGGAGTAAATTATTTTTAGACCATTTTCAAAAACATGAGGGACAAACATGGTACTTTAAACAATTGGAAGAAACACGATATTTTAACTTAACACTGGAGGTATTTTGAGTCTTTTTCCAAAAGTGAGTATTCTGTTTGGTTAGAAAATTTGAATCCATATAAAAAATGAACATTTGTGCCAAAAAATACAGCAAAAGGATTAGAATCCAAATTTATTGATATTCTTGAAACAAATGGACTAGAAATAAATTATCATTGTACAGTTAAGATCATATTTTGCACTCCAATAATAATGAAAAAGTAATTAGTGCATTTTTTTTCCGTCAAACTCCTTTTTAATCTTTAAAGAAAAACCAAATTAATTTTAAAAACACTGATCCCTAATATTCATTTTCAAATAATTTTTTAAGAAACAAACTTTAACTAATTAAAGTTTCTATTTATTCTTTTTTCTCTTAAAATTATCAATTACTGTAAATTTATTATCTCATAAAAAATTATTATCTTAAAAAAAAAATCTCAACCTGTGTTTAGTTCATCAGTTTAAGCCGAAAAAATTTCAATTCAAACAGGTTTTACTACATCATTTTCTCTCAAAAAATTATAAATTTTACAATGTTTTTAGTTCAAATGGGTGATCCAAAAACACTATTACAATTTGGGGGGCTCATGCAAATTGGTAGGAGGTTCGAGCAGCACCACGCAAAGAGCCAAGTTGTGCACGGTCTTATGTGGGCTAGAGCAAGGGGTGTGTTGCGAAGGAGTGAAACTCACATGGTAATGGCATGGTCGCTAGCCGAGCGGCAGGGAGGACATGCCATGGGGAGGGCTCTTCCTTGGAATTTTGTTGTTGATCCGTTAGTTAGGTGAAAAATAAATCAAGGGCTATGATCAATGCAACAAGTAGATCAATTATTGTAAGTTGTTTGGGTTTTTGTGCTATTTTATATGAAAAGAAAATAGATTTAGAGTAAAGGGTGTTGAAATGAACCGTTTGGTCGAGCAGGATGTCTCTGTTAGTGAAGTTCTCCTCCCTTGTTTACATGGTGAAAATGGTTTTTTTTTTTTTTTGTACTAAATAAAATTCATTCAATAAAAAATTTGCTCGCTGAAAATCATAAGAATTAGGTTGGACCTTTAAAAGGATAATTGGAATGTGGTATTTAGCGGAAAACACTACTTTGCCAAAATGGGGAATATTTGACTCCTATTCCCACTTTAAAGACCTATAGTGGGAGGCATTCTGGAACAATGGTGAAACATGCAAAGAGAGGACCGTTTTTAATCCTATTTAGTACTTATTATTGACAAGGTCAGACTCACAAAATATTATAGCAGTTTGATTACAACCATTCAAACAGATATGGCTGACCAAGTGCTCCATACATATATATATATATACATATATATATATATACATATATATATATATAGATATATAACCACACACCTGCGTGGGTGCGCAACTAATTGCGTTTCAGAATTCAAATAAAACAGCTGGTTGGTTAGGTTGGATAATTTTTATTTTTTTTTTGAAGATGTTACGTTGGATAATTATGTACATACATAAATGGATTTATCATTAATGCACAGCACTGCATGTGGGTTTGATTAGGCTTTTTTTTTTTAAGGGCCCCATTTTGCTTGTTAATAGACATGAGAAGTTGCAATCAAATAGACAGAATTCTTTTCGGCATTCCATTATTAATATTGTTTAGAACTGCTATTCACTTCTGAGCATTATTTATCATTAAGGTTAGTATTAGACCAAAAGCTAACCAACCTTATGGCTTATTCTATATATGTTGATGGGCATTGTTAGAACATCTCTAACTCATGTTAAACTGACATATCAATGATAAAATTAACATTTGAGTGTAAAAGAAATTCTTCAATATAATGTCATTTTTATGTCAAATTTGACATAAGCTAAACTTGGTGGCAAACTCGTTACCAAGTAGAACATCCCCTATATAATTCTAAATTGATGTGCTAATAATAAATTTGACATTTAAGTGTTAAAATTTTTTTCCAATATAGTACCATTTATAATGCTAAATTTAGCATATAACAAATTTGATATTTGATTCTTATTGGTTGATAACAACATTCTCACTTTTCAATTCTTTTAATATTTTAAAGTTTACTTTTACAAGTTTCAAAATTTATTCATTATGACAAAAGGTAAATATAGCATTATGCATTAGGGTACAAAATAAAATGACACGTCAAATATGTTACTTTTATACTTTTTGTGGTAAATATAATATTATATTGGCATTTGCACTAAAAATGATTACATAGCATATGGTAAATTTAGCATTTGATGCCTATTGATTAGTACATTCACTTTTTCACTTAATTATTAATCATCAAGTTATTTTAATTTTAATAGTCTACTTTTATAAATTTTGTGGCTTAATAATTATTACGAAATATGAATATAACATTTAAAATAGTATTATATATTAGAACAACACAAAATAGAATAGGACATCAAACATGTTATTTTCATATTTTTTTATGACAAATATAAGATTAGCATCATCATTTGCATTAAAGATGGTTACTATAAGAACAGATTTATTTTAGCACTGAGAATTACCAAGAAGCATATATAAACATATGGTTTTAAAATAATGGATAAATTCATAAATGGTTCTTGAATTCTCTTTTTTTTTTCCTCTAAAATTAGTCCTTGTAATAAATTTCATTCCATAAATAGTCCATGAACTGAATAAGTGTCTTATGAATGATCCTTTTGTTAAAATTTAGATGGAAATTGTTATCTTTGTTTTGTAAAAGATCTATAAACTATCTTTTCTCTTAGAAATATTTCCCATGTTAAAAGTTTTACTAAATTAAGTCTCTAAACTAAAAAAAATGACAAAATTAGCTTCTTTGTAATCAAATAGATGGAAAACATTAAACATAGGAAGTTGTACTAAATGTTGTCCCTAAACTAAAAAAAGAAAAAGAAAAAGAAAAGAGAGAGTGATTCTATTTGCCCTGGTTAAATTTATGAATAGCTTAAGTAAAAATATTATTTTGAATTTTTTTAATCGTATGTAAAGCAATGTTATAAAATAATCATGAGATACACTTTGGTCTATTAAGAATTGTGTTGTGCAGTTAATTGCTTTTATATTTTTTTGAGGAACTTTTGAGTGTGTTTAGCAAAGCTGTTTAAACTTATTAGTTTCAATTGATACAATGTAAAGCTCTTACACATTACAATGTACAGCAAAAGTATGATACAGTATAAAACTCCCTCATGTTATAGTGTTTTGATCTTAACTTATAGTTCTAACTATGTTCCTAAAAGCTCTCTTTGTTCCTTAATTTGATGTCGAAAGACTCCAAAGAATGGATGACATATATACAGACATTGTCTTCTTGAATATTTAATGTGGTGGGTTTTAATATTTTGTTTTGTTTAAAAAATTGCTTTTATTATAAAAATATATATATTTTGAAAAATAATTTTGTTTGCTATTATGATTTTTTTACATAGATTTGATTTGTTTTACTAAGGGAAAAAACCATAAAATAATTTGGGGACATTTATGAATGTGGTGGGACAAATATAGTCATTTAATAAATAGATAAAGAAAAGTCAAATATATAAAACAAAGGAATTAATTTTGACATTTTTTTTTGTTAAGAGACTATATTTAATACAACTTCTCGTATTTTAATGGGCATTTACCAATTTTGATTTGAACTCAGGGTTCAAACACAAACAGGGTAGAGCTCTTTCATGCTACAATCTAATGCTAAAGTTTTTAGTTTGAACTTGTGAGTTCAAACCAAGGTTGACAAACACCATTGACATTTTCTACATATTTATTTTAAAAAAATAACTAATGTTGGCATTTTTTTCTAGTTTAGGAACTTAATATAGTGCAACTTTTGTCATAACAGGCGGCCTTAAAGCATATGATATTTTCTATTGGACATTATTGATAAATAAATAAATAAATAAATTGATTTTTTCATTATTTTTTTGTACAATATTTTGAATACTTTATGAATCAACAAAATTCTATAATTATTGATGTGACCTTAAATATTGCCACTCCTAGAGATTTTACTAATTAGTTTAGGAACTTAATATATTGCAACTTTTTGTTATGATAGACGGCCTTAAAGCATATGATGTTTTCTATTGGATATTATTAATAAATAAATAGATTTTTCTATTATTTTTTTGTGCATATATTTTAAATACTTTATGAATCAATAAAATTCTATAATTATTTATGTGACCTTATATATTGTCACTCCTAGATATTTGAGATTATACTACCCTTATTTAATGCTTTTTTTTAAAACTGTCGTGGTAAGGGAGAAAAAAACGTGGGGAGTTTGCCCAAGAAGACGAAAACTGTCATGGTAGGATGCGACTTCTTTCATGATAGTTTTTAAGAAAAAACATCGTGGTAGGTTACATTATACACAATGGTTTTAACAAAAAACTATTGTGTAAGATGAAAAACCGTTGTGAAATGTACATTAAAATCCCTATTTTAGCTTGATAATCAGACACGAATTACAAACCCAACTCTCAAAAATACATCCAAAACCTCTCAAAACTGTAGTCGCCGTCCTTTTCTGCCTCCATCCTCCTTAATCTTCTTCCTAATTGTAAGTTTTAATTAGTTATATTTATAAATAGGTTTTGATTTTGTTGATTAGCTTTTTGGTTTGTGAGTTTATAATTATGATAAGTTATTTAGATATGTTGGGTATAATTAATTTATAGATCAATTAGTATAATTTATAAATCAATTAGTATTATTGATCAATGTTTGTTGTTTTGTGGATATGATTAGTTATTTGGATATAGATATGATTAATTTGTTGATCTTTTAGTATGACTAGTTTTTTGGATATAATGGGTGTTGATGCCTGATTTCGGCACAACACCGCGTGCGGGGACGCACGGTGGTCGGGTTCCCTGTTCTGCCCGGCTCGGCCTAGTCTGGTCGGATCTGCAAGAGGAGAGAAGGCCTCGGAGTATGGGGACACCAGTTTGGTGTCTGCCAAGGGCGCTCCGACGCTCAAGTCAGTGTTCTGACCGGGAAGAGCTAAGGAAAGGCAGAGTAGGCGAGAGAAGAATGCCCATACCTTTGTGGTGGAATTGATGCTCCTATTTATAGAGTTTAGCTTGGATCCGGGTATGGACCGGTTTGGCCCGTAACCTAGGTGTCCAGCGACAGGTGTCACGATCTCCTGAGAAGGAGGATTGCCCAACGGAGGGTTGAGATGGTGCCACGTTGTGGTCTTTGGGAAAGTCGGACAGATCCTGGTCGGACGGGTCCCTGATTGGACAGGTCCCGGTTGAACAGGTCTCTGGTCAGACAGATCCCTGGTCGGGCAGATCCTGGTCGGACAGGTCCCTGGTCGGACAGGTCCCTGGTCGGGCAGATCCTGGTCGGACGGGTCCCTGGTCTGACAGGTCCCTGGTCCGACAGGTCTCTGGTCAGACAGATCCTGTCCTAGTCGGACGGGTCCCTGGTCGGACGAGTCTCTGGTCAGACAGATCCTGTCCTGGTAGGACGGGTCCCTGGTCGGACAGGTCCCTGGTCGGACGGATCCCTGGTCGGACAGGTCCCTAGTCGGACAGGTCCCTGGTCGGGCAGATCCTGGTCAGACAGGTCTCTGGTCAGACAGATCTTGTCCTGGTCGGACAGGTCCCTGGTCGGACAGGTCCCTAGTCGGACGGATCCTGTCCTGTTCGGATTGGTCATTTCAGCCAACCTGTTCGGGTGCTCGGTTTTAAGAGGGTATGAACTTCAGATGATTTTCTCATCATGAAGATTTCCCTCAACAATGGGTATGATTAATTTGTTTTATGGATACAATTTATTATTTGAATATGATGTGTATGTGTAATTTGTGCATATTTGAGTATGATTAGCTATATTAAAATTGATGGGCGTGAATAATTTATGAAATTTGTAGATTTATGGTATGATTTACATATTGTAGTTAATTAATTTGTGAAATTTTTTTTTAATTGAATTGCATTGTATATATTTCGATTTAGAATTTGTGAAATGGATAGGAAATGGATGTGGGATTTTCGATTAACTAGAGAATATGTGAATGGTGTGAAAGAGTTATTGGATTTTACCAAAACTCATGCCCAAGGGGATAAAATTCGGTGTCCTTGTATTCAATATGGAAACCATAGATCGCATTTAATTCTAATTGTTAAAGGACATTTATTTCAAAATCAGATTATATGTAGTTATCAAATGTGGCATTTTCATGGCAAGTCTAAGTTCAATCCAACTTTAGTAAGTAAAGAAAAGGAACCTATTGTGGAAGATAATATGGATGATCACGACAATATGGTTGACATGGTCAATGATTTGAAAAAACACTTTTTACACCATCCAGACTTATTTGAGATAATGACGAATGATGCCGAGACATCTGTGTATGAGAGGTATACCAATTAAACTAAATTGTCTACTTTAGTTAAATTATGGAATTTGAAAGCGTTGGGTGGGTGGTCAAATTTTAGTTTCACAAATCTTTTGGAATTTCTAGGAAGGCTTGTACTAAAGGGTAATAAATTACCAACTAGTACGTATGAGGCTAAAAAGACTTTGAGCACCATGGGAATGGAGCATGAAAAAATTCATGCTTGTAAAAATGATTGTGTTCTTTATAGGAATAAGTATAAGGATGAGAAGTATTGTCTCGTTTGTAAAGAGTTAAGGTGGAAGAAAAGAAAGGAGCCAAAAGACAATAAGAATGGAGTGCCAACAAGGTGCTGTGGTACATCCACTGGTACCACTTTGAGGCGTTTATTCAAAAATACAGAGCATGCCAAGAATTTGACGTGGCATCATGACAAATGGGTTAATGACAATATGCTTAGACATCGAGCAGATTCACCACAATGGAAGACTTTTGAAGTCAATCATCCCGAGTTTAGTATAGATCCAAGAAATATACATTTCGCTTTGTCGATGGATGGAGTGAACCTACATGGTAACATGAGCAATAGGCATAGCACTTGGCCCATAATATTTGTCAACTACAATCTTTATTCAAAAATGCGCATGCAGCGGATGTTCTTAATGTTGTCTTATTGATTTTGGGTCCTCACCCACCAGGGAATGACGTTGATGTCTACTTGGCATTGTTAATCGATGACCTAAAGAACTTATGGAAAAATGGAATCAAAGTTAGAGATGCTTACTGAAAAGAGAGGTTCACACTCTGTGCAATGTTGAAATGGACAATTAATGACTTCCCTACATATAGCAATTTATCTGGTTATTCAGTAAAGAGTTCTATTGGTTGTCCTATTTATATGAAGGAATTGTCTTACAAATGGTTAAAACATAGTAAGAAAACTGTTTTTCTTGTTCATAAAAGATGGCTGCTAAGAGATCAACATTACCTCAAACAAAAGAAAGCCTTTAAAGCAACACAAAGAAAGAGACCCTCCTTGGCCTTTGACAGTGAACAAATTTTTGAAATGGTAAATGATGTAAAAGTGGTACTCAGGAAGACAAAGCGAGGTAAGGATGAGCCGCCGATAGATGGACTATGGAAAAAGAAACTAATCTTTTTCGAACTTCTATTTTGGAAGACACTTTTTGTTCGTCATTGCTTAGATGTTATATATATTGAGAAAAACATTTGTGAATCAATAGTCGATGTGTTGCTTGACGTTCTAGACAAGACTAAGGATGGTGAAAAAGTACAGTTGGATCTTACAAAAATGGAGATTAGGCCTAATTTGTTTCTTAAGAAAAGAAGGAACCACACTTACTTACCTCCAGTAAAGCACACGTTTTCATAAGAAAAAAAGAGAAAGCTTTGTGAATAGCTTGCTTCGCTGAAAGTTTCAGACAACTATTCTTCAAACTTTAAAAAGTTGGTGTTGGTGAATGATTTAAAACTTATTGACATAAACACATGATTGTCATGTGTTGATGTGACAATTACTACCACTAGAGTTGTGGAGAATTCTAACAAAGTATGTGAGATTTGCAATTACAAAGCTGTGCTTGTTCTTTAATTCAATATGCACCAAGATAATTGATCTATTTATGCTAGATTCACTACAATTAGAGTTGGTGCAAACCTCGTGTATGCTTGAGAAGTATTTTCCGCATGCATTTTTTGACATCATGATTCATCTAACGGTGCACTTAATACGTGAAGTTAAGTTATACAGACCGGTATATTTGAGATAGATATACCCATTTGAAAGGTATATGAAGGTTCTTAAGGGCTATGTGAAGAACCAAAATAGGCCAGAGGAATGTATCATAGAAAGTAACATAGTAGAGGAATCGGTTGAATTTTGCTCTGAGTATTTGTCCAATGCTGAAGCAATTGGGTGCCAAAGACAATAAGCATTAAGGCTAGGGGACTATCTATTGGCAATGCTTCCTCGATAAATCGAGGGGAGTGGGAGCAAGCTTGTCTTTATGTCTTGCATAATGCTAATGAAATAGAGCCTTTTATTGAGGTGCACATAAATGAATTAAAAAAGGCAAACTTGAAAAGATCAAGAAATGAGAATTGTTTGCAAGATGAACACAATCAGATCTTTTAGAAGTGGATTAGAGTACACATCTATGCCAAGTGTTGCACATCACAAGATAGAAGCGTGTCACAAGACTCAAAGAACCTAGTTAGATGACCTTCATTTGTTGTTACAAGGAATACATCATATTCTATAAATGGTTACACTTTTTACACTCGCAAAAGAGATTAGAAGCATCCCGTCTAAAATAGCGATGTGGCTCTTTATACTGAGGCTACACATATTTCCTCTACCAAGGACAAGAATCCGGTATATAGGACCATGAACTACTTTGGTTTCATTGAAGATATTTGCGAACTTCGTTATGGGGGATTGCACATAGCACTTTTTAAGTGCAAATGGGCTAACGATAACTATGTCAAGACCGATAATGACGGTGTCAAGGTGATTGAATTTAGGAGATTGGGATACAAAAATGATCCATTCATTATGGCATCACAAGCAATCTAAGTTTTTTACACAACAGTTCCTGAAGATTTAGAATTGCCCCTAGTCTTCCAAATAAAGCCAAGAGTAGTTAGTGATGGTGAAGAAGTTACTAAAGATTGCATGGACATCCCCTTATTTAAAAAGGGATTGCCACCTCTTAAAGAGATTGATGATTTTGATAATGATGTTTCCCACTTGCTATGCAAAGATGTGGAATGAAGAAGTTACCGAGGATTGCATGGACATCCCCTTATTCACAAAGGGATTGCCATTGGTTGAAGAGATTGATGGTTTTGATTATGATATTTCCCACTTGCTTTGCAAATATGTGGAATGGACATGTATTGAGGAACTAAAGAAAAAATGCAGAAAAAAATAAGCATTTGTAAACAAATTTATATAAATTTATTTCAATGTAGTTTTTTTGTTTTTGTTTTTTCTTATTTTTAAGCTAAGGAATATATTTATACATAGTTATTTTTATGATAAAAATAGCAAAAAGTAAAAACTCTAGGTCATTGGATGCATAACACATTGGCAGGCCACCCTGGGCAAACAATAAAAAGGTTTGAGAAGGGGTGCTTTGATCAATTTTTTATGACGGTCTTTTTATGAAAACCATCGTAAATTATTCCTTTACACGACGGTTTTTAAATAAAACCATCGTTAAAGAAAAACATTCTACGATTGTTTCTCTTATAAACCATCATGTAATGGAGAGCTAAAACGGTGTAGTTTTAGCCCCTACTCTAATTTAAACCTGCACCAGGGCTTATAATTCCTTCCCATCTAATTCGAAATTTTACTCTCAAACTCTCAAACCCCCCCTTTCTCTCACACTTCGCCCCCAAGACACCCTTTCTCTCATACTTCGCCCCCACGACTCTGCCGCTGCTGTCATCATCGACCCAACCCCACACCACATCCTTTGCAGCCGTCAACCCAAACCCACGAGCAAGTGGAATAGGACAATGACCCAAACCCACGTTGTCACATAAATCCTTTCTCTCTCTCTTGCCTCTTTTCGACCCTCAAATCTGACAACGGTTTTCCTCCCGCCACGTTCCTCTCTGCCGCCGTTGAGGTAGCCCTCTAGTGAGCTTGCCTTGCCAAAGCATATTAGTACGTCATAGTTTTGAACAAGTATTTGGTTGTTTTTTTTTATTTTTTAGTTCTACAGTTTTGCAATTGTATTTGCTGTTTATTAGTTATATAGTTTTACAATTTTTAATTAATTTTATTTTTAATTAGCTTTAGTATAAGTGTTAGTTCTAAACTTAATGTTGTTTAGCTTTAATGTTGCAAGAGTTTGATTGTTGGTTTAAAACTTAGTGCTATTTTATAGTCAGTTCTAAACTTAGTTTTAGTTCTAGACTTGGTATTGTTGTATTACCCACTACATGTTTGATGAAAGGCCTCTATGACCATCACTAGCAATTAGTTTTGTAATTTAGATTTGTTATTTTTGTGTTCTTTAGGTTGAGTTTATGTTATGTTATGTTAATTAGTTATATTTTTGTTATTATTGTTAATTCTATTAATTTGTTGTATTAATTAACTGTATTAGTTAATAATTTGTTTTATTCACTATCACTATTAATTATAGTTTACCTTTTGTTTTCAAATTAAATCTAATAATTTGGTTGATTGGTTAATGTCAATTTATGTGACTTTCTTTCCATGAGGATTTAGTTTAGATTAGGTAAAAATGTCATAATAGAATGATAATGAAGACTATAATGAAGAGTATGAAGAGTGTGTGCCATCTTCCTCTCAGCGCAGCAAGGAAAAACAAATTAGCAAGCCCCGAAGAAAAACTAAATTCGATCCCAAAGTTGATTTTGAGCAGAGAGCTACTTTAATGAAAAGAGTTCATCGGATGAAGAAGAGAGGATTAATAATAAAAGTGACATTTGATGAAAAGGATTAAGAATAGAAGTGTGTGCCATCTTCCTCTCAACGTAGCAAGGAAAAACAAATTAGCAAGCCCCGAAGGAAAACTAAATTCGATCCCAAAGTTGATTTTGAGCAGACAACTACTTTAATGAAAAGAGTTCATCGGATGAAGAAGAGAGGATTAGGAATATAAGTGCCATTTGATGCAAAAGGCCAACTGGAAGGCACAGCCAAAAGTTAATTAAGTAGTTGGATTAGAGTTCTTAGTTGAGAGCATGTTCTAATATAGGTTAAAGACTAGAGGACTAAAGATTTGGACAAAGTAAGAGATTTTATTTGAGGAGAGATTTACGAAGATTCCACAATTGATGAGTGGTAATGAAGATTTGTAGTGAATTAGCAAAGGGTTTAGATATGATCTCTACGTCACTTTTGTAAAGCCTAACCTTTATATTCCAGATGACGGTGACAATATATATAAACGACCCCCTATAGTAGTACACAAAGACCCCTCTATAGCCGATGACGATTGGGAAGCATTTTTTAAGTATCGATGTTCCACTAAATTCCAACTTCTATCGGCAAACGCAAGAAAAATAAGAGCACAAAATAAATACGGTTCTATGGTTGGATGAGGCGAATATCGAATGCACGAGCAAGTACTGGTATGTTATTATCTTACTCATATTACATATATCATTTATTTTATCATTAATATGTTACTAACATAACTAAATACAGTTACCTGAGACGGGTGTACTACCATCACGGGAGGAGTTGTGGGTCAAGGTCCTGATGGACAATTTAAAAATCCAAATTATTCAGAAATTGGAAACTTGATTGTAAGTTTATTGAACTGAAATTCTTAATTCGTAATTTTATGACTTTTGAAACACATTAAGAACAACTTGGTTTGTTATTATTTTACAAGATGAGTACACGGAGCAATAAAGTTAAGGGACCTTCGAGTCCATCGGTAACGATGACATACTGATAAGGACACTAGGAAAACCAGAACATTCAAGACATGTTCACGGTCAATCTAAGCATATTAAGTAGTCTTAATACTTCGACCTCCGACCAACTTCAAAATTTGATTCCTAAGTGTCGAAGATGAAAAGAGAAATTGTAAAACAGCGAGGCCTTGTGACCAAATTTCTTTCCCAAGGAGATGTCAAACCAACGGATGAGACCATTTCACAATGCAACAGCTTTAAGGCTAGCTGCAACCCTCTCGACAACGAAACAGAAGCTTCAAAAGCTCCAGAAATACCATTGTCACTTCATCGTCAAGAGCGAAAACAACATAAAAAATGTAGACTCTTTGTTGATAATAGAATTAATGGTAAGTGTACACTTGTTATACTTGGAGAGGCATGATTGGAAAGTCTTTCAACTGATACAGTCCATAGAAGAGCCCTTAGGGGACGAAAACATACACGCTAACATCATTACCCCTATAGTTAGACTGCCAGAATTACCTGTTTCGACAATTAAAGCAACAACTGTGGGTGAAGCCACTAAAAGCTTTGTTGCATGACCAAAGAGGTTAATGGAAGTCGTTGCAATGACGAAGATGAGTTAAGTGCCTAGCCACATTCCTCAAGATGTTGAGGGAAAGAAACGCCCAAAAAAAATGTGCTAGAAAAGAAGCAACAACTGTGGGTGAAGCCGTTGGAAGCTTCGTTACATGTCCAAAAAGGTCAATAGTAGTCGTTGTAACAACGAAGACGAGTCAAGTGCCTAGCCAAGTTCCTCAAGATGTTGAGGGAAAGAAAAGCCCAAAACAAGTGTGCTAGAAAAGCAAAAGAGTCACAACTTGAGGTAGAACAACATTGAGCTATTGGGAAACAACCCATTACAAATGAGTCCTTGCCTTCATTTAACTTCTCTTTAGTTCCTTTAGAATTTATACAGTTGGCTTTATATGCACATGCTTTCATGCGAGATGGGTTGGTGGTTCAGTGTTTGATACTAGGAGGAATCACTGGCAATGAAATGCCTATTTATGTGAAGTATAAAGACATTTACTACTTCATCACCTTTGATAAAATCGAGGCGAGTTGTATAATGGTATACCTCAAGTAATAGCTTTATCCTTAATTCTTACTTTTTAAAATCTAAGTAGAGTTGTAAGGTGTATTCAAATAAGTTAGTGCATTGTTTTTCATTGTAGTTTTTTTGTGGAATATTGTGAACGTCAAGGCAAGGCTTATAATTTCAGCTTCATATTGCAGGCCCTTGTCCCAAGTGTTGCAAGAGACCCACATAGTGATGTTGGAGAGTGCATCACATCACTCCTCAACCTTATAGCTCAAGCACCGAAAGGGAAATTATTCTTCCTACCATACAATGTTAAAGAACATTAGATATTGGCACTTGTTTCACCATGGAAGGACTAAATATTGTGGTTTGATCCTCTCAAACACCAATCACGTGATGATTTTGTATCACTCACAAGATTGTAAGTATCAATTTTGCTTATAAAATTAACTATGTTAAGTTTTATATAATTGTGCTTATTAATTTATTTTAATCATGACACACTATTAGGATGCTTAACAATTGGAAACTTCAAGTGGAAAGCGGTGTATCAACGTGAGTGAATGGAATGCTATATTCCCACCGTAAGTGTCCTAAACAAGAATGTGGTTCTTTATTTTACGTTGCATACGATATATAATTAATTATGGTATACAAGGGCTATCAAAAAAGGAATTTTATATGCATAAAGATATAAATGAGGTTAAAGTTGAGTAGGTAGAATTTGTAAGTAGGTATCTCATATATAATTAGAGTAGATAAATGATTATGTAAAATAGTTCAATGTAAATGATTTGTAAAGACTTTGTATTTCAATGTACATATCTATTTTGCAATCAGAGCCTTGTAGTAATAAATAATAAAATAGTTCAATGTAAATGATTTGTAAAGACTTTGTATTTCAATATACATATCTTATTTTGCAATCAGAGCCTTGTAGTAATAAATAATAAATGAGATTAGCCATCCCGTAAGAAATTAGAAATTCAGAGTTTTTTTTTTTTTTTTTTTGCCCATGATCAATTTTCTATGACAGTTTTTATTAATAATCGTCGTAAAAATGCACCCTTACACAACGGTTTTTCAAAGAAACCATTGTGTAAGGTTCAAGGAAACTTTTTTTACAACGGTTTTTAAAAAAACCCTTCATGTAATGATAACATTTCACGACAGTTTTTTGAGAAAATTTTCGTGATAGAATGGTACTGAACCCAATTAGCGCTAAACGAACGTTCCACTAAGGTAAAAAACTATCGTGAAAACTCAATATGGCACTACGATGGAGGTTTTCATAATGGCTTTTTAACCGTTGTAAAAGTTTTCCACAACGGTTTAAAGCCGTTGTGGAAGGCCCAATTTGTGGAAGGATAATATTTAAGGATAATAATTAAAGTAATCAATAGCATATAAGTAATTATTCAGTAGCATATATATCCCAACAGAGAATAATTTTTTGATGGGGATGGAAACTAAGGGGGTGTTTGGCAAAGTTAGTTACAACCAACTTTTTGGTTATGAATAGTATAAAACTATCAAATGCTACAGTATAAGAAAAAAAGTTACAACTATGTAAAGCTCTTACATGCTACAGTGTTTTGAACTAAAAATTTGGTTCTAATCAACTTTGCTAAACACCCTATAAATTTATAATTAACAATATAACTCTTATAAATTGATAAGAAAATAATTTTTATAATTATTTTTCAAAATTGTCCTACTCAAATAAATTTTTTTCTCTCTCTTTTCTCCTATTTTCTTTCATATCCTTTTATTTTTTTTTTGTCATACATATTTGTTTTTGCTCAAATTTGTCTTATATTCATACATATTTAATTTCTTCTCTTTAATATTTTTCACTCTTTTTTGTGTTGCCATATTAACACACGCACAAAATACGTGCTTTTCAACTAGTTATTAAATAATAAGATTATTTAATAATAATAATAATAATAATAATAATAAATTTTTGAAGGAAATGGCTCCTTGCGCAATACAAAACTAGTTCACCAAGTTTTCTATTTCTAAAAATTTCTAATTTTGAAAACGTGATTTTTTCCAAAATGAAAATTTAAATTTTGGAGACAGAATCACAATTTGCTAAGAAGAAGTATTTTTCTCTCTATTGGCTGCTTGTTAGCGCCACACACATAGATATGGTATCTATGTGTAGCATCCATTATCAGATAAGGAAAGAGAAAACTATCTTTTATTTTATAATTAAATATGTGATATTTGATTTTTTAAAAATGAAGTTTTCATAATTAATTGGGTGTCTCTAATTCTCTATAAACAGAGGGCTCCTTTATTCATTCTTTACATAATTAAGAGAGTCTTGGTTAGACCCAAAAAGTTTTGCTAGAGAGCCCTGGCAGTAGAGCTTGTAGAGAGAGGATAGATAAGAAGTATTCTTCCATTCTCATACTCGTTTTTCTTATGCATTGAGATTTGAGGGAGGCCAATGTGAGTGGGTGATTATTTAGAAACCCTAATTCGTTTATACACCTACACATATGTCTAAGTGGTGTTAAGGACTAGCAAGGAAGGCTTTGGTGGCATTGATATATCACCTAAAATGTTTCTTTAAAAGCTGACATTTGCAGTATAAAAAAGGGTTGTCGTATCTACAAGGAAGTGAAAACTTTGCAACTTGAAAGATTGATAAAAATAAACGTTCAAAAAGGTAGGCGATTTTTCAAAACAAAGTTTAAAATAAAAAAAATATTTTTGTGATTTTTTATTTAAAATTTAAAACATACAATTAACAAGATAAGGTTTTGAGAATCACTCATATGTTTTGCAACCGATTTGGAAATTAACTATAAATAATAATTATCTAAAGCATTTGATTCATTATATTTTTTCCCATTAATAGCAAGCATGTTTACTATTTCTATAAGTTAACCAAAAGCGATAATATAGCAAGCTACAATGCAGCAAAGATTTTTCTACAAAAAGTAGCAAAATAATTATCTCTTACTAATGATTTGGTGCACTAACTATAAAAATTATAACCGCTGTCACTACAATTATAATTAACATAATTTTGAGATACCAAAAAAATAACAAATCAAAATTATATATTTTAATGGAATAAATTCTTGCATTAATTTCGGCAGAACCTCGTCTTATTAAATGGTTTAAGAATATACTATGCCATCCTCAAGCGATAATAAATCAATCATTACCAAGTATTTACTGTGTCAGTTCATGTCTATAATGCAACAAAAACTTAACCTAACAAACAGGCATGATTTCAGTGTTATTAATATTAATTATGCAACACAATTAAATTACATAAGAAAGCATGATTGAATTTATGCAAGAATTAGGCAGCATAATAACATTAATAATAACTACCAAAAACATAGAAAATATAATTTATTCTATAAAAGTATAAGCATTACAACACAAATATAAAGTTAAAAACTATACTAAATTACTATACATACAAGATTATCGCTCTACCTCATCAAACTTTCTACACTAATTTAAGCATTATTTTATTATTTTTAGTGGAGTTGAAGGAGTGCTCTAGTAACATCTCCTCTAAAAAGGGGAGACTGCTGAGCTAGAAGCTCAGCGGTTAGCTCAAGAAACATTAGAAGGGGGTCTTTCTTGGCGTGCCCATATAGGGAGAAACCTTTTTTTTAGTAAAAAATATTCACTATTTATTAATATTTTATTATTTTATAATATTTTATGTATTATTTTATTACTTTGTTATATTATTATTGCTTTTCAACTTGTTTAGCAAGTTGTAGTCCAACTTGCGGCCTGCAAGACTCCTCTTCTTTCTTTCTTTTTTTTTTTTCTTAATGTCGTATTGATATTGATGCAAGCACAAATGTAAGCACTATTTTCATTTGTTGTCCAATTTTGTCACAACAACGTTTTGTTGAGTTTTTGCTCCAGAATTTAAATCTAAGAACAAATAATTAAAACAAAATTAATTATTTTACGAACTTAATAATTACAAAAATATTTATTTTACATTAAAACACAAAAAAAAAACTAAAAACAGGAACAAATTTTTAAAATTACGTGTCTTTTCAGTCTTGACACAGATATAATGTTTAAGACTCGAAAATATTTTTAGAAATTACTTAAAATATTGTAGAACTTATTTATAAACTTAAAACACACTATAAAATATATTAAGACTTAAAATAAAATTGCTACTCATTAATTTTACGAGTTTGATTAATTTCAAACTAAACTAATATTTTACATAAAAAAATGATTCTAAAAATTACCGAAAATATTAGTAAACATAAAAACTTATTAAAACTTATATTTAAACATATTTTTACACTAAGACACTAAAATACTAATTAATACAAAAATGCTATTAATCAGAGGATTTAATGAGAAATATTAATGTAAAATAATAATATTTAGCCATAAGAAATATGTATTTTCATAGTCTTAACAGTCATATAGAAAACCTTGGTCGTAAAAGATTTCTGACCCAATTACTTCAATCAGGCAAGTGTGTGTGTATGTGTATATTAAGCATTAAAGTAATATAATGTATAGCGTTATATTCAAAAGTTCTATGAAAATTTTTGTTACACACATTTCACACTTTTACCACATTTCCACTTGTTTTCTCAAAAAAATCCTAGAAAACCAACACTTTTAACACAAAAATCATTTATAAAAAGAGAAAATAGTAATGTATTTTAGGAGTCAAAATTTTTGGCACATGCTAGAGCACTCTTAGACAGAAAATCGGTAACAATCAACTTAGACATACTTTAATAAAATGTGAACCTTGAAAGGAAATCTCAAGTCCAATTTTTGGCACAAGCTAGAGCACTCTTGTAATTATCTCTCTTTTCGTTGTGAAATCATCGTCTATTTTGAGAACCTCTAGTAGACTTAGCCTCTAATGCATGTTTCTTGCGTTCTTTCTTATCTTTCCCCTTGCATTCATTGAAATGAGGTGATTAAGAATTTATTCATATTAAATTTGATGCTAATCATACTCTATATTCTTCCTATCTCATAGTTGTTAATGCTATTTGTGACTCGCTGGATTGAACGGAAAAGTTTGAATTGAAATGAGGAGTTTGAATTGAGATTTTTAATTCAAACATGTGTTTGGATTGCATTTTTTTAAAAAAAATAAATTGGAATGGATTAAAATAGGCATTTGGATAGATAATGTTAAAAATATTCATTTAAATTGATAGGGCTTCCTAACCTGAAAAAAAAAAAAACCTCATATATATGTTAAATTTTCATGTGCAATATAGATGGTGTTTTTATCTTAAAAATGTCTCAATCAGGTTGAAACGCATAAGTTGTGACTTTTTTAAGCTTAGGTAGAGGAGAGGGGAAAAAAAAACAAAAGGTAATGGTTTTCCTGTGGCAAATGAGGTTTTTTTTTCTTTTTTCTTTTTTTTTTTTTGAATTGTAACAAATGAGTTTGATTTGAAGAGGATAGTTTGATGACTTGAATCATTTGGCATGGGCTGTTTTTTTTTTTTTTTTTCACTTGTCAAAACACAAGTTTTGGTTCGAATGGGTTTTTTTTTCTTCTTTTTCTTAAAAAAATACTTCTCTTCTAGCAAAAAAATAAATAAATAATAAGACAATTCTCCTTCTTGAAGTTATTCTAAAAATAAGATATCAATAAACATTATCCTTCTTCTTCATACTGAAATTAGAGCTATTAACAAGCATTATTTTAAACTATTATTACTATGCATTATGTTAAAACTATCTCCAAAACCAACGCAGTTTGAAAATGTACAATCAACCCCTTTTTATCTTACTGGGCTAAACAAATCAATTATAGTATTCATTCAAAAAGCAGTAATAAACGGTTAATTTGGCTGGAGCTGATGTAAAACTAATTGGATGACTAATTTCTAGAGATCCCATTCCTTCTTTCTTTCAATTTAATGTAGCTGCATTTGAAAAAAAAAAAGAATAAATATAAAAATACACACACACCAAACTGATGTTGAAATAGACGAAAAAAAAGGTATACGGCCACATTTCTGCTTATTGAAGTGGAAATAAAAGAAACAAAAAGAGTTTCATTTTTATGTTTTTTTTTTTTTTGGCTGAATGAAAAAAGAGTTTTATTTGATTTTAAAAAAAAGAAAAAGAAAAAGAGATTTATTTCTTTTTTTTATCTGATAAAGGAGAGTTTTATTTATATATATGTTTGTTTTTGTACTTTGCATTAATGGAGAGGCCGGCTGGCTTGGTCACCTCTTTCGTCAGCAGTAGAGATGTGTTTTTTATACTATACAAAATACCCCCACCTGTATATAATACATTTCCTTCATGTTTCGGTTGTTCCTTTTTACATTCCCAAAACGGAATAAATAAACGATGCCCCTAACCTGTTTTTATTACATGGAACCCATGCCCAAGTGCAACCCTTAAGGGTACATCATAATTTAAATTCTTTATCCTTTTTCCTTACCTTTTATTTTAGTTTTGATAAATGACATTTCAACACACGCATGCACCAACATAAAGATGTTCATAAAATCAGTTAAAACCAAAATTTTTGATTGATACTGTGTAAAATTTTTATATGTTATAATGTAAAAAAAAAAAAGAGTTACAGTACAGAGTTTTCATATACTACACTTTTTAACTAAAAAGTTTTCGTTACAATCACACTTTTCAAACACTTTATTTTTACACAGATTGTTGATGCGAACGTTCTTAAATCAGAATTTCTTGTCGCCTATGGTACAGCCGCACAGCAAAGATATGGCTGGATCAATGTCGGCATTTGTCATTGCTTAGAGATTAATCAACGATCATGTGGTCAGAGTACACCAACATGAGTTGACCAGTTATTGATTTTCAGCCTGCCAAGCTAAAACGAAATGACATTAAAATACTCCAAAATATATACCCTATATATTTATACACACATTTGAAATTCAAACATATCATTTGGTTAGGTGGAAACAGTTTGTAATAGTCAATCACTATATAATACCATCTGTCCTGTAATTTAATTTCCAGCGCAAGTATTACTGCTTATTGTGCCTTTTTTATTTTTATATTTATATGAGGTACATAGAACAAGTGTGGCAAATACATATGAGAATGACAGGGGTAAATTAACAAGGACAAAAGATTTATAAGTTTTAGCTAAGGGTGGCAAATTGGGTTGGCGGGTTCGGTTAGTGTCAAGTTAGAGTTAATTTTTACAAAAATTAGGTTGACACTAACCTGACCGGTGACACAAACGGGTTGAGAATTCTCAACCCTAACACGACCTGTTTTGATACGGGTTGACACGAACACGACCCGTGTCAACCCGTTCTTTATGCACAATGTTAAAAAATAATGACCTGCGACCTGTTTTTGACCTGCAACCTGATTATGACCCGCACCCCGCCTATAACTCGCCTACATTAATATGTATAATATTAAAAAAAAAAACATAAAATTACAAGAGTTTCATACCACCTCAACAAGAAGATGAGTGATAAAAGAGGTAGGGTTTAATCTTTTAAGGGCTTATATTATATATAAAATAATATTAATTTTTTTAAAGTTAATTAATTAAATACGGGTCAGAAACTGGTCATTTTAATGTCAGACGAGTTGACCCGAACACGACCCGTTTTTTGACATGTCAGTGTCTGATCGACACTAAAATGACCCATGGTCAAATTTTTCGACACTAACCCGAAAAAAACTGTCAAATTTGTGTTGTGTCATCGTGTTGTAACCTGTATTGCCAGCCCTATTTACTCTAAATGTAATATAGATTGGTTTAGTAAGTACATTTTGTCAAACGGGCTTACTCCACACAACAATAACGGTCCATTTGGAATAATTTATACTTTTACTTTAAAGTATTAAAAAAGAAGAAGAAGCACAAGTTAAGGTCTTTTAATTAACGTTTGGGTAGTACATAGAAAAGTGTTTTTTAATCTTATAAGAGTTTTTATTATAAATAAATCAAAAACATTTATTGATATAAAAAGTAGTGTAATTCAATGATATAGATAGAATTCTTAATTTGTTATTCTTATATATGAGATAAAAGTGTAAATAAAAAAGCTTTTCATAAGAACTTTATCTATAAGCATCAAATGGTTGGCATCTCCTAAAATACTTATAAAATCTAAAAGCATGTTTTCAAGGTTCATCCAAACATATTAAAAAGCAACTTTTAGAGTGAATAAGCTAAAAACATGTTTTTTTCTTTTTGGAAAAATTTCATTTTAATACCTGTATTATATCAAAATATGAGTTTGATATTCTTTGTTTTAGAAAATTTCATGCTGTTACCTCGACATTTTAGAAAATTGTTTTAATACCTCGGAACTTTTTTTTGGGACATAAAATTTTGAGTAAAAAAATAAAAAATTACTATGCCTGCAACGAAAATATTTATGAAAATATTTAACTTAACTTATATAACAACTGTCATAATAATTTTTAAAAAAATTTTTGTATGACCCTTAAAATTTTTGAATTATTGTATTTAATTTCCTTGAAAAATGTATTTGAACTTTTAATATGCTCATGTTTCAACTTAGAATTCCAAATAAACAAAAAATTATATATTATTACATAAATTCAAAAGCTTTTAAGGATCACAAGCTTCAAAAAGAGAACTATACAATAATTAAAAATTTTAAGGGTATACAAATTTTTTTTAAAAAATTATTATGACAATTTTGGTTAAAATCACTGTTGCTATATAAGTTAAGTTACATATTGTCATGAAAATTTTGGTTGTAGGCATAGTAATTTAAAATTTTTTTACTCAAAATTTTGGCCAACAAATTATTTTTGATAAAAATGATAATTTTCTCTTTTAGTATCCCAACAAGAGTTCTGAGGTACTAAAATAATATTTTCTAAATGATCGAGATATCGGTATGAAATTTTTCAAAACAAATGATACCAAACTTATATTTTAATATAACGCAAGGTACTGTAATGAAATTTTCCATTTCTTTTTATGCCGTTCTAAATAGGCTCTCAGGTATTGTATAGTGTTTAGCAATGTGAGTTAGAACAAAAAATTTTGGTTGCTACACATACTACAGTGTTAAGAAAAGTTATGCTATAGTGTAAAGCTCTCACATGTTATATAACTTGTTTGGCAAAGTTAGTTCTAACCAACTTTTCAGTTAAGAACAGTGCAAAGCTCTCACATGCTATAGTAAAAAGAAAAAAATTATTACAGTGTAAAGCTCTCACATGCTACAGTGTTTACAGTTCTAACCACCATGCCAAATACCCTGTAATGTTTTTCACTAAAATTAGTTTAAACCATTGATTCTAATTAATGCTCTCAAACACCCTATTAATAGTGTATCATAATCATTATCCTCTTCTTATTCTTCCAATAGGGTTAAGGTATGGTTGAAGCTGGTGGTTCAACACTCAAGAGCGAGGTGGGCATAGATAGTTTGGAATTTTGTCATTTTATTTTGTTTGATATTTTAGTTGTTTGTTTCCTTTGGCCTAAGTGATTCTTGGACTAGGGTGTTTAGTAAAATGAGTTTGAACTATGATTAGAACAATTTTTGGTTAAAAATACTTTAGATATGAAGCTCTACATTATAACAATTTTTTGTTTTTTAATATGTGAGAATTTTTCATTGTTTGAGTTAGAACTTATGAGTTTTAACTTGCTTTACTAAAAAGAACTCGAATTTGAGCCGATCAGTTTTAGAATACCCCCAAGGTCAATTTGTTTGAAGACTACATTATGAGTTTTCAAGAACTTGAGTCAACAAAAATTAAGATGAGAAAAATAATAAAAAGGAAAAGAAAACAATGAAGTAATGAGAGAACTGTTGAAGCCAATGATGACTTCTCTCAACAATTGAAGAGCGAGACGAGATCTACTATGTCATTTTCCTATCTTCTTGGTTGGCCCTCCAATTAAATTTTGACACATAAGTGAATTTTTTAATTACTTTTAATCTTTAGATCCTATTTATGTGTTTAGGATGTTGAGTTTAAACAATGTGTTAAAATCTAATTGGGAGAGACCGACAAGGGACAAGAATATAAAACAGCAGATCTGGACTCTTGATGAACAACACCCATCAAAAAAGTTGAAGGTCGAGTGATGAGACTGTAAAAGTGTACATTTTCTAATGCTTAAATCATTTGTTTACGCTTTTATTTCTCATTAAATCCTCTAATTAATAGCATTTTGTGTTAATAAGCATTTTTGTGTCTTGGTGTGAAAATATGATTAAAAATGCATTTTTAGTGTGTTTTCATTATTAGAGTCATTTTGGTGTGTTAAATAAGTGTCTAGTCTGTAAATAGTCAAAACCGTAAAAGTAATGCGGTTATTTTATTTTGAGTGTTAGTGTTTTGGTAGTGTGTTTTAAGTTTATAAATATGTCTTATTATATTTTTAGTAATTTTTAAAAATATTTCCAAGTCATAAAAATTATATTTGTTCTCAACCGCAAGAGACTGGAAATTTTAAGAGTTTTTTTATCTATTTTTGTGTGTTTTATTGTATAACAAATATTACGTTTGTAAAATAATTAATATTAGTATGTTTGTGATTTTAGATTTGAAATCTGGAGGAAAAACAGGAGCAAAACTGACACCAAAACAGATAAAATCGGACATCAAATGCATCAAAAATCCTTGAAAAAATTGAAAATTCAAAATGCAAGAGGACACGTGGCGTCATGGGAACCGTCAGATTCACTGCTAAATCAATCTCAGCCATCCGAGGAAGAGACGCATGTCAACGCATCATTCGGTGCGTCAGCGGAATCTCAAAGTGCGGTCCACGTGTCGAGATATGATTGGCGCGTGCGTTACAGGCTCAGACGGTCTTGGATCGTGTGCGGGCAGGCTCACTTTGAGTGTTCTGTCAGCCTGTTAGATGAGAATACTTGGACCAATCTGACGATCTACAATTACGCTTTCACTGGTCCCACCTAGGCCAATTTATGAGCATCTGACAGCCGTTGGATCATGCGATTAACGGACACGATCAGTCCGTTATAGTCTTGTCATGATCTACGTCACACAGAATCCCAAAGGCTAAAACGCGTAATGAAGAACAGCTCTCAGCACGGGAAAAGAAGAAAAATAAAATTTCAAACACAAGATTCTCAGAGCGAGAAGGCTAGCTGCAGCGCGAAGAAGAGAAGAAGCAAATAATTGAAAATTGTCAACTTTCAACAGTAAAGATCATTAATTACCAATGGACGTTTGCAACCTCGAATCGCTATAAATACCGAGGCTTTTGTCTCAGTTGAGAGAGCCTTCCGTAGCATAAAAATGCTGTTGTAGTAATTATAGTCTAGTTTTTATTTCAGTTTCTAGTCTAGTTTTTTTGTAAAATATTCTTAGTTTGTGTTGTAAAAATTATGCTCAATAATATAAGTATTATTTTATTAATTATGTCCTTTTAAATTTCTTTTTAGCTGAGAGGAGAGGGAGAAATTCTGGCAAAATTATCTTAAATATTTTTGGTTTTTCTTAGTTTTCTAAGCTGTTGTAATGCCAAAATATTCTCTTAGAAAACCTAGAATTTCAATATTTTCTTAGCTAGAGCTCTGCCAAAATTACGGTTTTGATTTATCGACGACATAGACTGGCACGGATAATGCTTGGGAGGACCTTGATTACTCGTAGACAGAGAATGGCTCGGTAAATGCTTAACTCACTATCTTGGTTGTTATTTTAGTTAAGTTATGTTGAAATGCTGCTTATTTATTAAGTTGTATTTTTGCTGCATTATAGACATGGAATGGCACAGTAAATGCTTGGTAATTCTTGATTTATTGTCGACATAGGATAACATAGTGCATACTTAAACTAACTAATAAATAAAAAGAGAAGCTAAAGTATATTAAAGATAATCGTCAGAACGGAACCTTTGAACCTCAGCCCTGCTATTATTGCTGTTTCACTTCTTTAAATTGTCGTTATTATTGTTGTTACTCTGCTTAAGTTATTAATTGCGTTTCTTGTTATAAAGTTCCACTATTATCAAAATCTAAAGATGAAAAATGTTGTAAAAAAATGTGTAAATATTGTAAATACATTCTGTGAATAATAAATATTAATCCTCAAATTTTTCAGTTTAAATAAAAAGAAAAAGTTAATATAATACATGTACTGGAACTGAATAAATCCTTCCTTGTGGGTTCGACCTCGGATTCACCTGAGAAAATATTACTTGAGACAACCTTATACTTGAGGTTAGTTTAAAATGCGTAAATAAACGCGAGACCATCGAGCTATCTTCCTTTGCCTCCTTGGTTCGCATAGTATCAATTATTATATATTTCCATATTTTTGTAACGCATATTATAAGATTATTTAGGACTTATACTTTTAGTTTTCAATCTTTATAAACTTATATCATCAAATTCCATTTAAAAGGCAAATGTATGTATGTTCTTAGTAAACTGTTGGTTGTGACTATGAAAATGGCCAAAAACCCTAAATTGTTATATATATATATATATATATATTAATTTTTGATGATTTTCATCAATTTTTAAGTCAAAATATCTATTGATCAAGAGAGGTTCTCGATCATAAACATTTTTCGATTAGATGCAGTATGATGGTACATTTTTACATGCATTTAAAATCAAAGGTATACTTTTTGTAATAATATAATATATAGAATATAAAACAAATATTAATAAAAAAAACTTCATGTATCAAGAAACTTAAAGTTAAATATTTTATCATAGACAAATTTAAGGATTACTTTATAAATAATTTGAAGTTTGGATTGAAAGGACTTTAAATAAGGCTTAGGATTTAAAATTTTGAGACTTTAGGATTTTTTTTTTCTTTGAATGCTGAATTCTTGAGATATTCTTAATCAATTTTGGCTTTTTTTTTAATTTTGGATAAATAGGGAAATTTTAAAACACCAATAAAAATAAATAGCACAATATTTTGAAAAAAAAATAAATAACAAAATTTTAATAAATCATATTTATTACCCTTAAATTACCCAAAATACTCAAAATTCAATGACCTAACCTCAAATTTGAAAATCCTATTTTTTCCTTCTCCCTCACTTTTTGATGTTGACAGGCGACGACAGCGCGAGCTCCTTACAAGGAGGTGACGATGAGTTTGTGATGAGATGATGACGACGGCTTCGTCTTAGAGGAGTGACGTTGATGGCTGCTTCGTCGAGAGGCCGTGACAATCGTTGTTGCATTGCCGGTCGCACTGCAAGCAATGAAGTACCGTCACATCTCTTTTGAGGTGATATGTGACGGTAGATGCCCACCATGCAGATGTCAATGACGCCCTTCCGTTGTGACGGAGAGGATCCTTATATCTCAACCTTAAACCGTCGTCAATAATGGTTGTTGTCGTGAAGCTTTGGTGGTCGTCAATGGCAGAGAAAGAAAGAGAGAAGACAGAGTAGGAGGGAGGGATAGATTAGGAATTTAAGGGAAAAAATCTTCAAACTTTTTTTTTTCAATTTTTAAAATACGTTATTTTCTTTCATAAATTTATGAAAAATACTATATGTTGTAATTTTTCTTTTTTCCTTTGAGTTATGTAATCCTTAGGAGGGTATATTAGTAAATTCATCGCATAATTGGTCCAGGTGATACTCACGTACAGATCAAATCAATAAAAAATTTCGGGTTCTCACCAATTTTACCAAAATTGTAAAGAAATTAATAAGGTGTTTGGCAGGATAGTTAGAATTATTAGTTAGAAGTGTTTTTACTGTAACATATGAGAACTTTACATTGTAGCAATTTTTTTATTGTTACTGCAACATATGAGAGCTTTAAATTATTTCATAATTAAAGTTACAGTTAAGATTAAGTCTGTCAAATATGTCATTAAGAATTTGGGACTTAAAGAAAATAAATAAATAAGTCAAAAAATAACTTTTTCCAAGTCATGCTTGAACTTTAGCGTGTGTCTCACGAGCGAAGAAAGCACCACCCATTTTTTTAGTCAAAGTCGTTGTAACAAATCTAGTGGATAATATGCACATTAACGGTGGTTCAAGAAAAACATTTCAACCGTCAAAAGGAAAAGGTCAAGAAAAGCGCTTTTCTTTATAGTCCCTCAGAAAAGTCAAATTATGTTAGCACTTAAGCAGTTTTGAGTTTCAAAAATAAGCAAAGGGGTTTATGATTAGGTGGCGTACGCTGAGACCAGAATCACTAGATTCCAATCCACCAAACGCGACAATCGTAGAGCGACAGTCAAACTCAAAGGGCATCGCAATTCGCGCTTTACGCATCTAATCCCCATTGCTGGCTTTTGAAGGATGTTGTGTTGGCGGTTGTTTGTGGGTTGGAGCGCCGCAATCCGGTGCTCTCACCCTCACGTTAACGCAAACTGATCCCGAATCCCATGTTTTGGATTTTGAAATTGGAACCTTTAACGCCTTTTGCTCCCTCCACGATGGCTGCATTCAAACCACCAAAGTTACTTTCATACTGTATCTTGCGAAATGTCTAAACTACCCTTCAACTTCAAGTTGTCTTTCCTTGTTTTGTCCGACCCTTTTTTTTTTTTTTTTCCAATTATTGAAACCATAGCTTTTATTGTGGCCATTTCTTTTTAGCTAAGCTATTGAAAGGTAGTGGAGAAAAAAGGAATAGTGAGTTAAATGATAATTCAAATCAATACTTTGATTATGTACTTATTTGTGAAACCAAGTGATTGCCAATTGTGTGAAATTAAATTTACATTTTAAAGAAAATATAATTCTTTTGGTGTTAAAAAGGAAGTTAAGTTACATAAAAAGAAAGAGTTTTAAGTTCACATATATTCAGAGCGAAAATTTAAAAAAAAAAAAGTGCACATATATTGTAGGGTTCATTCGTTATCACATGGTGCTGTTGAAATCAGATAAAAATCTTGTAGTACTGCCGTAATATTTTGCATTTTACTCTGTCTATATATATATATATAATTTTTTTTTGGGATAAATGTGCCCTTATAATTTACAAACCGGTTCTTTTCTAAGGAGAAAAAGAAGAGATGAAGGTGGAAACAAAGGACAAAGTTTGTTTGTTATATTTAATATTATATCTTAAAATTTTCATTAGAATTTGAGGGGAGTGAATTTGAACTTGTAACGCTCCTATATGGGAGTTAACAGTTTTTAATGAGATAAAATAAAAATCAAAAATAAAAGTAAAACCTTAAAAATAAAGTTGCTCGGGGCTTAAATAAAAACTCTTAACATCAAAAATAAAAATATAATCGACAAATAATCCACAGTTTAATGTAGCACCTTAAATTTAATATTATAAACTGTCATCGTCATTATTTTAACCCTCAACGCATTGTAATACAGTCACAGAAAGTAACAATTGATGCTTACATTATCATGAAGAACATTCTCAACAATTGAAGCAGTCCCAATGTAATATAGCTACATCACTTCCTCAACTATTTTTCTCGTAGCCACCTCACACTTAGTGAGTCCTGAAAAGATAAAAATATAAGGAAATGAGCGACACTATGCTTAGTAGAGAAAACCATTACTCACCTTTAGGTTTTTATCATTACCACATTAAAACCTGCATGGTTAGTAGGTTACATCATATTCCAGATTATGAGGTTTATTATGATCACATCTTGTGGATACCATAGTTAATCATTACCAAGTTTCATAATTACACAATTATACAAATATTACCAATCATCATTGTTCTTAGGTATAATAGAGTATCACTCAACTCATCGAAAACCCAAATGGCATGCTTGATCACCCTCTAAAAATTCCAAGGGTGTTTTGGTGAGGGGACATCAAGCCCCGAGTCCTCACCAAGTCGATTCCTATACAGTGTGTTCTGGGACTTTCAACCCAAGGAAGCGTCATCACCTTCCCCCTATTTTACCTTTTAGGGTATTCATGCCCAAGGACGTAACCGCCGCCCTCTTCATGTCTCACCATTTCTCTATATTAAATCATTATTAATAGAGTCAGTTTTTCTAACCATGCTTCTCAATTTATAACATGTGTCAATTCATTATGTTCCTCGCCGTACAATACAAGACGAGTCCATGTCATAGTTTTATATGTGATACTCATATAATATCAGTTCAACATAGATATATATATTGCGGCAAAATAATAAATTTTAATTCTATAAAAACCTCACAAAAGATGAGTAATAAAATCCCTACCTTTCAAGCTTATCAACAATCTTTTAATCCTGGAATCAATTAACGTTAGCTCCATACTCCCTTGATTCTAAGGCGTGCATAAGGACAATTAAAACTAAAGCACAACATACAACTACATTCATAAATAAATCATGTGTAAACCTATCTTACTAGTATGCCATTAAAGCTTTTATGTAAATCTCTTTTGAATACCACAGTAAACAATTTTTGTCTTAACACAATATAAAATGTGAACAAGTAATCTATATGTTTTAGTCCCTAATAAGATTCATCAATCACTTAGGATAATATTGGAAAGGTTGCAAGACATTAAAGAATTAGGTGGTGAGCAAAGATGGGTTCTTGGTTCAGGTTAGCAGCTGGTATACCATAACAAACTGGCAGGTTTACTAGTTTTCAATCCAAAAATTGAATAATTCTTAGAAAATAAAATACAACTCCGATTTAGGTTTATGATAGCTCGTTAGAAAGCTTAGGATGCTACTTTTCAAATATGCAAACCAATTCATAAAATTCATTTTAATTTAATCCCAGAATTTCAAGAAATAGCCACTGCCCATAGAGGTATTACAAAGTTTACAATATAAATTTTCTGTCTAGGGCATATACACTTAGACTTTATACATATGCTCCAAAATAGCAACAAACATATACTTAGGTTTAAGAACGCAAATTTGAATAATACTTTAGTATAAAAGAAAATTTATAAATGAAAGACTAAATTTGTTCATAAGATTCTAACCTCGTATTATGGTTAGTTGGAAGCTTGAAATGGCTTCAAAACAGGTTCCTTTACTTCGGTATGACTGAAATTCTTGCTCAAATGGAGGTGATGGTGGCTGATTTTTATGGCTGCCTTGAAGAAGTTCTCTAAGTATTTTGCTTCAGCAAAGAAATGAGAAGAAGAGTGTGGGAACCGTGGAAGAAAAAAAAAGAAAAGATGAAGTCTTTGAAGATAAGTGATAGAAACAATTATGGAGGAGACATGTTGAAGCATGTCACGGAGGAAATAAAGAAAATGAGGGTCAAGAGTAGTTGGAAAAGATATCCTTATGTCTCATCTAGAGACTTTAACACACATAATGCCAATATGACATTTTTGAGATTTATTAGAAGTTCTAAGGCTTTTTAGTAAACATACTAAATAAATATAGGAGAATTTTAGAAAATTTAAAAATAGATAAAAATAAATATTGTAAAATAAATTTAAATGAAGCAATTTTTTTTTACACTAAAATTAATTTAATTACATTAATACCCGTTAGGAGAATAACGGGTGTCACAAAACTCTACATCTTAGCTTTTTTTTACATAAGTAAAATTTTAGTGATGAAGCGTTGGGGTCCAATTTAGAGAAGGCCAAATCATCAGCCCAACCATTGGGCCAAGCCTGCTTGAAGTCCAGTTCGTGTGTCGAGCCAAATGAGCCTATTCCTGTGAACGTTTATCTAGAGCTTGAAGTGTTTGTCTTGATCGTCAAAAAATTTGATCCACCCTACCTCTATGGTAGTTAGGATTGAAGTACTCGTCTTCTATGCAGATTAGTTGAAATAGTGCGAGTAACTGCCAAAAATGTTGTAAAATGATACACATCAAAATTTTAAAAATTTTTAAATCAAAGTCTTTTCCAAATAACAATTTTGCTATGCTAGGTACATAAATTAATAACATATCTTATGTAACTCTTTTGTGTACTGAAGGTTGTAGTAAACTGAGAAGAGAAGTGTGTTTTAGAAGTGTCTTTAACCAATTGATCTTCTTTGTTATCTTTATACATAATTGAAGTGTGGATAGTCATATGTTGTATAGTTTTCCTCCTGTGACTCTCCTTCCAACCACTTAAGAAAATCAAGAGCTAAAGTTCCAGATGTTGGACAATAGCTCTCTGGGAGTTTCATAATTTCTCTCACTAGAGTATTCACTTTTTGCTTCTCAAATGATCTAAGGATAATGGAAAATAGCTCCCCTTTTATAGTAGTTGGATCTAGAATTAGTCCTTATTATATTAGGCTTTGAAATTTGAGTTTGGATCAGTTTTGGACTTAAAAACACATGAACATGTTTTCTGTTAACCAGTCGAGGTCGATTGCAATACAAAGGTGTGGTCGACCACGCCATCGCGATCTAGGAGTTTGAATCAAATTCGAGCTCCTTAGGCTGATATGGTTAACCTAATCTCAACCAATTAGATAAATCATATCTTATGTGATCCTGGTATCTTTCAAAGAGCCTCAATTTTAATTCAAATAACCTAAAATAAAAGTTATCTGATTAAAATACTTATATAAAGATAAACCCATACAAATAAATTATATCCAAATAATTCAACATGTTTATCTTGAATTCATCAACCAATAAACCAATCATAAATTGTTAAATCCAATCAACTCAAATTTTAACCAATCTAATAATTAACATAAGTCACCAATATTTAGGAAAAACATACCGTATCATTACAGGAATTATTCTAAGCTAGCAAAGAGGACCAAATGGACATATACAGATCAAGTTTCTATAATTATAAAATAACATATTGTAGATATATATATTATATAATTATCAACTCTAACGCTACTACACTAAAAGCTTAGAGCTGCACTTTCGAACTATATAAAATTACAAAGCTCCAATAAGCTAATCACCCATGACATATCATAATATATAACACCTATAGGATATTCATAATTGGCTTAAAGATAAATTCTGTTTTACCTTTCTAATTATTTTTTTGTCTTATGTTCCATTATCTCACCATTAGAATACTTACTGTTCATAAATAATATATCATTTGATTACACCTATGTATCCAAATGGTTGAACACTCTAGTCTTTCAATTACAGGATAATACTTATAAGAAAATATCATTAACTATACAAAAAAGCTATGGATTTTATATCTATGAACAACGAATCTACATCAATCAAGAGTCACGTCTCTAACGCACTGGTATACTTACCATCATTAAATCAGAATATCAATCTTTGATATATCAAAAGATATAAGTCAAGAATACAGGCCCATTGTTCTTTTCAGGATTAAGACATTATACATAGGATTGTCAAAATTGAATTGATTTAAACAAACAGAATGATTAAACAAATCAATTTAATTTTTTGTCTCGATCCAATATATCGTCACCATAATATATGAATGTTTTTAGTCGTGGAGTCCCACTCCGATGACCATGAGAAGTCATCTTCTGTTAGGGATGTAGACAACATAACAATTTTAACATAAATAAAACGTTCAACTTTATTCCCTTGATTGCAGACCTTATCATTTAAATATCACCTTTAAGATTTATTCCTTTCACATAATCTATCTATCATATGCACGATCTTAAAGGTTTAGATCGACAGTCTCAGACTTTTATTTGCTTATCATATATTTAACAGAAATGGACATAAAGAGGACAATATTTAGTGTATGAATAATAAATAAACTCTTTATTGATTAAATGTCTCAAAAAACTTATTACATCATTTAATCCTTAAGGTACCTAGTCTTAAAAAAAGGAGTCATAATCCATAATATAAATAGTAAACCACGCTAAGTAAAACTTAAACGTGGGGACAATGATTATTAAACACATGTCCCACTTGCCTTTTTATCCACTCAAGGCCATTACCCTTTGCACGAGAACATAAGTATGCTGAGTTTGGCCCCTATAAATAGGCTTTGAACCCTTATCTAAAGGGGTATAGATTCACACATGCACATTCCCATCTTCAAGCACTAGGGCACTTACATCAAAGCGTTGGCATTTTTGTTTATGTTATTGATTCTTCCTCAAAGTGCCTAGACATTGTTGTACTTGCACTGGATTTTAATTAGCTAGTGAAGAGATTCCTAATAGTAGACGTAGCTTGAATTAAGTGAACCACTATTAAGTTTTAGTGTGTGGTATTTTTATTTAGCCTCTTCATTTCTTTGACTTTAAGCTTGTAATTCTTGTTATTATCTCTGACTAGCGATTATCTTGATTGATTCTAAGTTTCAAAGTCTTTTAGGACCTAATAATGATGATCGATGGCCTAATTAACTTTAATTTGTCTGTTAATTAAATACTAGTATGATTTAGCTTAATTGTAGATCCACACATCTACATGAAGTTAAAATATAACAAAATTTACAAATATAACAAGAATGATAAAAATTAATATAATCAAAATAATTATTAAGATTAATTCCATAAAAAATCCTTGAGGTTTACCCACAATCATACTTTAGTCCCTCGCTTTTAAATAGTCTCATTTTGATTCTTTACATATTACTTTATTTAAGTTTCGTACCCTTCGTTAGTTAGGTGTGAAAATATTTAATGTAAAATTTTAAATATGTCTCACATTGGTTTACAACCTATTATTTTGTTTCATTTTCGATGTGAAAATATTTAATATAAAATTTTAAAAATGTCTCACTTTGGTTTATAACCTATTATTTTGTTTCATCCCTTAGTTAGCCAAGAGTAATCTAAGTACAAAGTTTGAATGATCTAAGAAAAAAACTAAAATATAACAATTTTAATGCATCTAATTGAGACAAAAACAATTTTATTATATTGTTAATTGGATGAATTTTGTTTAACAAAAAAAAGGTAAGTTGAATTTTGAATTTCAGTGTATAAATATTGAATAATCGTGCAATTTAATTTGCAAGCTAAGCGCTATAGTTTATAGATATGTGTATGTTGATCTATATATTGTATTGGCTAATCGGGCAGCTGTTCATTATAGTTACTATTTGTATGTATGTATGTATGAATGTGTGTACGCGTGTATGGATGTACAATATACTAGTATTAAAAATTAAACTTATGTATGTATGTATGTATACCATATACGTTTTCGGACTAATATGATAAAATCTGTTATGGCTATAGTTACGTGCATCAAGATCATTGTATTTAGTTCATCGGTTTAGATTTTTTTTTTCAAGTTTGCTTATAGTAACACCTTGCTAAAAAATGGACCAAAAGTGAAATAAAGTAATAAATTGAGAATCAAAATACGACATTTTAAAGGTTTTTCGCTAAATATTTAATACCTAACTAATGGAAGGAAAAAAAAAATAGTATAAAATTTGACATTATTGATGATTATTACTTAATTTTTGCTATTTTATAATATCCTAAAAATTTTTCTAAATTTTAATTTCACTATAGAAACTTTGCCATGTGGTGCAATTTCCTTCCTCTCTCTCTCTCTATAAATGATTTGGGCTTTATGGAGAGTGTTTAAGAACTAAGTTACAACTTGAAGTTGAAACTTGAAGACTGTAGTATGTAAGAGCTTTACACTATAATATACTTTTACTTTATATTATAGCATGTAAGGGCTTTATATTATAGCAATTAGAATTTTGGAGTTGAAACTTGATTTCTAAACACACTCGAAAAAATCGTTTTAACTGCATTCTTTTAAAGACACAAATTTTAAAGTAGTTTGTTTTAATTTTCTTTTCTTTTATAAAATTAATTTTAATAATGAGATAGTCTTTTCTTTTCTTTTTCTTTTATTTTAATTGTAATAGATTCAGTCGTACAAAAGTTACCATTATCTAATGGAATATCTTCCATCCACACTGTGATATTCCATTTCACACTATGTCTTCTTTGAATTAAAGGAAATGCTTAACTAAATTATGATATCAGCTTTTTAGTGGGAACATAAATAATTTATCTTGCATCGTGTATGATAATGAAAACATGAGAGAAATTCGAAATTTATACAACCAACTTTTTTTTCCCTTTAAGTAGTAGCAGTTCACCTTGTTTACCACCTTATCTTTCTTATATTTCAAAAAAAATTATCCATTTTAAGAACCCAAATTAAAAAATTTAAACCTTTTACAATATTGCAATTTTTCTATTTTTAAAAATTAGTTGTTTATGGTACCATGTTATATTTTGACATTGATAATAATTTGCAATCTGCATTTTCAATATCATAGTTGTATGTTGTACACAAAAATCCGACCATTTTTAATATTTATCACATGCCATTATTATAAAGTTACAATTTTTATTGTAGCGTCCATAGTTATATGTTTTAATATAGACGTTTCATCTTTTTAAATTTAAAATCTTATTTTATTAGCATAAAATCACAATTTTAATGCTCTTGGTTATTGATTATTGGATTTTTTTTTCAATTTCATTAACAATGATAATCATTATTACAAAATCATAAATCTTTACGATAATGAATATATATACATACTATGCACAACCATTGTAAGACTTTTTTCATTTCTGAGGTTTTTTTTTTTAAAAGTGAAACTGACTTTATTTCATAAGTGAAATATGTACTAATACAATTGAGCTTATGTAAGTTGGCAGTCTTATTTTATTATTATAAAATTATAATATTTATATAACTGAAATTTATAGTAATACTTTTGTATAAATACTGTCCCTGTTTGACAAGCTCAGTTTTAATTATAATTACAGTTATAAACAGTGTAAAATTTTCACATGTTATAGTAACAATAAAAAAATACTACAATATAAAACTCTTATATGTTATAGTAAAAATAGTTCTAATCGTCCTTTCAAATAGGCTGTATTAATTAGATAGTTTTGTAATAAAATAAGATTATAAAATAGACATTAATATTTAGACATTAATGTTGTTAATTCAAAAAGAAAAAAACGTAGCAAAACTGTTTTTTTTTTTTTTTTTTTTTAAGGGAAAGTGATTTTTAGCCATAAGCCGGCTTATACGGCGTATATACCTTCGTGGCATAACGACAGGGGCAATATCGTCAACGAAAATATTTTAGCAATCCCTTTAAAATGTTGGTTTAAATCTGGTTGGCACCAAAAACTCCGAAATTTAAATGCCATAGAAATAAATAATAAATCCAATTTAATAATAAAATTCAAATTTAAAATCCAAATGTGTTTTATTCCGTGAACTGTGAGGCAGCGGTTAAAGAAAAAAAAAAACAGAAGAAGAAAAAGCTGCTTCTTCTTCATTCCTTCATACGCCTTGGATTTTCTTTCGTTTTCCCTCCCTACTTTCTCGGGCTTCGAACATCCATTGTCAGACTCTCACTTCGCAGCTTCATTACTCTTCACAAGCTCCTCAAGAATTTTAGGGTTTCATCTGAGAAGCTTCGTTCTACACGGTCTTCGTCCTTGCTTGTTACTTTGAAACTTTCCTCGTCAAAATTCAGAGCTCTGACAATTATCCAACTGTTTTGGCTGAGCCGTGGACAGATTTTTGGCTCTTTTTACCTCGATCGGAAGGTCTCGGAGAAATTCTGACTCGGTTTCGGTTTTTCCTGAGGTGAGTGGATCGGTTTGAGTTTTTTTGGAATCCGTGTCTGAAAATTTGAAGAAGTCTCTGCTTTCCGTTTCAAAAAACAAATATGGTGGAAAATGACGAAGATACGAATCTGGTGAAGATTTTGTTGTTGTTTTGGGGCCTAGTCGGGTTAAATTGAGGGTTTTGTTTCTAATAGTTGGTTCTGTGATGTCTTTCTTTTACATTTTTCTCAGCAGCCAAACATTACTTTAAAGCGTAAGATCTATAAGTGTCAAAGGACATTGTCTAATTACTTGGATGTCGAGGCTTTGTTACGAATCCGGAGGATTTCTCTGTCATGAACCATCTCAGGATGCCAAAATGGAAACTTTCTTTTCTTTTTTTTTTTTCCTTTTTCTTTCCTTTTCTTTTTAATTTTTTGAATTTACCTTGCTAGCGACTTGTGCTGGTTATTTTGATAAACTCGAAGATTTTGGGAAACATCTTCTCGTGTTAAGCTCGTCAGTTGTGACCCATAAGAGAAGAGCACTAGAGTCTGAACCTTCATTCATGGTCCCCGCCATTAAGCTCATCTGATAAGGCCTTGAGTGGGTCCTTTTAAAGTTTGATATGCTTTTTTTTGATTGAAAAAGTAAAGCCTTTTGATCCTAATTTTTTATTCCATATTAAATCTTGGTTTTCCAGAACTCTTCTGAGAAAATGTTCCAGAAATCTCGTGCACTGCCGTCCTTCCAGTCGATCAAATCGTTACCTGGCGATTTTAGGTTCATGGGTTCCCCAACCTCTGACCGCTTTGAGAAGTCGAGTGATGCAAAGTTAAGAAACAGTGATGTCACCTCATCATGTATGCCTGAAAATGGCGGTTCCGGGGATGAGGCTGTTGAGGGAGTTGAGAATAGTGTTGGCAACATGGACCAAGTGAATGAGGATTCACCTTATAGAAGGAACGTCATTTCCGCTGAAGACAGACCCTCAAGCGGTGATGAGGACTCGGATTCTGTAGCTCCACCTTTGCCATCGATCTCTGCATCTCGCAGAGAACATAGGTGGGGTGACACCGCCTCCTATGCTGCGAAGAAGGTATTTTTTGGCTTCTGGTATAGTTTCACTTTCCATGAAATGTACTGGAATTTTCTTAAGATACATCATAGAGTGTTGTTCTTTTCTGCCTGTGCAATTACACTGAATGTTTAAGCTTTCTGAGAAGGTACTTGTTGCTATTTTGATTTTGTTGTTGTTGTTTTTGTCATCATTGTCTTTCGCCGTCTTCTTCTTCTTCTTCTAACGACTATTGTTAGCATTATCATCGTTGTATCTATCAAGTAAAGTGGTGAACATCATGTTTTCCATTCTGTTGTGCTTATAACTTAAGTCACTTTGAGTCTCCTGGCCAAATTATGGACATTTTGAGAACATGACGTTGAAACATTGGATATATTAACCGACTTATTTTTCACAATTCCCTTTAGGATTTAGTATGTGAATATGAAATCAAATTTTCAAATCCTCTTACTTCATGATTTACCAAATTTTTTTTAAGTATTTCTTTGTTAGCTTTTGTCCCTGCTTGTCATCGTGAACAAATCTTCACAACTTTGTTCTGTCAATTTTGATCTTTATGGAAGATATTTCTTTTGTGGCTTTTGCAACAGAGAAACTGTCAAAAAAACTTCTCATGTGGTGTTGGTGGTTCAATTATAGATCTAATAGGATGGCTGATTGTTTCTTTGAGGCCATTAGAATTTCCTCCCGTTTTTTGTTTTAAAGAAATAACTGACATGAGAGATTCATAAAGCCACGATTTGAAGCTGGATATATTTTGACTGATATTGCCAGGGTTGAACTCATTAACAAATCTAGTATCTAGTATTTATTCATTTCAGTTACACGTTTCTTACTGTCTCAGAAGCTCCAATCTTGGTTTCAACTTCCAAATGGGAGATGGGAGTTGGGGAAGATAATTTCAACCTCGGGGGCTGAATCTGTTATATCACTGCCTGATGGAAAAGTAAGAGAACTTTGGCTACTCTTGAACAAGATATTATCTGTTTGCAGTTAGATGTTTGATTCAATTTTGTTTTATTTCTCTCTTGTAGGTTACAAAGGTAAAAACTGATAGGTTGGTATCAGCAAATCCTGATATCCTTGATGGTGTAGATGACCTCATGCAACTAAGTTATTTAAATGAGCCATCGGTGTTGTACAATCTTGAGTACAGATACAATCGAGATTTGATTTATGTGAGTTTTTAAATTTGTAATCTAACTTCACTTTGACATTTACTTAGAAATATTCCTTTTTCTTAATGCCTTTATTTATAATTGTGTGCTTTGCAGACAAAAGCAGGGCCAGTGTTGGTCGCTATTAATCCCTTTAAGAAAGTTCCTTTATACGGAAATGAGTATATAGAAGCATATAAGCGTAAAACAATTGAAAGCCCGCATGTGTATGCCATTACAGATACAGCCATCCAGGAAATGATACGAGGTGTTACTGTTTAAGTACTTTAAAAATTATGCTTTCAGCATTTGAATCTTGCCTTAAGAATTGTCATTAATATTTGGACGTCTTTCTCTCTCTTTGTTCCAGATGAAGTAAATCAATCAATCATCATAAGGTAAGTGCAGATCTGCTTTAAGTTTTGATATTGTATTTGCACTTTGCAGCTGAGCCTGTTATCCATTTGTTGCTCCTGCAGACATTATGAATTTGTTTTTTGACTCATATAACTTGTATCTTTTTGTTTATTTGTTTGCTCGCTTTTGATCCCCTGTGGAATCCATGGTGCTTTTTGTTTACTCTTCTTAAGTTCGTCTTGGAACTGAATTACTGAAGTGTAAGAATTGCTTGTGAATTGTATCGTGGGTCTCATGGTCTGTCCTGGAGTACCACCCTAGTCATATGCACTTAGACTTCAATATGGACTTTAGAGTCCAAAGCACAATTATTTACTATGTTTGTCAGAATTGTGCTGGTGAATAGCTCTGTCAATGTCAGCATTCGAATGCTTTTTTGATAGATCAGATTTAATGTGGGATCTTTATAATTTGTTCTAATGGTCAGGTGATCACCAGTTCTTATTTCTCTGGTGTTCCTTCAAGGACTTCTTGTCCTTCTTTACTTTTACCTTTTAATCCATTTTTCTTCAATAAAATTTTCTGCTGCTTATAAAAAAAAAATGTTCACAATGTAATTTTGTTTACCATATATTCTTTTTGTGCCTCAGTTGGACAATATTTTACCAATTGAAGGAAAGAGGGGTAGATGAAAGATTAGTTCAATTTAATTTGATCGTACAATCTGCTCTTCCTTTTCAAACATGTTTGTTATATGTTTGAGTAATGCGTATTTTTGATGTTCTTCGAGTAATGAACTCCTGGTGTGGATTACAAAACCTTATGAATAAGAATTTTTTTTACTAGCAACAACATTCTTTATTTGTCCAGTGGTGAAAGTGGAGCGGGGAAAACTGAAACGGCAAAGATAGCGATGCAATATTTGGCTGCACTTGGAGGTGGGAGTGGGATAGAGCATGAAATATTGAAGACTAACCCAATCTTAGAAGCCTTTGGTAATGCAAAAACATTAAGAAATGACAACTCAAGTCGTTTTGTAAGCTCCTTTGCCTTGTACCCTCTTTTTCTTTGGGTTAACTTACTTTTATTAAGGGATAGCGGCTGTATTCACCATGAAAGAGTTGAAAATTGTGAATTCTTGCTGCATAAGCTAATAATCTGATAACAATCTGGCAGGGAAAGTTGATTGAGATCCACTTTAGTGAAACTGGAAAAATATCTGGTGCCAGAATTCAAACCTGTAAGTTAATTGGTTTGCTCAAAGTCCCTTAATGAAACCATATTTACCTATTTTCTTAACTATTGAAGCTGATCTTTATTTTATTGTTTCTTGTGCATCAGTTTTGCTTGAAAAGGTAATTCTCCCCTCCTCTAAACTATGATCGTTGCTGGTTTTCTAAGTGACTTTAGATAATTGGTCTGATTTTTCATCAACAGTCTAGAGTGGTTCAATGCACGGAGGGGGAAAGGTCATACCATATCTTTTATCATCTTTGCGCTGGTGCTCCACCTGCACTTAGAGGTAGATATTTATTTGCCAGTTTTCCATCTCTGTTCATTGATGGATTTTACTTATAGAAGGTTAGCATCGATTCTATGTATTTATAATTAGTTTTCTCCAAGATTTGACAAGTGAGGCCGAGCAGAGAATACAATTTTGCCGTTTGGGATTTGGTCTTCTAGTAGCTTATGACATGTGGTCATCCCATTTTTCATTTTACAGCAAATAACTTATTTCTAGGACCCAGATAATTCCATATTTGACTTACTGAAATTTTAATACCTTTTGCTTGTTCTTTTTCTGTAGGTCTCACTGACAATTTAATTAAGGCACTTAAAGTCTAAACCAAATACTTCATTTTTCTCAGCCTGAAATGATAATCTCTCTCTTTCCCTTGCACGTACTGTTCCATCCAATATGTTTAAAATGTTCACAAACACAACTATAAATGTCTCTGTTAGTTTTCCAGCCAAAAAAAAAAAAAAACTGTATCAGTCACTGTAAGCAGCTTCCTTGTAGTGCGGCATGCTGTCTAATGATGTTCCTTTTTCCCTAATTTTTTTCCCTTCCAATTTTCTGTGGCAGAAAAATTAAATTTAAGGGATGCAAGTGAGTACAAGTATCTGAGTCAGAGCAGTTGTTATTCAATTACAGGGGTTGATGACGCTGAGCAATTTTGTATAGTTATGGTATCTTTTTCTGAACTTGTGCTTTCTTTCAGATTTGAAACTTTTATTTTATCTTGCATTTTTTATCTTAGAAATTTCTTGACTTCTGCATATGAATTTAGCGTGGTTCTTGTTGTTTTAGGAAGCTCTGGGTGTTGTTCATATAAGCAAAGGAGACCAAGAAAGTGTTTTTGCAATGCTTGCTGCAGTGTTATGGCTGGGAAACATCTCTTTTAATGTGATAGATAATGAAAACCATGTTGAAGTCGTGGAAGATGAAGGTAAGCACCTTCAAGAAGCTAAATAGAAAAATGTCTGCCAGAGCACAAGTATGATTTTGCATCATGAAACATGAAAATTGCTTCTATTTTCAATTTGGATGCTCAAACATTAAATCTTTAGAAGCAGGGATACGATGCAGCAGCAGCTTGCTAATACTAACTAAGATATATTTCTATGTATGTGTATTGTCATAGTCATTTAAAGCACGATAGAACTAAACTTAGCATTTTTAAGACTTCATTTTATATTATGTTGGAAAAGTTTATCTGCACATTACTGCAGCAAAATTCTCCAGTAGTATTGAGCATAAATGAAAATTGAAACTGCCATGGCTGAAAATTGGAGTTTCAACTTTCAATACTGGTTTTTGTTGGTAGCATCTGAAACAGAAACATCTTCCATGTTACATTTGCACCAAATGGGGCTTTCTTTATTGAGTAGAATTTCTTAAGCCACTAAAATTAGACTTCGACTGAGATTAGAACTGGTTGGTGTTTTACTTCTTTTGGCTGTTTTGGCACCAGCATCATAAAGTTTCCTCATTGGTTTGTCAAAAATTTCCTGTCTCATGAGTTGAGCTTTGTTTGATCTTATTGAAGATTTCAAATTTCATTTACAGGTCTATCTACTGTTGCTGAATTGATCGGATGCAACGTTGAGGAACTTAAAGTAGCTTTGTCAACTCGCAAAATGAGAGTTGGTAATGATACTATTGTCCAGAAGCTGAAACTATCACAGGTAAGCAGTGTTTTTTCCTTTGAAGAAACATGTTTTGATTACTCTTTCTAATAAAATTTAGCCTTGTTATATGTGTTTGACATGTCTTTTGGCTTGCAAGATGATATTTTTCGATAGTTTGTAGAGGCTGATCTTATATTTCCTATCTCACACGTGATTATGTCACATATCAAGGATTTATTTTTTAACCAAATGTGTTCAGGATTATCTTATTTTTCCTGTCTCAACATGTGGTTATATCACATTTCAAGGACTTGTTTTTCATATTGACAATCATTGAGGTAGCTGTCTGCTTGTCCTCAATATATCATGAATCTCTCTCGTCATTTGTTGCACGATTATCAATTTATTTAATCTAGTGGCAAGCAGATTTTAGTTGTTTCTTGGCACCTATCTTCTCTTCCTTTTTTCTTTTTTTTGATAAGCTCGTCTAGTTAATAACTAAAGTTTTTGTTGTTTGTAGTTATCTTTCTTTTTTCCATTTTCATTTCTGTTTCAGTTTTTTGTTTTTTGTATTTTGTTTTGTTTTTGTTTTTTTTTTTTCGTGGTCATCTTATATACATTAATAATTCTGCTGTTTTATCAGGCTGTTGACACGAGAGATGCTCTAGCAAAGTCAATTTATGCTTGCCTGTTTGAATGGCTGGTTGAACAAATTAACAAATCACTTGCAGTAGGCAAACGGCGTACTGGCAGATCCATTAGCATTCTTGACATTTATGGCTTTGAATCATTTGATGTATGTTTCAACTATTCTTTACTCACAAACAACCGACCCTCCCTCCAACCCACACACACCCCACCACCCACCTGCACCCACACATCTCTCTGTATATGGATTATATTAGTTGCTTATATTTATTTACGCCATTTAATGTTTTCTACAGAGGAATAGTTTTGAACAGTTCTGTATTAATTATGCCAATGAGAGATTGCAGCAACACTTTAATCGTCACTTATTCAAGTTAGAACAAGAGGTAACTATCCCATACTTGTGTCACAGAATTGTTTGAATTACTAGTATAACTCTTGAGTAATCGTTGGTTGCATAACATTTAATTGTTTTACTTTCAGCAAAGTATAGTTTGCATATGATACCTAGACCATCTAGCCATACGAGGAATAAAACCTAAAACATCTTCTCTTGATTTATATTTCTAATAAAAAGATAAATTATCTAGGATAGTTATAATCTTTAGAATTCTGAAATCTTGCAATGAAGTTTACTAAAGCTAATCTCCTTGCTGTGTAGCTCTATGGAAATGATTTTTCTTTTCTAAATGACAACTTTGTTAAAAATTATACAGATATATATCTTAACAAGATCTCTCTCTCTCTCTCTCAAAAGAAAACTGTCTCTTCATGTGAAAGGAAAAACAAAATTATGAATTCACTTCTTCACTTACCTCATTTTCAATATCTTAAACTCTATTCTAGACTGGAAAACAAATTGCATTGCTTTTGGCCTGGGAGATTATAAGAATCGATGCATTTTTTATTCTTTAATCCTTTTTGTGTAAGAATTTAGATTTTGGAATGAGATCCTAAAGAGTGATTTCAATCCAAAATTTGAATATCTTAAGTAACACTATGATGAGCTAACTATGCTAATGGAAAACTGTGTTTGGGTATGTTTTTGAAAGCGTGTATTACGTTATAAGCCTTAGAAAAGGAAAACGGAAATGAGAAAACAACTTTCAACCGTTTCTATTTCATTAACAAAAACCATTCTCATCAATTTTTGTTTTTGTTCTTGTTTCCAAAGCATTTGCTAACCAAATGTTATTTAGGAAACGTTTTCAGTTTCATGCCTCAAAAGACATGCAGAAACATTTTTAAAATTACCAAAAACACTACCAAATATCTGGAATATGGCAGTCTGAGAATTTGTTTCACAGTGCATCGTTTTCAGTTTTTAGTTGGATAGAGTTCACCAAATTAAGAAACATGGGCACGGTAAATCCATGATTGATTTTGTAGGGGATCTTGATTAAGTTGAGACCTAATAGTGAAAGTTCAGGCAAAAACAAAATATTTTTTAAAATATTTTATTTAGAGAGTCCATTGTCTACTCTGTACCATATTCTTAAACCAGTCCAGATATATATATATATATATATATATTTTTTTTTTTTTTTCTTTAAAATAATTTATCATAGAGCTTTAAAACAAGAAGGCTAAGCACATGCTTATGTTCTTCTCCTGATTAATTTTTTTTAGGAATATATTCAAGATGGGATTGACTGGGCAAAGGTTGAATTTGAAGACAACCAAGACTGTCTTAGACTATTTGAAAAGGTTAGTCGCTCAGTGTAACGTAACGAGTCTTGATAGCCTTAATTGAACTTATTATGATAGCATGTTTTGGAATCAATTTATTGTCTCATATTCCTGAATTTTCCTTCACCTTTGCAGAAACCATTGGGATTATTGTCTCTTTTGGATGAAGAATCCACTTTCCCTAATGGCACGGATTTGACCTTTGCCAATAAGCTTAAGCAACATCTAAATTCAAGTTCTTGTTTCAGAGGGGAACGAGACAAAGCATTTACTGTCTCTCATTACGCGGGGGAGGTATTGACTATGTCATAAATACGTTCCACGTCCTTATTGTTCTTTATCATTGTTGTCTTTTGTTATTAAGGAATTTGAATTTTGGATAGCGAAATTTGTTTAGGTTCTTACAAGTTCTCAATACGTTTGGATTTCCCCTGTGCACGTGTACTTTTACTTTGGCACAGGTTTATGCCAAAATTTTGAAAATGGAAAACGTTTGACAAACTTATATAAGTTTTCATTATTTTCCAAGTTTGTGGCTATTAATTTGGACTGGGGCACCAATCATTCCTTTTTCGTTGGTTGCTACAATGCTGTTATGTTGAAGCCTGCAATTTTAAGCCCTTTATCTGTTTGTGGTCCTTTATTCTCTCTTTGTTTATCGGATCTGTTTGTGGTCCTTTATTCTCTCTTTGTTTGTCGGACTCTTTCTCTCATCATAGTTTGTCCACTCCTTTGCAAGGACTTGGGATTTTTTAGTTTTCTAACTAAGCTATCTTGCTAGTTAAACATAGCTGGTAGATCAATGCAAAAAGGCTTGTATCTTCCTAGTTTACTTTGTCTTTCCATTTTATAATTTTGTTTTGATTTCAATACGGTCCTCTCTTACCACGAGGAAGAGTCACGCATGGTAGCATTTAAAAGTTGACAAAGAAAGGCTGTTTCTTAAGTCAGTTTTCGAACTGTGGTTGAGTTTTGTAACGATAACATTGATTCATGTCAGATTTCAGAGTCTTCGAAAAATGACCTAAAATCTCTGTAAATTTTTTGTTTTTGCAAAATACTGTTATTTTGTGTTTTGATTTTAGAAGATCCTTTTTTGGTTCGATGTGAAAGTTTGATTTTGATAACTTGTTCTGTCTACCTAACTGTTTAATAGTTGCACTGGATTCTTCGTGCAGGTCACGTATGACACAAGTGGATTTCTGGAGAAGAACAGAGATTTGCTACACATGGATTCCATTCAACTTATGTACTCGTGCTCATGCCACCTTCCTCAGAAGTTTGCTGCCAACATGCTCGCTCAATCTGAGAAGCCTGTTGTTGGTCCTTTATACAAATCAGGGGGTGCAGATTCCCAGAAACTAAGTGTGGCTGCAAAATTTAAGGTAGCTTAAAGTGTCTCAAAACTTGATATAATTCCTATTTCACTGACACTCAAATTAGTTTTTCCTTTTTTCTTTTTTGCTGAAACTGAAATTAGTAATTGGACTCACCTCTTGTTTATATTGCTTGTAAAGGGTCTGCGACCATGGTGTCGAGCGAGTACACTACGGTAATACTGAGAGTCTGATCATACTTTTGATAGGAATTAGTATCATGATGTCAATGTCCACCATCATGGACAGTCAAATAAGTACACTAAGACAGAAAGTTGGCATATGTTAGAAAGGTGCAAAAAACGATGAAGGGATTTAACTTGATTGAAAATGAAGGTCCTACGGCTGAGAGTAATCTGTAGTATTACAGTTGACAAAAAGTTTTGGATGTCAATGAAAAAGAGATGGGAGGATTAGATACGGCTGACAAAAAGTTTTGGATGTCAATGAAAAACAAAGACATGGGAGGATTAGATGACTGAGAATCACCACAAGGTTGTAAAGTAATTGGGTCCATTCTTCTGTCAAGCATTGTGTAGCTTGCCTCCTTTTTATCTTTCTATTATGATGCTCTCCCTTGACCCATGTTTATACCAGGGGGTCCAATACTGGTTTCATTATCCTTTCACCCCACAATGTACATTTCAAATATGGGGATCACTCCTTTTCTCTTACTATTATGATGCTCATTTGACCCTCATTTATATCCTTTTGTTCCACAATGTACATATCAAATAGGGGGATCATTTTTATTTGTGCAATGTTCTGAACAAAGAAAAAAAAGAAAAAAAAGAAAAAAAAAATATATATATATATATTAGAATTTTTTTAATGCTTGATGCAAGTTCTTTTTTGCCGCTTCACCATATAGAAAGCAAAACCTCATTGGTTAGTCCAAGTAGAGGCCCAAAGAGAAGGAATTGAATAAGGTTCATTGTTTGGTCTATAATCTTACCATGGGGGAAAAAAATTAAAATTTGGGAAATCAAATGGAACAAATGAATGCTGGAGAACATGACATGAGAGTGCCATTTAGCCTCTTGAATGTATTTGTAGAGAGAGAAAAAGCCTCTTGAATGTATTTGTAGAGAGAGAAAAAGATAAGTGCCATCTATGCACGCGCACACGCACATATTGGAACCAAACAACGTTCAAAATCTCATCTAATCTTTATAGTCATTTAATTAACCGTCTGTTTTTGAATTTAGGGTCAATTATTCCAGTTGATGCAACGTCTAGAGAATACCACCCCACATTTCATACGTTGTATCAAGCCAAACAATCTTCAGTCTGCTGGATTATATGAGCAAGACCTTGTTCTGCAGCAGCTTAGATGTTGTGGAGTTTTGGAAGTGGTCCGAATATCAAGGTCTGGTTTCCCTACAAGGATGTCACATCAGAAGTTTGCAAGAAGGTAATAAAAACATTTCTTTTGTGCTAAGGACATTAGAGTTTTGTGTTGTGTATTAAGTGCTGTATCTAACTGTTTTCCATCTTTGGTGGTGGGTTTTTTTTGTTTTAAATTTTGCATTAGATATGGTTTTCTTCTGTTGGAGAGTGTTACATCTCAGGATCCACTTAGTGTTTCTGTCGCAATTCTTCACCAATTCAATATTTTACCTGAGATGTATCAAGTTGGCTACACAAAGTTGTTTTTCCGAACTGGACAGGTAAGTTTGGACCTTTACCTTTTCTTTCAGAGCGTCTCTAATTTTCAATTTTCTAGGACTCTTGAAATTGTGAGTTCAGACAATGAGACAAATATAATGACATCTGTAATTTGTATGACAAATCCAATGACTCTGTAATTTGTATTTTCATTGTCAGGTTTTAGGGAATCATTAAGTTGAAACAATCAAATTGTAAAACAATTTTCTAACTGTATTCTGGCATGAAGAAATGTTCTTTCTTTTCCTGTCTATCTTATTATCTTTCAATTTTTAAAAATCAAAGAGAATGAGAATCCTAACCATGGTCCGATGCCTATAACAAGGCCAAAAGTTGTTGAAATGTCTAATAAAGTTGGTGAGTGTTTACTATTTGTTGCTCATAGCTTTACTGTGATGACTATTTGTTTTGGAGGGAGGGAGGGAGGGAGGGCTCTACTTTAAGCCATATTTTCATGGGCACTGTGAGTTTAGGCCTGTGTTTGTCATTTTTATTTTCCTGGATATCTGGTCACAAAAGGAAACTCATTTTAATATTGTTGGAACAGTTGCTGTGGCATTTACAATGCGTACCACTTTCAATTTGTCAAAAATGATGTGCTCACTGAATTCTTGTTGTATATTCTTAAATTGTAAAGCAGGCTTATGTAGTAATATATTAACCAACGAAAGGTTTTATCTCGAGAAGAACTAATGGTTTGATGCTAATTTATACATCTTGATCCATATTTTGCTTACTATTGTTATCTGTGAATTTAAATGTCGAGGCAGTCTTTCTATCAGTAAATGATTGCATGTCCTTAATGTTCCTTACTGTTAGTAATTTAAAATGATAAACGAAAATCCATGTAGATTGGGATGCTCGAGGACACAAGAAACCGTACCCTTCATGGTGTTTTACGTGTTCAAAGCTGCTTTAGAGGACACCAAGCTCGCTGTTATCTAAAGGAGCTCAGGAGAGGAATAATTACACTTCAATCATGTATAGCACTAATTATTGATTTCCCCCTCATTTATTTATATATATATTTTTATTTTTAAAGTTTGGTCAACTTTTTCTTGTTCGATAAGAAGAGAACTTGAGAATTTGTGAAACAAATCTTTTAATTCATTCATGCAGTTGTACGGGGTGAAAAAGCCAGAAGGGAATATGAAGTCTCAATACAGAGGCACAGGGCTGCTGTTATCATACAAAAGAAGGTTAAGAACAGAATTGCGAAGAAGAATTTGAAGAGTATTCATGATGCATCAATCGTGATACAATCCGGTACACTTATTATTGTGAAACTGCTTGATCTCTGATTACAGTGATTAGTTTATCCACCTGGCTTTATTTATTTGTTCGTGATAGTTTTTCCATCGTGGTCAAACAAAAAAAAAAGAAAAAAAAAAAGGTCTCTAACCCCAAAGAGGTATAGAATGGTTGAATGCAAATCGGCATTCAGTTTGACTTTATGACGTCAATTTCTTTGTAATGATTTATGAAACTGACACATCAGGGGTGATTTTATCTTAAAATATTAGTATTTAGGAAAGGCTCATTTTCTAAACTAAGGATATTGAGGACTGGGAGATTTTTCTTTAGCTGTTGAAGCGAACTTCTTCCATCCGTGAGGTCTTAGTGTCCAGCTTTAACGTCAACTCTAAAGTCTAAACCAATCTTCCTGTACTCTTCATAATTTCCTTGATATAATTTTGCAGCTATTCGTGGCTGGTTGGTTAGGAGATACTCTGGAGATATTGGACTATTGAAGCTTACCAGCACGAAGGTATGGCTCGATTATTTTTTTGTTTGTTTGTATAGTAATGAATCTTTGTTATAGCTTTTCTCTTTTGAATTATCATGTCAAGTCTTTGTACTCCTTAGGATATTTTCACACCATATAGAGGCAAAAAAGTCCATATGTGTTGATTAAGATTTAAATTTGTGTATTCTTTTCTCTTTCATAGATTATATTTTTGATGTAGGATTTGTAAAATCAAACATGCAAATACATTTTGTTTGTCAGACTTCACGAGTTCATTGTTCATACAGGCAAATGAGTCAGACGAAGTGCTGGTGAAGGCATCAGTACTTGCTGAATTGCAACGCCGTGTTCTCAAGGCTGAAGCTGCTTTGCGGGAGAAGGAAGAAGAGAATGATATCCTCCATCAGCGTCTCCAACAATACGAGAATCGATGGTCAGAATATGAGTTGAAAATGAAATCCATGGAAGAAGTATGGCAGAAACAAATGAGATCCCTACAGTCGAGCCTCTCTATTGCTAAGAAGAGTCTAGCAATTGATGATTCAGACAGAAATTCTGATACTTCCGTCAATGCTAGTGAAGACCGAGAGAATAGCTGGGACACAGGAAGTAATCATAAAGGTCAAGAGAGCAATGGGGTAAGGCCAATGAGTGCAGGTTTAAGTGTTATAAGCCGGTTGGCTGAAGAATTTGAGCAGAGGAGTCAAGTATTTGGCGATGATGCCAAGTTCTTGGTGGAGGTTAAATCTGGTCAAGTTGATGCAAGTCTAAATCCTGACAAGGAGCTGAGAAGGCTGAAGCAGATGTTTGAAGCTTGGAAGAAGGATTATGGGGCAAGACTTAGGGAAACAAAGCTCATTCTGCATAAGCTTGGAAGTGAAGAAGGTAACGTTGATCGGGTGAAAAAGAAGTGGTGGGGAAGAAGGAACAGTACAAGAATAAACTGAATCAGAAGCACTGTAATTTGGATCTGATCATATATAATTTAAGTTCTTTTTATTTTCTACAGTGAGGAATGAAGTTGCTTTCTAGAAAAGTGAAGAGAGAGATTGGCAAGGAAAAATACTACGAGGGTTTCAAGACTTGTTATCTGCAATTGGGCTAGTTCTCATATTGTTTTTGCTAGCCCCCCTTGTCTGTTTATGGTCACGGTTGTTGCACAGAGAAATTGTGACACGAGTTTTGTTGTTACAAACGATTTGGTGCATTACAGAGCTAAGTGCAATTTGTATATCATTTTTCATTTATGGCAAGATATCTTTTCACTGTGATAATGGTGTTGCAGTGGAATAACAATGTTATCGAATGCTTAATTAGAACCCTATTGGCATGTTTGATGGAAGGTTCTGGTTGTTTCTTGCTTGGCCTTTTGACAGGCACAGATCAATTCCTACTTGTGGTCAAGAATTGATACCTAAACAGTCTGAAATGATTGGCTCGAAGAGAAGTGAAATGGAATGAGGGAATTTTTATTGGAAATAGACTAAAAGAGTACGGATAATCTGAGGAATACACGAAACAAGCGGACCCGGACCCTAACAAACTCTAGCTCTCGCGCCAAGCTCGAGCCGCAACAAACCGAGAAATGAATTTCCTCTTCCCACCAAACCAATTCCCTCCCCACAGGACTAAAAAACCTCTTTACCCTTGCTCCTTGCGCTTCCTAACACACGTCACATGGATTTGGAGCTTCTCAAGCCTATGCAATTAACTTATTTGTTATTTAGGTGCTGCATAAAGAAGCCGTATAATTCTTTTTAGGATCATTTTAATAAATCTTTCAAACTATGTACGCTAATCCAAGTTTTTTTCCTCTGATTGCCGAAAACGTTTAAAACAATCCTCGAATCTTTAAGAACAATTGAAACAAGCCCCTCTATCGTATTCCATCTTTAATCCGAATGGATTTATTGATGTGGTATCTAGGGCCGGCTCAAGGGTAACGTTGCGGAGGCAACAGAACTTTTAACTTGCCATTTGATTTTGAAAAAAAGAAAAATTTTAAATTAGTATATTGTATTATATCGAAATATAAGTTTGGTATTGTATATTTTAAAATATTTTATCTTAGTATATCGATTTTTTAGAAAGTTTTTTTTTAGTATCTAGAGGTATTTTTTTGGTACTAAATATACGTTTTTTGTACCTTTTTATGTCTCAAAAAATACATCTGGGCACTAAAAGAGATTTTCTAAAAGGTCGAAGTACTGACATAAAATATTATTAAATTTATGATACCAAATTCATAAATCAACAAAACATAAAATACTAAATTGAAATTATCCCTTGAAAAGAAATTATAGTCAAAATCTTGTACTAAATAGTACAAATTACAAAACTTCCACTTAAAAACGAATTTACGTTTGCGTTTTTAACTCTTATAAGATAAATAACGTTAAAAAAAGAAGCTAAGTTCCCAATTTTGTGATGAACCCACCTTTGAATTGTCTTTTCCATCTCTTCTCAAGTTTTTTTAACCAAGAAAAAAGGAACAAAAATGATATATTATCAGCTTTTGTTCCGTTTCTTCTCACTCCTTTCTTTACTTAATATCTTTTCATTTTCTCCCCTAAAACTTCCTCCCAATTTTGTTGGCAAAAGCACTCCAACGTTTCTTCAAATTAATTTTGGATAGAGCTTGGAAACTGAAAGAAAAAAGCCAATAGCATTCTTACAATTCCAGGTTTCATTGTTTCTTTTATTATCTATTTAGTGAAGTGTATTATCTTATTATTTATTTGTTCTTGTTTGGGATATTTCTTGTTGTGTTAGGGTTTGTCTTTGATTTTTAGTTACAAAATGTCTAGTAGGAAATATGAATCTAGATATGACAAATTGAAGAAAAAACGAAGATTAGAAAAACTAATTGAATCTTAAAAAGGAGCCCTTGATAAGTTTATAACAACCAACAAGAAGGATGTTAGAACAAGTGAAAATTTAGAAATTGAACAAACAAATGCAAAAGAAATATGTGCTCATGAAGTGGTCATTGAATCAGCATATAGTGATGAACTCGTTAATAATGAAAAATGTGATGTTAAAGTCGCTAATGAGCATTAATCTCAATGAAATGTAGAACAAGAGGACATACATGAAGAAACCAACGACATCAATAAATATTCAAATAATATTCCTTTTAACATTTATAATCCGGGAAAATGGGAAGAGATTGACACTAAGTTGAGAGACTTATTAGTAGATAATGGTCCAATTAGAGCAAATGATATGAACTAATGTCATCGAATGCTTAATTAGAACCTTTTGGTATGTTTGATTAAAAGTTCTGGTTGTTTCTTGCTCAGCCTTTTGAGAGGCACAGATCAATACCTGTGCTAAGAATTGATACCAAAACAATCTGAAATGATTAGCTAGAAGAGAATTGAAATGGAATGAGGGAAATTTTATTGGAAATAGACTAAAAGGGTACTGATAATCTGAGGAATCCGCCAAAGCCTCCTTTGAGCAAGTGCTCTACGCCAATAACTAGAAAATTCCTTGATCTCTTTGTTCTCCCTCATTGCTCTTTTTTTTGCTGACTCGACCAACAAACTCTGAGAGACTCTAGCACCAAGCTCCCAAGTAATGAGTTTCCCCTTCCCGCCGACCCAATTACCTCCCCACACGACTGAGAAACCTCTTTACCCTTGCTTCTTGCGCTTCCTAACACACGTCACATGGATTGGGAGCTTCTCAAGTCTATGCAATTAACTTGTTTGTTATTTAGGCGCTGCACAAAGAAGCTGCATGGTTCTTTTTAGGATTGTTTTCATAAATCTCCCAAACTTGTACGCTAGTTCAAATGTTTACTCTATTTGTCTAAACCGTTTAAAGCAATCCTCGAATCTATAAAAACAAGTAAAACAAGCCCCTCATCGAATCTCGTCTATAATCTCAATGGATTTACTAATGTTGTATCCATTAAAAGACCAATGCCACTTCTATATGTAAAGAAAAGCCCGCCAAGTTACAATTTCATTCCTGCAGTCCAGTAGGAATAATTGTTGGGAATATCAGTTGATCTTATATCATCATCATTTTTTAGAATTTTTAATCTTATTTTTTGTGTTGTCATTTATTCTAAAAAAAATGTGTATGATTTTCTGGGATATTAGAAACTAATTACTAAATATTTCTGGGTCCTTTTTATTGAGTTTTCCGATTTATTTTCATTCATTATGATGGGTTTTGACTTTCAAAAGTTGGAATCTACTTGGTTTGATTTTTTTGGCGACAATACAACGTTTCGACAAATTAAACGGCGAAGCTTGTAAAACTAAAAAGCTCAATGCGTTCATCATATGTGTAAAAGACAAATAGCAAGAAGAAGTTAATTTCACCGACAGTTTATTTCACCATTGGATTTATTTGACATCGAGGAATACATTTTATTAGATGACAATATCAACCGACGACGGATTTTTAAAAATGACTTTAAGAAAAAGTTTTTTTTAGATAAATTTTTTTTTGACAGTTTTTTAGTATTAAAAAACAAGTTTTTTGGGCATAAAAACTGCTCCAGTTTTTTTTTTCCTTTCCTTGTTATAATTTTTTTTCTTATTTTTTTGAAAAAAACTAGAACAGTTTTCCTATACAGAAAAACATATTTTTTAGTAAAAAAAAGAGGTCATTTCTCTGATTTAAAATTTTTTTTTGGCTCTTTTTTGAAAATATCCATATCAATACGATGATTTTCAAAATCGACAAGTCAACGTGCAATTAAATAAATAAAAGCTCAAGTTGCCCTTTAAAAAAATAAAAATAAAAATAAAAGTTCAAGGTGGTAAATTGAGTATTTTATGTATCTTTTATATTATACAATCTCTATGATTCTTATTTACATCAACTTTTTGTCACTACCCGGAGATTAGGCTGTGACGTGTAGCCTTCGTTTGAAAAGTAATTTGAATTTGAGAAAAAAGTCAAGAAAATTTAAACTTGTTTTCCTTTTTATTTTCAAAACAACAATTTAAATAATAAGGATAAGAATATCTAAATAAATTTCAAACCGAGTATCCACATTTAATGTTTGGAAAATGATTTTTAACCTTTTTTATGAAATAACAATTTTGCCCTTGGATGGTTTTAGTTTTAGGATGTAGCGATATAGCACTAGATTACTCCCATATAATCCACAGATATAATTATGCACACATCCGACGTCAAACCACAGTCTAGGATAGTAAATATCACAGAGTGAAATGAAAACGTGAAGTTTAGATTACATTACATGCCTTCAACTAAAATACAAATAAAATTGAAAAGATAAAATGCCAATCCGAAATGAGGTTCCACACAGCCTCGAAACAACTACCATCCAAGCTTACTCTGAGTCGTTGTTAACTTCGCCTGGATAGGGCTAAAATGATAGAAAAAATGAGCGGAAGGCCTAATAGGATATATTTTATCAAAACTTGAATGTTAAACAATAAGATTTCAAATTCACAATAAATTCTAGGTGTTGATTTACCATAAATTTTCTTTTGTAATCTTTTTTGTATATTATATATATAAACATATCATATATCATTTGCCATTCAATCATCCAGACATGGAGTGCCCCCTGGCTAAGGTTTAGAGTTCTGCCTCCAAGGTTATATCATCATAACTTATTCTCTAAGGCTCTCTTTTTGTATATCTACTGACTAGAGTTGTTTCTACTCTACAACAGTGTTTTTAAATAGTCAATGCACATAATTTAATGATTCTAAGTCCAAATCTTATTTGACATATTTTTTTCTTATAATGTCAAATTATGAATATTTATTTATGTATACTTTTCTCAAATCATCTATTAAGAAAATTTACTCATAAACCAACTGGTAATTAAAAAAATTTTATCGTAAATCATTTATTTCACAGCCAAACGTAATTCAAATCAAGCTACCAAGGAATGGATAAAGGATCCTACCTCTTTGGAAAATAAATCTACTGATAACTTCTAAACTACTCTCACCAAGTATGCTCTAAATACACATTTATTATAGACATATAAAATGAAATCGTAAATTAAACAAAAATACTAATTCCATAATTATGTCATTTATTTTATTAGTGTGCCTTACTAATAATATGCTCCAAAATATGCATATTAATTATTTTATTTTTTAAAATTAATCTTTAGTAATTTATAAAATAAAATATATATAAATTTTACTTTGGTATAAAATATATTAAAATCGATTTTTTAATAACTAATTTATTAATATTTTTATAGCAATACTCACAATAAAGTTCTCACAACAGGTAATCTTGCATACTTAAAAGTCTTGTAACATCAATTGCGCAACAAGTATTTTAGTATTAGTGATTTGGTCCTGTCTTGCTTTCCTTTCAAAATAGGGGTTTGAATCCCACTTGATGCAAAATTTAGGCTTTTTTTTTTTTAAAAAAAAATTTCCACCAATGTCGTTTCTCCCGATTCCTGTCTTTTTTTGGTAGTTTTGGCCTTTTATGTCATTTGGGGCCTAAAAAATTTTCCAGCACGCCCCTAGATTGTTCTTCATCAATTTTGATCCAAAAATCTAACTCTTAAATCATGTTTCTAAGCTCAAAAAAGATGTATAATCATCCACAAATATCAAAAACTAGATTCCAACAATTTTTATACTAAAATCATAATTTAAATCAAAGTTTGAAGTTTTGAAAATTTAATCTCAAAACTTAGCTCAAAACGTTGTTTGATCTTGAAAATCCCTTTGTTTTCTTGCTCTATGTGTTCGTGTGAGGTCGGTTTTGTGATTTTTGGAGGAAATTGGGACGGGCTTTTGGTGTTTGGGTTGTTGGGTTTGTGTGTGGTAGCTGTGGAGTAAAGGAGCAGAGGAAGAAGAAGGAAAAAAAGGAGAAGCAAGGATGAAGCAGGGGAAACTGGAGGAAAGTTAAAGAAAGGAAGAGGAAAGAGAAGAAAAAGAAAGAGATGAGAGAGAGGGCTGCGAGGAGTTGGCGGAGAGTTCTGGGGAGGGATTTCTAGAGGTGGGTTTAAGGGGAGAGGTTTACGGGAAGGAAATGGTGAGAAATGGCAAAACAACAATTTTGCAAATAGTGGGAATAGTGAGGGTGGTTTTACTAATTTTACAAATAAGTGTAGAAAAATTTTGAAAAAAATTAAAAATAGGTAAAAAAAAAAGTAAAATAAGGTAAATTTGTAACAAAAGTAAAATTTTACAAATTTAAATAGTAAAATTTTACAAATTTAAATTGACACATTAATAATTAAATTTAACACAATTAATACATCCTTAAGGTAACTAAGTGTTATAGTTTTACTTCTAGGCAAGTGTGGCAGTGTCCCTAAATAATTAGGGAATACCAAATACCGGTCAATCGTGGATGTTTCTCAATGTCTCTTTCTACTAGCTGTAAGCATCACCGAAGGAGAGCCGATTGAACACTTTGGATGACATTTGATGGCAAACTTAGAATCTCAACACGTGGACAATAGAGTTATGTAGGTCGTCACTCTCTGATGTTCGAAAGGGAGGTGGCATTTTAACCACGACGATGAGAGGAGATGGCCAACGGCTTTAGAACGACATAGAAAAGTAAGGGCAGAGAGGGATTTTTTAGGGGAGAGCAGATTGCATTGTTGCATCCTAAACTATTTATTTTTTGTATAATGCACATTGAATTTAAAACCATTGGCAAAAGCATGGACAATTTTGGTCACGAAAACCGCATGCGAGTTTTTTTAAAGATAGAGCTCAAAATTTTAAGGGAAAAAACTGAAGCTCAACAGATAAAAAATAGCACTTAGTGAAAATTCAAAAGAGCTATTAGATATCAATTGTCAATGATTTCAAAATTCAGGGTAAATTATGCCAAGATTGCAAGTTCAAAGTGCATTATGCAAAAAGTGAAAGTTTAAGGTGCAACAATACAATTTATTCATTAAAAAGTTAAAAAGGCCTATTGTTTTTAATAGTTTGTAAATATTTTGGCCTATTTACTATAATTTTCATTTTTTTTATTACTAGCAATCCAACCAGTCAGAGCTAAGCCCTCCAAAATTAAAAAAAAAAAAAAATTCCCTCCATTTGTTTGAAGGGAATTTTTCCTCCATTTTTGCTTTGAACTTGCAATCCAACCATTCAAACCCTAAGCCCAAAAGCCCTTTTTCTTGGCCCAAAAAATAAGAAAACATCAAAAGAAGACAAAAATAGAGGGAAAATTAGCTTCAGACCTTGCCTCCGATGACGACCTGACTGTTTGTCGGATGCTACCTTTTTAACCAAAAATAGCAAAACTAGCCATTGAAGCTGAATGGAGAAGCACCATTCCTCCAAAGATGAAAAGTCATATCACAAAATTGGATCAAAGCTACCTAAAGTATTGGAGAATTTACAGGTCGAACAAGAAATGGAGGCTTTGAATTTCTAAAAATTTGAAAGATTTTTAGGCGTAGAGGAATACTTTGTTTAAATGTTTTATTTGCCCCCACGACAAAGTATGTAAATAGGTTTTAATTGTTAGACATGTATGCCCTAAGGAGTAAAAATGTAATACATTTTTGAAAACATTTTTATCAATAGAGAATTTATTCATTTATATATACCAAATCTTGTCCTCTTTACGTTCATATTTATTGACTATATGTTAAACAAATAGTAGTTTGAGACTGTCAGTCTAAACCTTAAGAATTGAGCATATGATAGAATGATTATGCGGAAGGCACGATTCTTAAGGTGACGGTCTAAAACATATTATCCGCAATAGAGGGAATAAAGTTGGGCGCTTTATTCATGCAAAGATTGTTATGTTGTCTATATCCCTCTTAGGAGATTGTTTGTCTTGACCATCGGAGTTGGACTTCATGAATACGCTTTATTCATGCAAAGATTGTTATGTTGTCTATATCCCTTTTAGGAGATTGTTTGTCTTGACCATCGGAGTTGGACTTCATGAATAGAAACATTGGCACGTTGTCATAAGTGATAAATGTGTTGGATCGGGACATAAAGTGAATTGATTTGGCTTAATAATTCTGTCTCGGCAAATCGATTCACTTTAGACAATCATTTATATTGTATCTTAATCATGAGATGAATAGTGGGCATGTTGTCTTGACTTATGTCTTTTGATGTACTAAAGGGTGACTCCCACATCTCAATAGTGGTATACATGTCGGTACGTTAGAGGTATGACTCTTGATAGCGTAGACTTATTATTCATAGATATGGAATCCATAGCTCCTCTTTAGGAGTAATGATATCCTCTTATATGCGTTGTCCTGTAATTGGAAAACTGGAGCGCTCAATCATTTGGATACATAGGTGTAACCGAATGGTATGCTATCTTTGGATCGCAAGTTTTCTGATGGTGTGATAATGGAACTTAAGATAATAATAATCAGGAAGGTAAGATAGAACTTGTCCTTAAGCTGATTATGGATTTTCATATGGGGATACGATACACTTTGATATGTCATGGAGACTTGGCTGTACGAGTTTCGTAATTCTATAAAGTTCGAGAGTGCAGCTCCAAGCTTTTAGTGGAGTAGCGTTAGAGTTGATAATTATGAAATGTATATCTGGGATATTAGGTTTCATAATTATCATGAGCTTAAACTTTATAGGTCCATTTTGGTCCCCTTTGCTAGCTCATAAAATCCTGTAATGACACGACGTGCTTTTTCAATAATTAGTGACTTATGTTGGATTTATCAGATTGGTTTAAAATTTGAAAGAATCAAATAATTCATCTCTGTTTATTGGTTAAATTAATTTTGTAATAAAATTAATTTAAGATAAACTTGTTGAATTATTGGGATCAGATAATTCTTATCTTTTTATCGGTTGATTTAATTTTGGATAAATTAGATCAAGATAAACTTGTAGAATTATTGTGAATTGATTTATTTTTTTAGAGATTATCTTGATAAAGTTTGTTTTGATCAGACAACTTTTCTATTGGGCTATTTGAATCAAAACTGAGACTTTATCCTATAGATTCTCAGGTGGAAAATAAAAGATTCGCGAAGATATTTACGCGGGAGTTCGGCTTGTCGAATGACGTGTTCGGCTTATCGATGGGGCCTATTCGGCCTGCCGATCAGCTTGCGATAAGATTACACATTTTTACGCAGATCTTATCAGATATTGATCCGAGCTTGATTCTATTTCGAGTTTTTGAGACCTAATCTGATAAGGACTGACCCCAGGACCAATCACTATATAAAGGGAGTGAGTCTCATGATTTACTCAGATCAATTGAGAGATTAAGAGTGATACTCTTCTGGTGAGCATCTAAGAACTCCCTGAGAGCTTTTGTTCATAAATCACGAACACTAGCTTTGGGTTCTCTCGATTGGTTGGAAGGAGAGTCATCGTTGGAAGAGCTGTACGTGTGAACCCATACTCACTCCGGTTGTGGATTGAGAATAGCAAAGAAGACCAGTTGGTTGAGGCTCTTCTGAAACGTTACTTCTCATCACAGGTTACGGAGGTTCTTCGGCACACAAAGGTTAGTAAGATCTGTCTAATTTATACATATAGCATGTCAAACTTGTGTTTTGGAAATTACTCTGATGAAAAATTTTAAATTTTCGCTGCGCACCTTACACTGTTTTTTCCAACATTAATGGCAAACTACTCCCAAGATACAACAAACTCTTAAGCATAATATCTAGCAATAATGTTGTGTTTCAAAATATAAACAAAATAAATTTTATGGAGAATAGATAAAAGACAAGGTGTTATTTTATAATTGGACACAACCTATATAATCAATGTAGCTTTTCACATAAAGTGCCATTACATTCAATCATTGTCATGAAAAATGTTTACAAGAAAATGTTTATAAAGAAGGTTTTATGAGAAAAGTTTAAGAGCAATGTTTTACTATGAATGTTTTTAATATTTTGTGAGATTACATTTGAACTTACCAGGCGAAAGCTCATTATAAGTTCTTTCATGCTGTAGGTAATCCTACAAGAGACTAGTATAATTGGTTAAAAAGCTTGGTGTTGTGGAGAGACAGATGTGAAGGTTGAGTATGAATACTACTACAAAAAGTTTCCACTGTTTAAAGAAAAAGTTTTTCACTATTTGAAATAATGTTTTAAAAGTTTTAAGAAAGAAAATGTTTTTTAAAAAAATGTGTTAAGAAAAACATTTTAAAAGATATATCTTATAAAAAGTTTTGAATAGTCATAAAGTTAAGTTTTAAGCAATGTTTCAGTTTACGTTACAACAGATGTTGCAACCAATTTAAGTTTATTTTAAGTATGTTTTAATGAAAAAGAAAAAAATTTTCTTCAGTATTTTTCTTACTAGTAAGTAAGAATTAAGTTAAGATAATAACGTTTAAGAAAGTTAAGTAACGGCCAAAAAAGACAAGTCGTTACACACATAAACTATGAAATTTATCCTATTTTGACCCCTAAACTTTAAAACATGACATGTATGGGTAATTTGTTGCGAACCTCTAATTTGCAGCTTCCTTTGAGATTTAAGTAAGCCGTTTAGTAAATACAGTTGAACTACAATTTGTTATTTAAACTAAATTTGTTATAGTATTTTCTTTTACATAATTTTAAGCAAATTTAATTTGAGCTATGATTTAGAGGGGTGTATTTATCATTTTTTTTTTATGGAAAAACAAAATCTTTGACTTTACAGAATTAGAGTACTCTTTTTAGAGGAAATCTCTACATGGGGCCATAGACATGGTAAATATAGTTGCTATATATTTCAGAGGGTTACTGCCTCACTTACATTTGGCACCATGGACGTTCTCATTTTGCATGATTTTTTAGATCAGCTCCTTCTCATTCCAAAGCAGAACATGGAGCCGCACCTTCCATTTGGCATCATTGATTTTTTATTTTTTGAAGCCAAAATAAATCGTTTACGAAAGAAAAGGTCTTTTTTTAATGGTAATTTGTATTTAAAATTAAGAAAATACACTAATCAACTTCAATAACCTTACAATATAAGGAAATTTAATCTCGATAAAAAACTAGGTCCACTAGTGAATTCTAATAAAACGCACAAAAAGATTAAATATACGCATATTCCAATAACGAAAACATAATAAGGTGCACCAACTATCTATGGGTGTAGTGAATAAAATGTATTGTTTTTTTTACCAATAAAGTAATAATATATATATATATATATATATATATATATATATATATATAAATTAAGTTAATTTCAATAAACACGACCTTTTCGGAAAGACAACAATCGTACAAGGTGAGATAACCATGCCAAAAACACTCAATAATTTACCAATTATAATTTTTATATTTTGGCCTATTGAACTTGTTCATCTTTTGTTATTGTCTATTTTCCTCATTCTCCTTTAAAAAATGTTTATATTCTTTGGTTCATTTCTCCATCATTCAGTCATTCTTAGTCCAATAAGTTAAAAAAAAAAATTGCAATAAATAGGCCAATTACTTATACCGTCAGAAGCAAATAACACATTTTTAAAGTTTAAAAATTAGCAGGTGGTTAATTTTTAACAATTGTGTAGACTAAAACATGCTCAATTTTACCTAAATACCCGAACAAAAAATTTGATTTTTTTCCTAATTTTTTATCTTCTTTTTCTCTCTCATGTCTGTCTTGTTTCTCTCTCCCCCTTCTGTCTTTCTTCCCATCTCTATCTCTGTCCTCTCTCTTCTCACGGTGGATCTGGTTTGGCATTGGGGAGCGACGACGACGGGCAACGAGTGAAGAACGACAATGAGAAGATTTGGTGAACGCAAGCCTTGTACTTGTCGTCTGATCCTGACATCATGCTCACTGTCTTCTCTAGTGCAATTCCAGCATGCATGCTCTTGGATGTACAATCTGGATGAAAGGGAAAGCATGAGAAAGGGGAAGAAAGAGACTTTTTTCGCTTTGTAATCTAGTCTCCTACACGCGACACCGTCGGTAATTCCGGTCATCTTCTCTGATGAATGCGCTCTCTCCTACTCCGCCACTGTCAAATGTAGTTGAGGTCAATGGCGGTCATGGTGGCAGCAGTCTTGGTGGTGAGTTCATTAAGCTGTAGAGAGAGAGCGAGATGGAAAGGTCGAGGAGGAAGGGAGCAAGAGAGGTGCGAGAGATTTGAAAGCAAGGGTATTTTAGGTCTTCTACCTAATTTTGAAATTTAGGTGATCTATTATAGCCTACTAATTAAACTTTTGAAAAGTTTAGCGTATTAATTTTAATTATCTTATTGATATCGCCTATTTGCCTCTTTCTTCCAAGGGAAATTGTAACAAATAGGGCAATTTGAGATGCATTTGAAAGCAAACAACATGTTTATAAATATTATTAAATAATAAGGCCAACTACACCTTTTAGATACAATATAAAATAGTTAATGACCAAAATGCCCCCAAATTACAAATTCCTGATTTGCTAACCCTAATCTCTTAAACCATTGCTTGGAGAATCACGAGGTCAATGGTGCCCGAGAGCAATGATCATGTCGTAGCTGCAGTGACAATTATTTCACGGCTAGATCTTTGTTTCATCGTCAATAGAGAAGGCATCTAGTTAGCGTTGAGCCATATTTAAAAGCGATGTTGATATTGGTTGGGTGTCGACTGAGAGGAGAGGCATAAAGAAGATGCCATAGAAGTAGTGTGAAAAAGATGCAAATCGTAGTGGACAACCATTGCTGAAGAAGACATAGTCAACACGAAGCCCGAAGGGTGCCGATTTAGCAACTTGTCAACGATCGTGACTCATGATGATGAGAGAGGGGGGAAGTAAGAGGAAGAGGAGAACTTGTCGTCGCTGCCAAGGACGAACTCGCCATCATCATCCTCCCAACAAACTTGTCGGCATGATGCTCAAGATGACTTGTATCCGCTATCCTCAAGACGTGCTTGGCATCGCCGTCGCTGTTCTAGGCATGTAGAGAAAGTTGCACCAAAGAGAGAAAGTAAGGGGGAAAGAGAGAGACAACTTTAGAGTTTTTTATTTTAAATATTTTAGTTACTATATTATCTAATAAATGTGGATCAAAAATCAAATGGTGTATTTAATATTCTTTATAAATTTTGGCCTATTAATTTTTATTGTTTTAATTTGGTCTATTTCATTTCCATCAAGAGCTTCATAGATATGCCATATTTTTATACTGTGGATTGAAATATGCCACATGAAAAAAAAAAACTCATTGAAAACTCCATAAGCCACTTTTTTTTTTTGATGATTTTACCTTGTATTAATTCTTGTGAGTGGGATATAATATAAAAGTGTTTTTGCAAGTAGTAAAAGTCAATCCAATATTCAATAAGGTGGCATTGTTCATAAGTATCTTATTTCTATCATTCTCCTTCTTTTGAAGACCTTAAGTTTCATGTCTCATTTGATTATTTATGGTCCACAAAACCACGGCGCACCAGAGTTTCATGAAGATCAATCGATGATCAAGCGTATCAAGACCAATATTGAGCATTACCTAAAAGACCTTCCCTGTCACTCTCTTTCCAACAATCGATGTATGTGCGTGGGCGCAAACTTCCTGGAATTTTCAATTGTTCTTGAATCCTGAAGAACATATGATCAGTAATCTCCTTCCAACTACTAGGGTGTTTGGCATGGTGGTGGGAGCTATTGGTTATAGCTGTTTTTACTGTAGCATGTGAGATTTTTATACTATAGTAACTTTTTTCTTTTTATTAACATATAAGAGCTTTACACTGTTTATAACTAAGTTGATGGTGTAAACCACCCTACATTTTGTTGCAGATGTGGAGCCAAATCAAGTCGACAACCCAGCAAAAGGAAGAAAAAGGGAGAAAAAGCAATCCTCAGAGGCAGGGAGCAGGACCCGCGGCTCTGGCAGAAGAGCACCACGGCGCTGGGACGAGGGCGCCGCCAAGAGGCGAACGCCTAGGCGCCAGGACAAGGGCGCCTAGGCGCCATGTGGAGAGCGCCTAGGCGCCAGGAGGACTAAGCCTAGGCCGAATGTGGATGGCGCCTAGGCGCCGCGGCGCTGACGTGCTGTGTTGCACGATGTTTTTTGAGTCAGAGTCGAACTCAAAGATCCAAAAAATGAGAAACCACTAGGGTTTCCCATTAGTTGTTGTTTTTCTCCTCCTTTGGTTATAAATAGACACAAGATGGCTAGGGTTGTGTGTGTGTGAAAATTGTGAGTGGCATAATTTTGTGAGAGGCATAATTCTTGAGAGCTCCATCCTTACGAGAGAAAAATTCCCACAGGGTACTAGATAGAAGAGAGTTTTGGTAAGCACAATTTGTGAGTGTGTGAGAAACTGCTCTTGTAATCTGTAATCTCCTTCATCATAGTGGAATCTACAAGCGGCAGAAATAGGACGTAGTCTCAATTTTGGACTAACCTGTATAAAAATATGGTGTCTCTTTTTCTTCTTTTCTCCTATTTATTTTCTACAATTGTTCGTTCTTGCAATCCTTGGAATTAGGAGTCGCCTAATTCCCCAACAACTGGTATCAGAGCGGAGGTTTTGATCAAGAATGATGACTGGAGAAGAAGGTATGGCAGCCGGTATCACCAAATTTGATGGTTCAGATTTTTCCTATTGGAGGATGCAAGTAGAAGACTACCTCTACAGTAGGAAACTGCACTTGCCCTTGGGTAATAAGCCTGAAGGCATGAAGGATGAGGAGTGGAATCTCCTTGATAGACAGGTGCTCGGTGTGATCCGTTTGACCTTGTCAAAGAACATTGCTCACAACGTTGCGAAGGAGACTACTACAGCGGGGATGATGAAGGCTCTGTCAGAGATGTATGAGAAGCCCTCAGCCAATAACAAGGTACATCTCATGAAGAAGCTTTTTAATTTAAAGATGCTTGAAGGTGCCTCGGTGGTAGAGCACTTGAACAGTTTCAACACCATCCTGAATCAATTGGTCTCGGTAGAGATTAAATTCGATGATGAGATCAATGCTCTAATCCTTTTGGCCTCGTTACCCAATAGCTGGGAACCCATGAGGGTGGCCATTACAAATTCGCTTGGGAATGCCAAACTGAAGTTTGTTGATGTCAGAAACTCCATTCTGGCGGAAGAAGTTCGCAGGAAGGACTCAAGAGAAGCCTCTTCGTCGAACTCGGCCCTTAATGTTGATAATAGAGGCAGGAAACTTGACAGGCAATCCAATAGAGATAATGGCAGGAAAGGCAAGTTGAGGAATGGGAGAAGCAAGTCAAGGAACGATAGGACTCTGGAGTGTTGGAATTGTGGGAAGACGGGCCACTTGAAAAAGAACTGCAGGGCTCCAAGGAAGAACAAAGACAAGACTAATGACGCAGCTAACGCCGCCATTGAAGAGCAACAGGATGCCTTAATCTTGTCAGTTGACAGTTCTTTTGATTCGTGGGTGATAGACTCAGGAGCATCATTCCACACCACTGCACACCGTCATGTCTTGGAAAATTATGTTGCTGGAAATCATGGTAAGGTTTATCTTGTTGATGGAGAACCTTTGGATATAGTTGGCATTAGAGATGTCAATTTAAAAATGCCTAATGGGTCGGTGTGGAAGATTCATAAGGTGAGACATGTTCCCAAACTAATGCGCAGCTTGATTTCGGTGGGGCAACTGGATGATGAAGGACATAAAGTGACCTTCAATTGTGGAGGTTGGAAAGTCACGAAAGGAGCAATGGTTGTTGCTCGGGGACGCAAGGCTGGAACTCTCTACATGAACTCTAATTGCAGAGATACCCTAACAGTTGCTGATTCTGCTGCCAATACCGAGCTATGGCATTATAGGCTCGGTCACATGAGTGAGAAGGGTATGAAGGTGCTTCACTGCAAAGGAAAACTGTCGGGTTTAAAAACTGTTGATCACAGTTTGTGTAAAGCCTGTATCTTTGGTAAACAGAAGAGAGTCAGTTTCTCAAAGATAGGTAGAGAGCCTAAGTCCAGGAAATTAGAGCTAGTTCACACAGATGTGTGGGGGCCTACGCCGGTGACTTCCCTTGGTGGCGCAAACTACTATGTGACATTCATAGATGACTCAAGCAGGAAGGTATGAGTTTACTTTCTAAAAAACAAATCTGATGTCTATGATGCTTTCAAGAGATGGGAAGCCATGGTGGAGAACGAGACAGATTTGAAGGTAAAGTGCTTGCAGTCCGACAATGGGGGAGAGTATTTAGATGAAGATTTCAGGGGTACTGTGCTGAGAATGGGATAAAGATGAGGAAGACCATTCTAGGGAAACCACAATAGAATGGGGTAGTTGAGAGGATGAACAGGACTTTAAACGAGCGTGCTAGGAGCATGAGGTTGCATGCGGGGCTGCCAAAGATGTTTTGGGCTGAGGCAATTAATACAACCGCTCATCTGATCAACAGGAGTCCATCCACGCTGCTGAAGTTCAAGCTACTGGAAGAAGTCTGGAGCCATAAAAAGGTTAATCTCTCTTACTTGAGAGTGTTTGGTTGTGTTTCCTATGCACACATTGATTATACTGCTAGAAGAAAACTGGATGCCAAGTCAAAGAAGTGTTTTCTGGTTGGCTATGGCGGACTTGAGTTTGGTTATCGTCTCTGGGATGACTAAAGTTGGAAGATTATCAGGAGTAAGGATGTGATCTTCAATGAAGGTGTTCTGTACAAAGACAGAGACAACACTGACTCCAGGTGTTCAGGTTCTGAAGACAAGAAGCCTGAGGTGATTCTATTGAAGGATCTTCCTAAAGTGGAGGTGCAAAATCCAGAGATTGAAGGCCAGAAAAATATAGCTCCAGAAGGAAACCAGAGGACTCCTGCCACACCAGTCAGGAGGTCTAGCGGGACCATTAGACCGCCACAGAGATACTCCCCAACTCTGCATTACATCTTGATGACCGACAGAGGTGAGCCAGAGAGCTTTGATGAAGCCGTGGAGATTGGAGATTCGGTCAAGTGGGAGTTAGCCATGAGGGATGAGATGGATTCCTTGATGTCTAATAGGACATGGCAACTGACAAAGTTACCACAGGATAAAAAGGCCTTGCACAACAAGCAGGTATACCGGGTAAAAGATAAAAGTGTTGGCAGCAAACGGCATAAGGCAAGGTGGGTGGTAAAAGGATCCAGAGATATGCTCACCAAGATGGATCCGATTGAGAAATTGAAGTTGTGCGCAACTTCAGTTGGACTTCTCCAAGAGGCGTGAGAAGTCGTTGTCGCTGCAGTGGGAGACATGGTGATTGATTAGTCTCCAAGTGGGAGATTGTTGCAGATGTGAAGCCAAATCAAGTCGACAAGCCAGCAAAAGAAAGAAAAAGGGAGAAAAAGCAGTCCTCGAAGGCAGGGAGCAAGAGTCGCGGCTCTGGCAGAAGAGCGCCGCGACGCTGGGACGAGGGCGCCTAGGCGCCAGGAGGATTAAGCCTAGGTCGAATGTGGATGGCGCCAGGAGGATTAAGCCGCGGCGCTGACGCGCTGTGTTGCGCGATGTTTTTTGAGTCAGAGTCGAACTCAAAGGTCCCAAAAACGGGAAACCACTAGGGTTTCTCATTAGTTGCTATTTTTCTCCTCCTCTGGTTATAAATAGACACAAGGGCTAGCGTTGTGTGTGTGTAAAAATTGTGAGTGACATAATTTTGTGAGAGGCATAATTCTTGAGAGCTCCATCCTTATGAGAGAAAAATTCTCACAGGGTGCTAGATAGAAGAGAGTTTTGGTAAGCACAATTTGTGAGTGTGTGAGAAACTGCTCTTGTAATCTGTAATCTCCTTCATCATAATGGAATCTGCAAGCGGCAGAAATAGGACGTAGTCTCAATTTTGGACAAACCTGTATAAAAATTTGGTATCTCTTTTTCTTCTTTTCTCCTATTTATTTTCTGCAATTGTTCATTTTTACGATCCTTGAAATTAGAAGTCGCCTAATTCTCCAACACATTTGTTGTAGAATAATTAAACGCCAAAGGAGAGTGCTTAATGGTTCTTCTTTTGTGTGACACTAGAATCAATTTCTCAATTGGACTGGAATTTTAGAAGAATTTTCTCACTCCTCCACTTAATAATTAAGGCCGATTATAGGGTATATATGTTGCAAGACTTGGTCAATTATCTAATTAAATAGCCTCGATTTTGTAATTATCTAATTAAATACTTTATAACTACTATTCAAATTTAATAATCATCCAATCCCTAAATAATCAATCAAGTCAAATCTAATCCAAATTAGTAATCAACTCGTACACATTATGTATGCTGTGGCCGATAGTCCTACACACAGGTGATGGAATGGAATGTGATATAACTCTTTATCGAAGGAAGCAAAGAAAGTACGTGAAAAGAAGACGATTACAATTTTGTTTTTTTGTTGAATTTGGCAAAAAGAAAACGGAGGCCTTTTGAGTTGAGTTGGTGTCGCTGCAAGCAAATGTTGGCCGGCGGCTGCGGCGGCGGTCGTATGTCGCTGCCCCTGCGAAAGTGCAACCACCGCCGCCATGGCTTAGGGTTTTACAGCTCCACCATCGCTGGCCTTTCCTCTTGTTCTTGGCCTCTCAATTTCAACCCATTCCCCAATCGACTTCACCACAGAACCACTCTTTCCTCTTCTTCTGCTGATTCCGTGGCCTATTCTGAATCACCAATTCTCTCCACCTGCTGCTTCAGGTTCTGCTCTTTTTTTTTTTTTTTTTCAATTTCCATTTTTTATCATTATTTTTTTTTGGAGAAAGTGCCTGCTTAATTGTGCTATTGACTTCTTTTGTCTTGTTCTCGATGATTCAAAGTTGTCTACGAATTTAGAAGAAAAATGGGAAATTTGCGAGCTTTTTTGGACGCAATTAGAGAATTAAAACATACAGATAGATGAGAAGAGAATTAATGTGCAAGCATCATTGAAAGAGAAATTAAAAAAGATTGCAAAATACCAGCTTAATTTGACCATTTAGGTGTTTCTTATCATGTTATTGAGAATTCTAAGTTTCCCTCTTTTTGTTTTGATAAAAAAAAAAAAGTTTCCCTCATTTGTCTGATGACAGGAATATAGGACTTCAAAATCTTTCCTTAAAATAATAAAAAAAAGACTTTAAATCTTGTGCCAATGTCGTTCCTTATATACCATATGGGGTCTTTGAGAAAGTTATAAAGGCAGTGTGCCGTTTATTTTTTCTCTGAGAGAATTTGCACAAGGTATGAGTTAGAGAAATAGAATCTAAAACTTTGAACGGGGTGAAAAAAATTTGCTACCGGGATTGTAGAGGCCCACTCTGCTTGAGATTGATCCTCTTCATGAATGTTCGCTGGGAAAGATTAACGTTTTCTTTTTCTTGAATGTTTTACATACCTTTCTGTACTTATCTACGCATTAATGCTTTAATTTGGATATCTGTGTTTGTGCCATATGTTTTCAAAAATCTAATTTCTTTCCCTTTTTTTTTTTTAAAAAAAAAAAGGCAACAAGTAGATGACTCTGATATTCCCTCCGAAGGATTGTCCTCAGTTGCAGGTTCTTTTCATCTTTTCCTCATCTTCTCTTTTCCTCTTTATTTTGCATCTCCTACTGTTTCAAGGAAAGCAGGCTTTGTTATACTTCTGCCCCCATTTTTCTTGAGTTTCTTTTAGTCAGAAAAATGGATGCTAATCTTTATGGTGTATCTTTCTGAAGAATTTGTTCTTGGGTCTTTTCAATGAGCTTCAAACTTCTACTATGATTTTATGGTGCACTTATATTGACCACTTACATATCTGAGAGGTTATTTCTTTACATATTAAAAGTTGCAATCTGTAAGGGATGCCTGGATGTCTTCTTTTCTATCATTATCTATACTGAAACTTCTTATCTGTCTGTGCCATAGCTTTTTCGCAAACAGTTTGGCCTAAATCTTTTTTGTTACATTATATTATTGTTGATTTATGTTTGTTACTATAGATAAATGCCCTCTACATGCTCCCTTTATCCATTTTTCGCTCTAAGAAAATCAGGATAGCTTTTTTATTTATGTTTTTTGTCGTCAATGTCTTTTACCTCATTTAAATTATGTATGGTGCTCCTCAGTCAACTTTCTGAATTATTGGGACATAATGTGGTTGTGTATTTATTTGGCATTGTGTGTGTGTGTGTGTGTTCTTTTCTTCAGATGTGCGACTCACGACTTCTTGGTTATCATTCTCAGGTGGTGTTGTTGCACTGGGAAAGTTTGATGCCCTTCACATTGGCCATCGAGAACTTGCAATTCAAGCTTCAAAAGTTGGGCCTCCATTCCTCTTGTCGTTTTTCGGAATGGCAGAAGTATTGGGTTGGGAACCTAGGTAATTTTTCTTTGTAGTTTGCTTTCTATTCGCCTGAAGTGTCTTTTTTATAGGTTTTGTACAGCAGTATGTTTATTGCCTTTTCTTTTGTGGTAAAACTAGATTCCATGGTTGGCATAACAATAATTTGCTTCACAATGCAAAGAAAGATGGTTAGTCTATGACAATTGTATGATTTGATGCCTCCATAGTTGAAAATGCTTGCCTTATTCTTGTCTTATGCATGGGGTGGGGTGGGGTGGGGTTTGGGTTTGAGAGGCTACGAATTTGATCCTGCACTGTATAATATATATGTAAACCTGCTTTATTGAATTGGAGAATAATGTAAAGTCTACTTTCTTCTATCTTAAAGGAGTAAAAGGTAATGTACTCTGGAGAATATAAAGAAATCTTGTGCTCAATTATATGCATAAGAAGACTGATTTTTTAATATCCCTAAACATTTTGTTGCCTCTCTCTGAAAGTTTCACTTAATGTCAATTTTATTGCCTGATACAATTTATGTTCAGAAGTTCTAGGTGATTAGAATATAAATCTGTTAAAGTTTAGCGAGTTAAATTAGAGAAATCTTGAAGCATGGGGGGTACCATATAAACTTGAAGAAGCACTCTCTCTTTGATCGTTAAAGTTCTATTTTTCTGTCGTCCTATGTTAATGAAGGAAGAACATTTTTTATAAGACCAAAAACTATTTATATTCCCTTTTCTTTTTTCTTTCCCATATTGTTTTGGAGTCGCAAAGTGTTCTCATGGGCACTCTTTCCAGATAATCCGAGTTTTAAGCAAAAATCTATCCTTGCTAACTCAATTATTTACATAAACTTGCCAGGCCTCCCATAGTTGCCAAATGTGATCGGAAGCGAGTTCTTTCCTGTTGGGCACCTTACTGTGGTAACATGCCTCCTGCAGAGTTTCAGATCGAATTTTCAAGTGTTCGACATCTCTCCCCTCGAGATTTTGTCGTTAAGTTATCAAAAGATCTTGGAGTGCGTGGAGTTGTGGCAGGTAAATTTATTTAGAAGTTATTCGGGATTCTTCCATTTTATTTTATTTTGGTATTATTCAGACTTGATAGACATTAAAACAGATTGGTAATGGTTAATTGTGGCAGGTGAAAACTATCGGTTTGGATATAAAGCTGCTGGTGATGCAGGTGAGCTAGTGAGGTTATGTGAAGAATATGGTATAGGTGCTTACATAATAAATTCAGTTATGGACAAGAATAAGCCCTCCTTAAACATAAATTCGTATAATTCAAAAGACACAGGACAAGTCTCATCTACTCGTGTTCGGCGTGCCCTTGCTGTAGGAGACTTGAAATATGTGTCGGAGCTTTTGGGACGTCGACATCGGCTCATATTGAAGGCAAAGAATCACGAGGTATTTACTTGCAACAATCATAAACTATCAGCTCCAAAGTCCTGTTTGTTAAATCTAGCACCAAAAGAGGGTCTATATGAGAAATGTTACATATTTGTTGGTGATAAATTAGAACAATGTAGAGTAGCGATTGATACCGGTCATATCCATATAGAATTGGATGATACGAGTGCATCTAGTAATTTTGGTACTCAAGACTTAAAGCTGTTGCGCATTGAATTTGATAATTCACTATCTTGATTATGATCTTTTTACTCGTCCTCGTTCGGTTTATCTCTCTTGGTGAATCCTTGTGGTGGATAGAAGGAGCATATATTACAACTCAATGATTTTATATAACAACATAAATCTGATGCTTTGTTTTAGAGAAATTCTCAAAATACCATTTGGCTACGTTTCATGGTTTTCAAGCCAACAATGCAACAAAATCAGCTCATTGTTTATGGTAAGAGCATAAGAAACCAAGGAGGGGGTTGCTTTATCAGCTTTCCTAAATTATGAGTTAAGAGTTTGTGCAGTTGTCAATGTGACTGATTCCACCAACTGGAGATTTAATCCCACGTAATGTACATAAACCAAACTTAAAGCAAGAGTTTTAGCTTCAGCTTTATGAGTAAAAAAGGTGTTTTTAACTTTTTAGCCAATGTTGCCATAACAAAGCGAATAGAATCCCTTATAACAGCTTCAATTCCAATACCTTGTTTTGTTGTCGGCATAATATCATCTACTAAGGCCATTTTCAACCCATGTCACAATTTTGGTGTTGCTTTTACACCAAAATGATGCAATTTTAGCGTCAAGCCTAAACTTCATTTCCAGCTAAATGACATCAAAAGTTGCACCAAAAAGAATATTCCTTGTTTATTCGTTTCTTTTAATTACCATCAATTAATTTATTTAACCACTTATTTCTTAATTATTATTTATTCATATTAATACATAAATATATATATTATTAATTTAACAGACTGTTATAAAAATTAATAAATAGTTAGATTATATTTAAAAAATATTCTACTTAAAAATTATAATTTGTACATAAAAATTTAATTTTTTCATTTTTTTATTGCATTTTACACAATTTTTAAATAATTTAAAAAAGGAATAGGAAAAAAATTGTTGAATAATATGCATTTGGGGTAGAAATTAAAAATTAGATAAAATTTTAGAGTCGATTTTATGATTTTAAATCCCAAAAAAATAAAAAAAAGCGTTACCTGAATAGTGTCGTTGCAGATTAGCCAACACCATTTTGGCGGTCGGGATTTGGCATTGGATTGGAGAGAAAATTCTTCTCCATTATGGTGTTTTTCACCATTTTGGTGCATGGTTGGGGATGGCCTGTTTGTAAAATTTTATCGGACCCTTTCGCTTGACCTTTTCTATTGAGCAAACTTATACTCTACACGGTAATTTCTTGTCCACGGTCCAATTTGAGTGGGGAAAGGTGTAAAATAGCCATCACTTTTTTTTTAAAATACATTTTGTTTCCCCAAATACTCCATGCCAAATAAGGAATGCTTATAACTAATAGGTAAGAAAGTGCGCCAAAACATGAAAATGGCGGCGAAGAATAGTTGCACAAGGGATTAAAATCTATCTGAATAGAAGGCATCTTCCACACCTGCTTAGCATATTTACAACGTATGAGAACATAACTTATAGTTCTACAAGAGTTAGAGCATTTGTGAACAACAAAGTGAGATGAGAAACTTTCCTGTGAAAGAATCCAAGAGTAATACGAAGAGCTTCTTGATAAGCTTGCCAAGCAAACAATTTGACTTTGTTTGGAGTGCAAACATATCAAAACTTTTTCTACCAGTGCTGGTGTTGACTGAGATTTGGAGATGAAGCATACTCTCAACTGTTGATGCAAGAAAATAGCCAAATTTGACTTGATAAATGTCATCTTTAGTGTGATGCCAAACCAGTCCATCTGATATGTTAGTATAGATCAGGCAATGATCAGAATCCATTCTACATTCACCGGCGATAAAACTTGGCGAAGAAGTGAAAGATTTGAAATCTGCCATGTTAGCTGTAGATAATTTGAGGTTTGTACCGCAGTCTCGTACGTCAAAGAATCAGGAATCAAATCATCAATGGTTCATGAAAAAAATCAATCTCCATTCCGTCATCGACGCATCATGTTGTGCCTATAACTAGATCACTTCTGCATTCGATACCACACCATACTAAAGGATGGATGGGGGCCTGTTTGAGCTTCAAAAATAGAGGAACAAGGGAAACTCATGTCGAGTTTTAAATACCTTCACCATAAGAGGGTACAGATTGTTAAGTATTGTGGATTCTCGTTTAGCTAGCATGGCTTAATTAAATGCCATAAAAGAAAGAAAACCATGTCCATGATTTTTACAGGCGTCCAATTTTTGCAATGAATTTTGTTGCTTTTCTTAACTTCTGGGTGTTTGAAAGGGTGGTGAGAACCGTTGGTTAGAACCACTTTTACTATAGTATGTGAGAGTTTTACACTGTAGTAATTTTTTTTTTTATTGTTACTGTAGTATGTAAGAGCTTTACACTGTTTATAATTGAGTTTGTGGTGGGGAACCGTGATCACACAATAAAATTTAGCCGTCGACCATTTTAGGTCCAAGAAAAACTTGTTAGCAGTTTGAAGCAACTCATGATATTATTATACGTTGATATCAATTGAGCCACAACGTAATTGACTTCTTTACTAGCGCAAGGGAAGAACTTTTCCAGCCAAGAAGGCAATTGGTGCCAAACCTTAAATCTTTATTATATCTGTAAAAATGGTTATTTATTTCTTTCTGAGAGAGCCTTACAAGGTGCGTCCGTTTTGGTGCTTTGGCCTTTACTCCTTTTTTTTTTTCCTTATTTTTTTTCTCTTTCTTTTTTTGCTTTACTTTTTTCACCTTTGGTTTTATTTGTCTACTTAGATGTTTGGCACATTGATTTGAATCAAAATTTTTAGTTTTAGCACTACAACACATAAAAGTTTTATACTATAGTTATTTTTTGCTTTACACTATAATATATAAGAGCTTTATATAATTGGTTTGAACTAATTTTCTAAACACCCTCGTATACCTTTAAAACCACTTACATATTTCTTTCTTTTTAATCCCATTGCTTTCATACTTTACTTTTTGTTTTTCTTTCTCTTTTACCACTGTTTTTCTACCATTATATCTTCAAATAGGGATAGCAACGCACGGGATAGGATGGGATGGGTATATGCTTCTCCAATCTGTATACAGAATCTAATACAATAATAGCATGTAAGTAAAAGCTAAAATAATAAAAAGCAATTTCAGAAAAAAATCTGAAAAGAACAAAATAAAAAAATATTTAAAATTAGAAATCAAAAATTGTGTCACTATTCCAAGAATTTTTTTCCCTTTTTAAAATATATATTTTGATCTATCTGTATGTTTCACTTTTTTATCCTTCGTAAAACTCTAACCTAATATATTTTACTCGTGTTACATTTTGTCTAAAAATAGTCAATTTATTAGTTAAGAGATCATACTTGTATGTTTTACGATTTTTGAAGTAGTTAGACCTGAAAAAGTAAATGTTGACGTCTAAAATAAAACAAATAGATATTTATGCAAATAACCCTTTTTCTTTTTGAAATCTTTGAAATCTTTGGAGTAATATTCTTGTTTTTATTCTTTTTATTCATTATCTATATTATAAAAACTTTAATTATAACTTGATACGAGTATCTATGTACCTCGAATTGTAATTTTGGAAAGTAATATCTATAATTTCCACACGTGCACTAGGAGAGGAAAAGGGAGATGAAATTTCTGAAATTGAATTCTCTGTCTCGAGGAAGCGGAAGCATAATGAAAAATTTTGCTCAAGAACTTCAAAGAAGAAGAGATGTGAAATTGATGGGGTGCCAACGAGCTAATTATACATTTATAACAAGTTAAAGATGTTTTGCATTTCTAATTAGATAGGATGGACGTAGCAGTAAGGATACATTTTCTTCTCCTTCCAAGATATACTAAGGCTTCATACTTTATAACCCCACTTTAGGACCCTACCCCACCATGTTGTGTGACATTGGGTGTGTAGTATAACAACCCTCCTTATGTGGTCGTTATTTAATTTAAACATGAGCATGAACTTAAACATACTCACGAATAAAGTAGAGAAATTTCGGAATAATTTTTTTTTTTTGAAATGGATTCTCGCTATGGAATCCTTCACATGAAACCTTAAAGGAAATAATAATTGTTTCCCAAAACTTAATAACAAATGAATTCTTGATGATAAAGAATTCCTAAGATAAAACTTTGAAGGAAATATTAATCATTTCTCAAATTTAACTTCGTAAGTTTAACATAGTAACATTAATTTCTGATAACGTGATAATAACACAATGATAACAATCATGTTTTAGCGTAATCATCTTTTGCAAAACATAACATTTCCATACTTTATAACATTAATCTCTCAAACATGAAACAATGAAAATCTTTTAAAGCCTTTCTTTTAAACATAAAGATAAAGATTTAAGAATTACTTTCCTCAAAACATTCTTCTATTTTAAATATAGCTAATTCAAAAACAATACTAAATTAAATGATAGATTAAAATCATATTAGATGCTCTTTAAAACTCCTTTAAAAGAATTATATATGTATATATATACATTGTTGGAAACAAAGTGCGCAGCGGAATTTTTTAAAATTTTTCATCAGAGTATTTTCCAAAATACAAGTATGACATGTTATATGTATAAATTAAACAGATCTTACTAACCTCAGTGTGCCGAAGAACCTCCGCGACCTGTGTAGAGAAGTAACGTTCCAGAAGAGCCTCAACCAACTGGTCTTCTTTGCTATTCTCTATCCACAACCGGAGTGAGTGTGGGCTCACACGTACAGCTCTTCCACCGGTGACTCTCCTTCCAACCAATAGAGAGAACCCAAAGCTAGTGTTCGTGATTTGTGAACAAAAGCTCTCAGGGAGTTTTCAGATGCTCACTAGAAGAGTATCACTCTTAATCTCTCAAATTGATCTGAGTAAATCATTAGACTCACTCCCTTTTTATACCTATTGGTCCTTGGGGTCAGTCCATATCAGATTAGGTCTCAAAAATCAAAATAGAATCAAGTTCGGATCAATATCTGATAAGATACGCGTGAAAAACGCGTAATCTTAGCTGTCGCGGTCGGCATGCCGAACTGTGAGATAGGCAGGCCGAACTGGCCAGTTCGGCAGGCCGAACTTTCTGATCGGCAGGCCGAACTGCCGAGAAAAAATCTCCGCGAATCTTTTATTTTCCACCCGAGATTCTAAAGGATAAAGTCTCAGTTTTGATTCAAATAGCCCAATAGAAAAGATATCTGATCAAAACAAACTTTATCAAGATAATCTCTAAGAAAATAAATCAATTCACAATAATTCTACAAGTTTATCTTGTTCTAATTGTCCAAAATTAAAACAACCGATAAACAGACAAGAATTATCCGAACGCCATAATTCAACAAGTTCATCTTGAACTAATTTCTTACAAAATTAATTCAACCGATAAACAGACATGAATTATTTGATTCTTATAAATTTTAAACCAATCTGATAAATCCGACATAAGTCACCAATTATTGGAAAAGCACGCCGTGTCGTTACAGGACTTTGTGAGCTAGCAAAGGGGACCAAAATGGACCTATAAAGTTCAAGCTCATGATAATTATGAAACCCAATATCCCAGATATACATTTCACAATTATCAACTCCAACGCTACTCCACTAAAAGCTTGGAGCTGCACTCTCGAACTTTACAGAATTACGAAGCTCATGTAGCTAAGTCTCCATGACATATCATAGTGTATCGCATCCCCATATGATCATCCATAATCGGCTTAAGGACAAGTTCTGTCTTACCTTCCCGATTATTTTTATCTTACGTTCCATTGTCTCACCATTAGAAAACTTACCATCCAAAGATAGTATACCATTCGGTTACACCTATGTATCCAAATGGTTGAGCGCTCCAGTTTTCCAATTACAGGACAACGCATATAAGAGGATATCATTACTCCTAAAGAGGAGCTATGGATTCCATATCTATGAATAACAAGTCTACGCTATCAAGAGTCATGCCTCCAACGTACCGGCATGCATGCCACTATAGAGATGTGGGAGTCACCCATTGGTACATCAAAAGACACAAGTCGAGACAACGGGCCCATTATTCATCTCAGGATTAAGATACAATACAAACGACTGTCTAAAGTGAATCGATTTGCCAAGACAGAATTATTAATCCAAATCAATTCACTTTATGTCCCGATCCAACACATCGTCACCTATGACAACGCGCCAATGTTTCTATTCACGGAGTCCAACTCCGATGGCCAAGACAAACCATCTCCCAAAAGGGATATAGACAACATAACAATCTTTACATGAATAAAGCGCCCAACTTTATTCCCTCGATTGCGGATCATATATTTTAGACCATCACCTTAAGAGTCGTGTCTACCGCATAATCATCCCATCATATGCCCAACTCTTAAGGTTTAGACTGACAGTCTCAGACTACTGTTTGCTTATCATACATTCAACGAATATGAACGTAAAGAGGACAATATTTGGTATATATAAATGAATAAATTCTTTATTGATAAAAATGTCTCCAAAAACGTATTACATTTTTACTCCTTAGAGCATACATGTCTAACAATCTCCCACTTGCACTAAGTGAGTAAATACTGCAAATTTCGCATCCCCATAGCTTCCACATGCCTTTCGAAGACTCTCCCAGAAAGTGTCTTCGTAAATGGATCAGCTAAATTGTCCTCTGACGCGATCTTGCACACCGTGACATACCCGCTCTCAACGAAGTCCTTTATCACATGATACTTCCGATCAATATGCTTACTCTTCTTGTGAAATCTTGGTTCCTTAGCATTAGCTACCGCCGCACTGTTATCACAGTACAGTGATACCGCTTTATCCATACCAGGAACTACCTCAAGATCCCCAAGGAACTTGCGGAGCCACACTGCTTCTTTCGAAGCATCACTAGCCGCCACATACTCGGCCTCCATCGTTGAATCCGAAGTGCAATCTTGCTTCGCACTTCTCCAACTGATGGCACCGCCACCCAGAGTAAACACAAACCCTGAAGTCGATTTCCTAGAATCCAGGCAGGATTGAAAATCCGAATCAGTGTATCCTAGAGGAGTTAAATCCTCACCCGAATACACAAGCATATACCCTCGAGTCCTTCTCAGGTACTTGAAAATATGCTTTACCGCAACCCAATGGTTCGGTCCTGGATCCGCCTGAAATCGACTCACAATCCCGACCGCATAGCTAATATCCGGTCGAGTGCAAAGCATGGCATACATGAGACTACCCACTGCCGAAGCATAAGGCACCTTCTTCATGTATTCTCTTTCTTCATAAGACTTTGGAGAGTCTTTCTTAGAAAGAGTAATTCCAGACCTAGATGGTTGCCCACCTTTCTTGGAATCCTGCATTGCAAACCTCCTGAGAATTTTATCTATGTAGCTGGCCTGTGACAAAGCTATCATTTTGTTCTTCCTATCCCGCAAGATCTGGATACCGAGAACAAAATTAGCCTCACCCAAGTCCTTCATGTCAAACTGCTTGGTCAACCATAATTTGACCGATGACAACGCCCCAACGTCATTGCCAATTAGCAGAATGTCATCTACATAGAGTAGTAGAAAAACCACCTTCCCATTCTTAATGTGTTTGTAAACACATGGTTCATCCACATTTTGTGAGAACCCATAAGTCTTGATCACTTGATCAAATCTTATGTTCCAAGAACGAGAAGCCTGCTTAAGTCCATAAATAGACTTTAGCAACTTACAAACCTTACCCTCTTGACCCGCGACCTTGAACCCGTCTGGTTGTTCCATATAAATGGACTCATCAAGATAGCCATTTAGAAAAGCCGTCTTGACATCCATCTGCCAAATCTCGTAGTCGAGAGCGGCAGCTATGGACAAGAGAATCCGGATGGACTTAAGCATGGCTACAGGCGAAAAGGTTTCCTCATAATCGATTCCTTCCTTTTGCGTATAACCCTTAGCTACCAGTCTAGCCTTAAAGGTTTCGACCTTTCCATCCACTCCTCTTTTCCTCTTGTAGATCCACTTACACCCTATGGGTTTTACCCCTTCGGGAAGATCCACGAGCTCCCAGACCCGATTAGTCTCCATAGACTTCATCTCAATGTTCATGGCCTCTGTCCAGAGTCTTGAATCAACATCCTCCATAGCTTCTGCGTAAGTATAAGGATCCCTGTCATGTTCATCCGGTTCAGCCAAAAAGACCTCCCCATTGAACATATACCTCTCAGGTTGACGCCCGATCCTCCCACTACGCCGAAGCCCCTGAGGTTGTTGTTCAGGTTTGTTTGGTTTTTCTACACTGATCGGAATGGTTTCGTTCGGAACCTCCGGAGTAAACGGATTACCCCTCAACTCCTCAAGCACCACTTTGCTTTGAGGTTTAAAGTCGTTCATGTAACTCTCCTCAAGGAAAGTTGCATTAGTTGAAACCACGACTTTATTTTCCTTTGGGTTATAAAAATAACCCCCTTTAGTCCCTTTTGGATATCCTACAAACACGCAAACTTCTGAACGTGCTTCCAACTTATTCGGATCCTTAAACAGGACATGAGCTGGACATCCCCATATGCGAATATGGTTTAAGGATGTCTTCCGTCTTGTCCACAACTCGTGAGGAGTTTTAGGGACCGATTTTGAAGGCACATTGTTCAAAAGATAACATGCGGTTTGTAGTGCATATCCCCAAAAGGATAAAGGCAATGATGAATAACTCATCATGGACCGAATCATGTCCAACAAAGTCCTATTCCTTCTCTCCGCTACGCCATTCTGCTGCGGAGTGCCCGGCGCAGTCAAATGGGATAAAATCCCATTCTCTAACAAGTGTCCCAAGAACTCATCAGAAAGGTATTCCCCACCTCGATCAGATCGAAGTGCCTTTATGGGTCTACCCAATTGCTTTTCCACTTCAGCCCGAAACTCCCTGAACTTATCATAAGTTTCGCTTTTGTGGTGCATTAGGTACACATACCCATATCTTGAGTGATCGTCAATAAAAGTGACGAAGTACTCATACCCTCCTCGTGCCCGGATGTTCATCGGTCCGCAAACATCACTATGCACAAGTTCTAGAACCCCTTCGGCCCTATTGCCCTTAGACCCGTATGGTCTTTTGGTCATTTTACCCTCCAAACAAGACTCACATTGAGGTATAGATTCCACCTTTAAGTGACTTAAAGGTCCATCCCTTACCAACCTTTGAATCCTATTCAGGTTAATATGGCCAAGGCGCAAATGCCAAAGATAAGTCTTATTAGAGTGAGAAGTTTTAAGTCTTTTTGAGTCATTATCATTTATCTCAGCATTAAGCAATAAGTCCATCTTAGGTTTGATAAAATATAGATTATTTTGCATCCATCCAGAACAGATAAAAGATTTGTTTTTACGAATCACCACTTTTTCATTAAAAGATACCACGTAGGAGTCTTTAAATAAAGAAGATACAGAAATTAAATTCCTTTTAAATTTAGGAACATAAAAACAATCTCGCAAAATTAAACTCCTATAATTATCAAAATAAAGATGGACATCTCCCACTGCTTCCGTTGAGACCAAGGATCCATCGCCCATCCGAAGCGTTAAGTCTTCACGAAGTAGACTTCTCGTTTCTTTGAATCCCTGCAGAGAAACACAAACATGATTAGTTGCACCGGAATCTATGACCCAAATGTCACTGGATTCCTCAACCAAACAAGTTTCTAAATATAGAAGATCACACCTACCTCCCTTGGAAAGGAAGTCCTTGCAATGCTTCTTTATATGCCCGACCTTACCACAAAAGAAGCACTTAAGCTTCTTTGGGTTCTTCTTCTTCTTCTTCTTGCTCTTGGTAGCAATAGGAATAGAAGACTTACCACTCTTGGCCCGTTGCTTCTTTCCATTCCCAGAGTTAGGATTGGAACCAGAAGCAGCTACCATATTGGCCTCTCCACCAGCAGGAGACTCCCTGATCAGCAGTTCAAACTCCTGTAACTGTTTCATCAGTTCTGTCAAGGTCATATCCCGTCTATTGCTCAAATTAAAAGTAGCTCTAAACGGAATAAATTCCTTAGACAGAGTCTCAAAGACCATAGTCATCTGAGTTTCAGCATCGATGTCGGCTCCATTGGTTTGAGCCTCAGCGAGGTAACCCATGACCAACATCATGTGCTCCTTTACAGATGTCCCCGGTCTCTGTCTACAGTTTAAGAGTTTCCGAAGCGCCCCTTGCCGCTTTGTTATGGCCTGGCCTCCAAACATATCCTCAAGATTATCCAAGATCTGCTTCGCAGTCTCATAATCCTGATGTTGAGCCTGCAGCACGTTATTCATGCTAGCCATAACATAGCAGCGGGCCTGATGATTAGCATCTTTCCAGCGTTCGTACGCTTGGAATTGCTCATTACTTGAGTCTCCCGTAGGCTCGGGAGGACAAGGAGTTGTCAGTACATACTTCAGTTTCTCAAAGGATAGGATGATGTCCAGGTTCCGTTTCCAATCATTATAGTTCTCACCGGTCAATTGGTTTTTGTCAAGTATCGATGATAAAGCGTTTTTAGACATTTTGAATCTACAATAAAGAATCATATACCAAACATAAGCAAACATATTTAATAATTTAGTAAGATAACACAATCATGTAAAATCATACAAATGTGTTTATGTGTCAAAACCTTGAAAATATCACAACCTTACAACGATAATTCCCAACTCAGAATTCAACAAGCTCCTAGGGGAGTCATGCCAAATTCAATCAGGAACACGGATCCCCTCCTGATTAATATATGCCATCCAGGACCCGTATGATCCAGCATATACTAATAATCGTTTCTTTGGCCATTAATTTTATTAACAGAGCTCCTAGGGGAGGTTAATAATAAAATTAACGTGAGTGTATAACCACCGTTTCAATATTTTATCCATGATTTATAATCACCACCTAGGGGTGTGCAACCATAAATCATACTAAAATACCTTATCCTTTTAGAGATCCAATCTGGTACATAATAGAAATCCCTTCCTAGGGGTTGGGACCATCATGTTCTTCCTATGGACCAACGATGGAGGCCTTAGGTTCTCTCTTCGAAAACCTTCTCCCACTCAATCTTTTGAAGTCAAGGTTTTATTTTAAAATTATGCATGAACAATTTTAATATGAGCGGCACTCCCTATTCTATATGACATGTTATCAATATACATGGTAAATCATATTATAATGCAGACAAGCAAAGCAATCAAGCAAAGCTACAAGCATAATAATAATAACCGTAATATTATGGTTCCACCCTAGAGAATAGAAAAACTAAGATTACAAGAGAATAATCGAGACATTTATCGATTCTTCATCCTTGAATCCTCAAGCTGTATCCTTCTTCATGTAATATCCATCTTCAAGTCCTCAATCCCGTATGAATCGAACACTTCATATTTCCGGTCATATCCAAATTTAATGTTTCTCAGAATCGTCCCAAAAATAAAATTAAAACTGCACCAAAAATTGCACCTTTTCTGGACACCTGGATGCTCTCTGTCGGCAGGCCGATCTAGGTGATCGGTCTGCCGATCATGGTGGTTCGGCCTGCCGAACATGAAGGTTCGGCCTGCCGGCAGAGCACCAAAATTTCTGCCCCACTGTCGGCCTGCCGGACCGTACGTCCGGCCTGCCGATTTGTGACCTTCGGCCTGCCGAACTGTGAGGTCCGGCATGCCGACCGAGCAGAAAACCCTCAATCCAGAAAATACAATTTTAATGCAATTCATCAATTTTATTTTCAACAATTCAAAAACATAAAATTAGAGACTCGGGAAATACCTGGAGGCGCCATCATCTATCTTCAAGATCCGACTTCTCGTTCCGTCTTCTCCGAATAATTATTTAATTACAAAATTCTTACAAATTAAAAATTAAATAATAATTCCTAGACGGAGATGATAGTCCGCCATCTAATTACATGAAAAACTTAGATACACATTCTAACCTCTAAGGAACCATAACCGGTATTAATTAATTAATAAATAATTAAACAACAATTTAATCAACCATAATTAATTAATAAACATTCACCACATAATCCATGACAACATATATATTATATAGAAACCTAGAGTGCCATCTCTCTATAAAATTCAATTCAAGCATTGGAGAGATTAAGATCACAAAATTTATGCATATAACATGATCACAAACTTGCAAATTTATGTAAAAACCTCGGCTCTGATACCAATTGTTGGAAACAAAGTGCGCAGCGGAATTTTTTAAAATTTTTCATCAGAGTATTTTCCAAAATACAAGTATGACATGTTATATGTATAAATTAAACAGATCTTACTAACCTCAGTGTGCCGAAGAACCTCCGCGACCTGTGTAGAGAAGTAACGTTCCAGAAGAGCCTCAACCAACTGGTCTTCTTTGCTATTCTCTATCCACAACCGGAGTGAGTGTGGGCTCACACGTACAGCTCTTCCACCGGTGACTCTCCTTCCAACCAATAGAGAGAACCCAAAGCTAGTGTTCGTGATTTGTGAACAAAAGCTCTCAGGGAGTTTTCAGATGCTCACTAGAAGAGTATCACTCTTAATCTCTCAAATTGATCTGAGTAAATCATTAGACTCACTCCCTTTTTATACCTATTGGTCCTTGGGGTCAGTCCATATCAGATTAGGTCTCAAAAATCAAAATAGAATCAAGTTCGGATCAATATCTGATAAGATACGCGTGAAAAACGCGTAATCTTAGCTGTCGCGGTCGGCATGCCGAACTGTGAGATAGGCAGGCCGAACTGGCCAGTTCGGCAGGCCGAACTTTCTGATCGGCAGGCCGAACTGCCGAGAAAAAATCTCCGCGAATCTTTTATTTTCCACCCGAGATTCTAAAGGATAAAGTCTCAGTTTTGATTCAAATAGCCCAATAGAAAAGATATCTGATCAAAACAAACTTTATCAAGATAATCTCTAAGAAAATAAATCAATTCACAATAATTCTACAAGTTTATCTTGTTCTAATTGTCCAAAATTAAAACAACCGATAAACAGACAAGAATTATCCGAACGCCATAATTCAACAAGTTCATCTTGAACTAATTTCTTACAAAATTAATTCAACCGATAAACAGACATGAATTATTTGATTCTTATAAATTTTAAACCAATCTGATAAATCCGACATAAGTCACCAATTATTGGAAAAGCACGCCGTGTCGTTACAGGACTTTGTGAGCTAGCAAAGGGGACCAAAATGGACCTATAAAGTTCAAGCTCATGATAATTATGAAACCCAATATCCCAGATATACATTTCACAATTATCAACTCCAACGCTACTCCACTAAAAGCTTGGAGCTGCACTCTCGAACTTTACAGAATTACGAAGCTCATGTAGCTAAGTCTCCATGACATATCATAGTGTATCGCATCCCCATATGATCATCCATAATCGGCTTAAGGACAAGTTCTGTCTTACCTTCCCGATTATTTTTATCTTACGTTCCATTGTCTCACCATTAGAAAACTTACCATCCAAAGATAGTATACCATTCGGTTACACCTATGTATCCAAATGGTTGAGCGCTCCAGTTTTCCAATTACAGGACAACGCATATAAGAGGATATCATTACTCCTAAAGAGGAGCTATGGATTCCATATCTATGAATAACAAGTCTACGCTATCAAGAGTCATGCCTCCAACGTACCGGCATGCATGCCACTATAGAGATGTGGGAGTCACCCATTGGTACATCAAAAGACACAAGTCGAGACAACGGGCCCATTATTCATCTCAGGATTAAGATACAATACAAACGACTGTCTAAAGTGAATCGATTTGCCAAGACAGAATTATTAATCCAAATCAATTCACTTTATGTCCCGATCCAACACATCGTCACCTATGACAACGCGCCAATGTTTCTATTCACGGAGTCCAACTCCGATGGCCAAGACAAACCATCTCCCAAAAGGGATATAGACAACATAACAATCTTTACATGAATAAAGCGCCCAACTTTATTCCCTCGATTGCGGATCATATATTTTAGACCATCACCTTAAGAGTCGTGTCTACCGCATAATCATCCCATCATATGCCCAACTCTTAAGGTTTAGACTGACAGTCTCAGACTACTGTTTGCTTATCATACATTCAACGAATATGAACGTAAAGAGGACAATATTTGGTATATATAAATGAATAAATTCTTTATTGATAAAAATGTCTCCAAAAACGTATTACATTTTTACTCCTTAGAGCATACATGTCTAACATACATTACTATAATTTAATATCTTAAATATAACATATCGGTTTCTTGAAAGTTAAACTCTTTTAAAACTTATCATAATAATAATTTCAAGCATATTCACTTAAACTTTTATAAAAATAAATTCCTAAAACAAATTCATAAAAATCATTTCTTATTTTAACATAAAACTCATATAAGCATTTTCTTATTATAACTAATCATATAATTTTCGCACTTGAAAACTTTGCACATTTGTTGCATTGTCTATTGTAACATTTTTAAAGTTTAAAATCCTCTGGACTAAGGTTGCGTAATCACAATCTTGGTTTTCAAAACATAATTATGTAATTTATTTATTTATTCATATGTACATAATTTTTGTAAAGTGTAAACATACTAAATTTTATAAAATAAAACATGCATAAATTCATAAAATAATAATGCGAAATTATTATATTGCGTGTGGGGTATCCATTCCTATCTTTACTATTCGTCTGCCGTTCACCATTGCCTATTAAGTGCCATTGACATGTTTTTTTTACCTACAGTATAAACATACTTAAATGAGCTTTCGCTCAACAAGTAGGAAATTAGTCTCGCAAAACATAATTTTAAAAAACCTTTTAATAAAAATAGGTATGAACATTTCATGCTTGCTTATCAACTTGTTTTATGCTTGATTATTTAAGCTATAACTTGTCTTCTTACTTTGGGCCAGAGTGATCATACCAGTTGCGCGCGAATTTTGGGAAGTTAGGGTTCGCGAGGTCCCAGCGATGCCAAGATCATTCATTACTTTAACATGGAGCCTACTTATGGGTCGAGAGGTTGGTACGACACCCTAAACTTGTCTTATAAGTTTCACTTGTCATATTGTGTGTATGCAGTATGACTTATCACTACATAGTATCACAATTTCTTTAATCATAACTCATAGATCATAACCATGCTTAACTTGAAGGTGATTAAACAATATGATTTAAATATTGCATACATCACACATTAATCATATCATCATCATCATAGCATATCACATCATGTCATAACATAACATATCACATCATAATATATAATAGTGTAACAAATCACTGATCATGAATTTTCATAAGTTTTTGTGAAAATATTTGAATCAATTTATTTTAAAACTATTCATATTGTAGGCGAGATTCCTACTTATCTAGATTCTGAGCTGAGCGGGTCCAGTTGTATCTTGCTGTATCTACAGTTTGCGTAACTCCTTGAGTTGTTGTGGATGGTTAGGAATGCTCCATGGAGATTTATTATTGTTGAAAACATCATTCTAGACTCCATTACTCAAGTCTGAGTCACCTCGATCAGCGTGTAGTCAGTACTGGATGATTTTTATCATAGTGAAATTAGCTTGAACGGAAGTCACCATCGCATTTAGACCATCGAGACAAGTCGGGAGGCGGTCTCGGATAGTCGATCAGAGGTCCAGATCACAAAAACTTGAAGTAGTCGTTGACCAACATTGACCAACCGTTGATCGGTGTTTACCGGCGTCAATTAGGCTCTGTGATTCTAAGTTGATTGGGCCTACCCCCCCTAATTCTAAGTTGATTGGTGGCCTCAATTTTACCTAATTCTGCCTCTAACATAGTAGATCGAAGCTTGACATTGGCAGCAAAAATGGAGTTCCAATCTCCTATCTCTGACAAAGCAACCGCGCAATTGACTTAGGGCTTTCGTTCCCCGTGTCATTTTGAGTATTTCCCCTATCATGGGGCTGCGTAACACTACATGAAATGATGGCTCCACCTCCTCACAGCGGTGCTAGACGGCAGGTCATGGATCTCCTGTGATCGACGGCCGTTTCTTGAAATTAAGGAGTTAATTTTCTTCCTCTCGACCCTCTAAAGGTGTTTGTGCACTCAATTTGGCATAACACTGCCTGAAATGGTGAACCCAAGTTCACCCACAGCGACGGCGGGCCTCGTCAGACTCCATCGTGTTGCTGTCCGTGGCTCAAATTAACCGAGACATTTTGATCCTCGCCTCACTCTGAACGATTTGGTACCGGCGGTGTGGCGCACCTCCACTGGAGACGGCATATCCGACGGTGGCTCAACGGTGGCGACGGTGCTGTTTTGTTGAGCTGCTATAGCTAAAATTAGACGGTGAGGCTGGTGCTATCTTGTTCCTCTCATCATGCTAAGTCCATAGACACCAAGATCACGTCGATTAGTGGTTGGACGGCGGAGAAATCATGTCAAGAAAAATAGGTTTTTCTGCCTCTTTGACCGGCGCATGCGGCTTCCTCCGACCGCATTGTGGGCAGCACGGCACACCGTTAGACTCAGCTCGTCGAGAGCTTTCCATTGGTGCGGGAGGTGTCAAAAACAAAGGCCAAAATCTTGGACTAAGTTTGAGGAAAGAGAAACTGTAGAGAGAGAAAGTAGAGAGAGAGGATGAGCTGATTTGATTGGTCAATTTTTTTTTGTGTCCAACTATTTATAGACAAATCTTGTAGTCTACATAGTCTAATCTGTGTCATGGTGGTTGATCAAATTGATCCATAAGCTTGAAATTCTCATAACCATAACTGTGCTTTAAAAAAAAAAAAGTAATATTCTCATTCTTTACAAGTACTTACATAAATTCAAATTTTCTTGCTATATCATTGACGTATAAACATCTTTATACTGTCATAAAATTATTTTTATAAAGTTTATCCATACTGTTTGGATTATTTTGACGCCATAAACATTGACAGTATGGTCTTTAAAATCGTTGATTCACTTATTTCACCAATTATATATATATTTATTTGCTAAAAATAATACTTTGTATTTAAGAACTTTGGTTAAAACTTTAAATTTGATTTCTTGCTCTTATTTTAAAACAGTAAACTTTGATACATTTGCCTTTAAAATCGGTGATTAGCTATTTTCACAACTGTGTACATATATATATATATATGTATATGACTTCTAAGAAAGATATTATGTATTTAAAATTTTGCTCAATGTAAATATATATACATATATATATTTTTGTAAATTAAAACATATATTTTCATTAAAAATTTTTATATTTTAAGCTTCAAATTTGTCATAAAAATAATAGTCTAAATTTAAAATAGTTTTATAAATTACATTGATTATCTGTAAGTCAATTTAATTCAATTTACGAACTTAGCATTATTTCAAACTTTACGGTGCAACCTAAATTGTTCCTCGTAAAAAGCCATTTATGGGTCCACATCTTATCAATAGATCAACGTTTGTGGACCCCATCAATGCTCTTCTTCTTCTTCACTATTATTATGACAATTGCTATTGTTATTATTGTTATTATTATTACAATAATAACAATAATAATAAACCTTACGTAATTATTAATGTGTGTAATAACTAACCATACACATTTAAAACATTGAAATTCTTGAACTTCCAATGATCCTTATAACTTTCTTAAAATTCTTATCTTACTTTATGTTCTCCTTAAATTTCAAGATCAATCTTAGTAAAATTGTTATAAATCTTGCATACTTAAAATTGGTGCTCACCACTTTTTGAATTATAGTATAGAGCTCATGATCACTATTGATCTGGGTTTCTTTTACTGAACTGATATTATATAAGAATTTTCCACATCATAATAGTAAGTTAGAAATTTCACTTTTTGCCAAATAACATCACCTCTTTGGCTCATGCATGAAATTAATGAATCATAAACTTTTAATTTAGCACATTAAACAATTATTTCAATGCACTATCATACATTACATTATTACATGTTTCATAAATAAAGCACATAAATTTGTGCATTCACAGCATTATTTATTTTTAAGGTCTTACAGCTATTAGGACCTTCAAATTTGTGTGTTAATAAATTTTAAACCTATACTTTCTTAAGTACTTAGCTGAATAATTATAGAAAAATCCTTAATTAATCATGCTTATTAATTTTTGGATTTTTTCGGTCATTACATGTAGTGTTATAAATAAAAATTGAGCCCATCCTTTGAGTAGAGTTAGGTTGTATTTAGGTTCTTTTTGTTCTATTGATGGGTTCTGAGACTTCCAAAGTGACGAAGAAGATAGTGTTTTTCCATAGCAAAATAAATAAATAAATATAGGTGAAACCTTTTGAGCAAATTAAGAAATAATTTAGGAAAGATCACCTTGTCTTATAACATCTTGTTGGGAAAATCATTGATTAAAAATCACTGATGATAACTAAGGGCCCGTTTGTTTCGTGGTTCGAATCACGGTTCGAATCATTTTGCTACAGTATTTTCTCTCACAAAAATTTAAATCTTTATTCAAGTACTCTATTCAAATACTCGAACCAAACGAGTTCTAAGAAACCAAATACAAATCATATTAATTTTTTTTTATTTAAGAAATCTAACTCACTAGAGTTTGGTATAGACATGTGCTGATAACGTGTGCTTATAATTCTATGATAAAACAATAGTAAAACTGAAGGAGATGATATAGAGAGACAAGAAGGAGCAAAATTTATTTATTTTTTCATTAAATAGTTTCTCTCTCTTTGTTTTTTCTACTATTATTCCTCACCAATTTATCAGTTTTTTTCTTGTACATCTATTGCCTCATTATAAAGCCTATTTATCGGTATTTTTCTTTACTATAGTCTTATGAGGGAAGCCTCATGTAAAAAAGTTGTTTTTCTAAGGGATGTAAAAATTTCTTTTTCAAACTTTGTTACAAAACAACCAAAAAAAAAAAAAAAAAAAGGAGAAGCGTTTAACAGATGGGCATTGCTGCTCGATGAAGATAGAAGAAAGGATGGAGATAAAATTTTGACAAGAAACAAAAAATTTAGAAGAAAAATAGAAAGATTCAAGAAAAAGAAAAAGAAGAATAAGAACTTAAGTGTGGGAAACTAAAAACTCAATATTCACTAATCAATCATCAACTCACTCTTAAGAATTATAATAACTAAAGCTATTTATAAAAATAAAATAACAAATATTTAAATAATCTTAGAGATAAACATGATCTTAATTTATAGTTGATTATTAAAGTTAGTATGCATTCTGATAGATAATTATATTAATTTAAATTCAAAATCTAATCTTGTGATTTCGCATTATACACTTGGGATTGAAGAAACCCAGCGTCAATAAGTTTTAGATGAGAAAAAAATAAAAGCAACAACTTGAAGTGCAAGAAACGCTTCCGTCTGAATACTTGATTCTGTAAAGAGCCACATGAATATGCCACATGTACTTGATATAGAGAACAGATAGAAAAATGCGAGACTAAGGTTCATCACAGTAGGCAAATATCATAAAAACATTTCCACGAGATGTTTAATGTGAATAGTTTGGTCAGTTCATGTTGTTCTAGGCAGAGTAGGTAGTAAATCTACTTGTAAATTTTTATGATTACAGAATGAAACATCATCTGGATGCAAGATAGGTAGCAAAGTTGTCCTTGAGGTAGAGCTTGTGGTTATACAAGTTATGAAGCAAAAGTGGATTTCTGACTAAGCTCTCACTCTATTAGAATTCCTCCGGATTCATTAAAGTTATTATATTTAAGATATTTGACATGATAGTTAGAAATGTTTTAATTAAAATACGTGAGAGTTTTACATTGTAGCAACTTTTTTTCTTTTTACTATAACATGTGAGAGTTTTATACTGTTTATAACTGAAATAATATACAAGATCACCCCTTATCAAATAGGCTAACAGAGTAATCATAATATCGACCATTTGAGAAAGTCAATGCCCATTCAACTCAAAATATCTTTGAGGCCGATAACTTCAACGATCAGATGGTTTTGCTCTTCTGCAAGTCTTTGAAATGGCTCTTCCCAATCATGCTTCATCATTCAACGAGAAGCTATGAAAGAGGCATAGAATTCCGCATAAAATTAGATAAAAGATAGGACTTATCTACTTTTTTTCCACATTGTTAAAACATAACATCAAACACCAACTTATAAAGACATTGGGATTTTCCACTTAACAGGTTGATCTTTTAATATATATAAAAAAAACAAGTCTTTAAAAAGTTCAATTCCCATCATGGTATCAAAGCTCAATAAGTTCAAACGAGTGGCTCGATACATTCACTACAAGATTGGTGATCTCAAAGAAAGCACCATCTTGCGAGGACATATAATGGTTAAAATAATCTTAAGTCCTACATCGTTAAAATATAATAACAAACACCAACTTGCAAAGACATTGCGCTTTTTTGTTTAACAGGTTGGCCTTTTAAGATTATTCTATAGGTTGGATCGCCATAAATCTTGGTGGCTCATGAGGCAAACTATTTAGTATTTAGGAAAAAGATAGAATTTCTATGAATGCTAAGAGAAAAATTATATGAACAAGATATGCCAAAAGTTCGATTAAAGCTCTGATATTAATTGATGTAGGACTGATAAATGCATAGTTTGTTATATTTTTGCATAATTTTTTCTTGTATTTATTGTCTAAGTTTTTGAGTAATCTTATATTTTTATTTGTATTTTGTATTTTTAGGTATCTTAATATTAAAGCATAAAAAGAAGGTGAAAACTAAAATTTTTTAGAGTTCAAAATATCAAGCATTCAATTTAGAGTTCAACGGAAGTTACGGATCAAGAATCGGAGTTGAAATGGATGAAAAAGGGGAAAACAAACTATTATCCAAGAGCCCTACATGCTAGCGTAGCCCCCGGATGCTGCCCGTGTAGCCCAGCAGGCCCCCTAGTCCCAGGCCACGCCTCACACACATCCAAACCCGAGTAGGCCTCCAGTGTGCTCAGTAGGCCCCAATCGTTGTTGGAAAAATAGTACGAAGTGGAATTTTAAAATTTTTTATATCAGAGTATTTTTCAAAACACATGTTTAACACACTATATGCATAAATTAACCAGATCTTGCTAACCTTTGAATGCCGAAGAACTCCCGCAATCTGTGAAGAGAAGTAACGTTCCAGAAGAGCCTCAACCAACTAGTCTTCTTTGCTATTATCTATCCATGATCGGGTGAGTGTGGGCTCACACGTACAGCTCTTCCTCCAGGCGACTATCCTTCCAACCAATTAAGAGAACCCAAAGCTACTGTTCGTGGTTTGTGAACAAGAGCTCTCAGGGAGTTTTCAGATTCTCACCAGTAGAGTATCACTTTTAATCTCTCAATTGATCTAACTAATAGTGAGACTCACTCCCTTTTTATAGAGATTGGGTCCAAGAGTCAGTCCTTCTTAGATAATGCCTCAAAATTCAAATCAAAATAAAGTTCGGATCAATATCAGATGAAATCCGCGTGCAAACGTGTGATCTTTTTATCGCGCATAGGCAAGCCAATCTGTCTAACAGGCAGGCCAAACTTGAGGATCGGCATGCCGAACTGCTAATAAAAAATTTCAGCGAATCTTTTATTTTTCACCCAAGATTCTATAGGATAAAGTCTCAGTTTTAATTCAAATAACCCAATAGAGAAGTTATCTAATTAAAACGACTTTATCTAAATAATCTCTAGAAAAATAAATGAATTCCTAATAATTCTATAAGTTTATCTTGATTAATTTATTCAAAATTAAATCAACTAATAAACAGACAAGAATTATCTGATCCCAATAATTCAATAAGTTTATCTTGAATTAATTTTGTCACAAAATTAATTCAACTGATAAACATACATGAATTATTTGATTCTTCTGAATTTTAACTAGGGGTGCACAAAAACCGCCCCGCAACCGCCGGCCGCCCGCCCAAAAAAAAGACTATGCGGGTTCAACCCGCCCGCTTACATATGTTGGTGGGCGGGTACGGTTTTAAATTTTAGGGGGCGGGTTCAACCCGAACCCGCCCGCCTAATTCTTAAAAAGAAAAAAAGAAAAAAATCTTAATCTAAACCTCTCCCACTCCTCATTCTTTAAAAAGAAAAAGAACATTTGACTTTGTTCATCATTTCATCTGTAGTATCCTCTTATTTTCGAACCCAATGAACAAGTTTTATGGAAGAACAAGAATTCTTGACTTTGTTCATCACTTCATATAGAGTTGATGTTTCTTGTTGCAATGAATTATTGTGTTTCTTAATTTGTTGTGAATATGGTTATTGTCTTTAGGCGTCAAACTTGGTTGTTGTTGAGAATGCTTCATACATTATCGTCTTATATTTTCTACAAATTTTTTTTCACTTTTTTTTAATAAAAAAGAGCTCAAAAAATTATATTGTACATTAGTGTAGACCCAACCCGCCCGCACCCGCCCGCCCCCAAACCGAAACTGCCCGCCACTCCATGAGCGGTTTGTGGGTTGGTTAATCGCCAACCCGCCACTTAAAAAAACCACCCCGCACCCGCCCAAAAACCGCCTACCCGCCCGTTGTTCACCCCTAATTTTAACTAATCTAATAAATCTGACATAAGTCACCAATTATTGGAAAAACACGCCGTTCATTACAGGATTTTTGTGAGCTAGCAAAGGGGACCAAATAGACCTATATAGTTCAAGCTCCCAATAATTATGAAACCCAATATCCCAGATATATATTTCATAATTATCAACTTCAACGCACTCTACTAAAAGCTTGGAGCTGCACTCTCGAACTATATAGAATTATGAAGCTCGCATAGCTAAGTCTCCATGACATATCATAATGTATCGTATCCCTATAGGATTATTTATAATCGGCTTAAGGACAAGTTCTGTCTTACCTTTCTGATTATTTTTATCTTACGTTCCATTATCTCACTATCAAAAAACTTACCATCCAAAGACGGTATACCATTCTGTTACACCTATGTATCCAAATGGTTGAGCGTTCTAGTTTTTCAATTATAGGATAACGCATATAAAAGGACATCACTACTCCTAAAGAGGAGCTATGGATTCCATATTTATGAATAATAGGTCTACGCTATCAAGAGTCATGCCTCCAATGTACCGACATGCATACCACTATTAAAATGTGGGTGTCACCCTTTGGTACATCAAAAGACACAAGTCAAGACAACGGGCCCACTATTCATTTAGGATTAAGATACAATACAATTGATTGTCTAAAGTGAATCGATTTGCCGAGATAGAATTATTAAGCCAATCAATTCACTTTATGTCCCGATCCAACACATTTGTCACTTATGACAACGTGCCAATGTTTCTATTCATGAAGTCTACCTCCAATGGTCAAGACAAACCATCTCTCAAAAGGGATATAGATAACATAACAATCTTTACATGAATAAAGCGCCTAACTTTATTCCCTCGATTGCGGATCTTATGATTTAGACCGTCGCCTTAAGAATCGTGTCTTCCGCATAATTTGTAGATCATATGCCTAATTTTTAAAGGTTTAGACCAACCGTCTTAGACTATTGTTTGCTTAATATACATTTAACAAATATGAACGTAAAGAGGACAGGATTTGGTATGTTAATAATAAACAAATTCTTTATTGATAAAAATGTCTTTAAAAACATATTAGATTTTTATTCCTTAGGGCATACATGTTTAACAATCGCGTGGTCGCGAGCCAAAATAGGTGCCCTCGCACGTGCCTGCAGCATAGCCAGCGCCCTGCGCGCATGCCCATGCTATAGCCAAGGCCGGTGCAGCCCACGTCTCCAACACGTTTTTAACGTATTTTGGATGTAGAATTACTATTTTTCATTGTTCATTAATCCTAGCTATATAAGCCCCATCATAGATCAGAGGGGGTACTTTTTGGAAGGGATTTTTGCAAGTTTTTGAAGGAGGAGAAGGAGTAGGATGTTACGCCCCCTTATGGATGTCACAGATGTCGTTACATTTATTCTTTTTATCAAGATTTGAGATAAAACTATTTTGAATAAAGACATAAATTCAAAAACATACCCCAGGATCCATACATATTATTATTATTTTTTTAAAAAAATCACTTAATTATAAACATTCTTTAATTAGTATATCAATATTAATGTAAATCGAATAAACTTTCGAAAACATCTTTGAAAAACCCACATACATAGTTCGGTAGGCCGAACATGAGGTTTCGACAGGCCGAACTCAACCAGTAGACCAAAGTTCAACCATCGGCAGGCCACCCGAGGCTCTGCAAACAGAGTTTCAAATTCAATACAATCGGTAGGCTGGTACAGGGTAATGACAGGCAGATCATTGCATCGACAGTCTGACCAGTAATGGTTGACATGTCGACCGACTGTCAAAACAAAAAAATTAATTAAAACAAGTTCCATTATTTCAAAGTGCAGAAAATAAATGTACTCAGAAAGTAAAACATGTTTCATAAAATTTAAAACTTTTTCTTCTTGGTGTCTTCCATTTTCAATCCACCGTTCATGATTCATATGCCTGTCTTTGTCCTCCGCCTATTCTATAGCTTTCTTACCCTTATCTGCAACATGATTCAAAACTGAATAAGCTAAAGCTTAGTAAGTATATTTTATATCTCACAAAGTAAAACATCATATGATCCTCAATGTAAAACATCATTACCATAAGCATCATCATAATAATAATAGTGCACTAGGCACAGTTTCATATAGAACATATCTTTCATTTCATTACCCGTATTAAAACTTTGTTCATTTTATTTTTAGGGCCCAAGTGTTGCACCATTATCATCATCATAGGCGTGCCGTCATGAGAGCAGAGGGGTAGCTAATCCCAAACTAAACATGACATTATAACATTAACATAACATAACATGGGTGTGCAATACTTATTTAGGTGATACATATACACATACATATATCTATACTTTTATACCTTTGAATACGTCATTATTAAAACATGCATAACTTTTGTACAATAAACTTTCATAATAATTTATTAAATAAAACCGTCATAGAGTCATCATAAAATCATCATGAGCATAAAAATTCAAACTTTTTCACAAACCACATCATGTTGTAGGTGAGAATGTACTTACCTAATAAGCTTACTTAACCTTAATTGTAGGTGATGCCGCCGCGGTCTTGATGTGCTTGCTCCTTAGTGTTTTCATGTCATACATTCATTTAAAATAACAATTAACATAAATTTTCATGAGACCATGAAATCAATCAACACCAATTAATATTTTCCAAAACCATATTACATCCCAAATACATTTATCTCTTCAACACATAATTTATAATATGTTTCATTAACCTTAAAACATTAGAACAAAACTATCAACACAAATGCTTCCTGACCTCCATGAATTCAAAACTCAATAACTCAACATTCACACACAATTTGAGCACCACACTTGACAGGGACAAAGTTAATACATAAACATATTACCGTGATTTTTCATTAGTCATAAAAATTCTATTTGATAACCAAAACAAATCACACATATCAAAACATGAAATCTGCCAGCACAAACTAAACAGTGAGCAGCCCTATCTATCATTCTCATAATAAGGTATTTTTGTCACAAAATAATTCCACAAAAATCTTACTTGTACTAGACACCTAAAATTACAACATACCCAAAGATTAGCTTCAAATGAATTCAACACAATTCAAATCATGCTTTAAAATTTAGAGGCAAGAACAAACTCTAATCACATAAGCAGTGAGCAACACATAATTATCATATTCTAAAAAATTAAAATAAAATTACTATGACCCTAAAATTTATATGACAACCTAATAACACATAAACACAGTACCATAAAAAGTTTCATTAGCAAATAAATTCATTTAGACATACAAAGAGGTCAAATAGAGAATACTTTAATAACCCACTGATTAAGCAGCCACAAAACCTAGCCTTAAAGAACAACACATAAAATATTCATCAAATCATCACCAAACTTTCCAGTCCATAACTTAACATATACATGAAGATATTTGTAAAATTTTTTGGAAATAACCTTCATTTACATCATGAACAAAACCTATATTTTTGTGCAACATAACCAATCAGCAACAATTTTTTTTCCTATGAGTGGTAGAGAGAAGAAAATTCATATTTCAATGTAGAAATATCCAATGAATGTGAAATTTGGAAGAATAACACGTAACATATACATGAATAACATATTAAAATTTTAGAGCAAACAAAAATTTGTAGAAAAAGTTATAGTAGTTGGATTACAGGGGAACATTACATTTCAGAAACACTAAGAACAAATTTTTACCGTAAAACAAATTCTTCTCAATTTCCCTTCGAATTCGCCCAAGGAAAAACCCAAATTTTCTTTCTATTGTTTGTAGGATAATAATGGAGAGAAGAAGGAAAAGAAACGTGGAGAAGGAAAAAAAAAGTCTGAGAGAGTTTTTCAAAAAGAGAAAGAGAGAGAGAGAGTGAAGTTATTGTAAAAATTTGAAAATGGCATAAAAGGAGAAGTTATACTTCTCTATAATATCAGAAATTTTTTGACTAGAATTGGGCAAAATTCACGTGGGGGATTGGAGAGGATTGGGGAAAGTCATCAAATTTGTTCCCACTGACCATATATCAACTCTCAAAAATAGGAAACCTCATCTAAGAATCCAATCAATCTAAAAGTCAAACATTTTTATTACCTAAAATAAGGAATCAAACCAAAAATATGCTAATCAATCAAAATATAATCATCCAATTATATCCAATTATATCCAATCACATAATCATTCTTGTCACAAATTTTGGGAGAAATTTCTGCTGACTGCTCGTCAGCAGTCTTCGGCCTGCTGACTCCTTAGTTCGGCCTGCCGAAGGCTTGAGGTCTAGCCTGCCGATGAAATTCCATCCGCCTGCCGTTTCGTGAGGTACAATTCGGCCTACCGAACTTGAAAGATCGGCCTGCCGAACTATCATAAACATTAAATCATAACAAACATTAATTTATTGCTAAATAATTATAAAATATGCAACATAAATGACATGAATATCTGGAGCACATTAATTCCACGTGACCGTCACCTGTCATAATACTCAGAATAAAATAGTTAGTTACATTATATCATATAACAATAAGGAAATTACTAATGGCGTTATTCATTTGACATAGTCCATTGCATGGAAGTTTGACGGGTGTTACAATTCTCCCAACCTTATAAGAGTTTCGTCCTCGAAACTCAGAATAGTTTCGGATACTTTGATCTCATGTCATTTTCACTTTCCCATGTAGCTTCTCCCACTTAGCGATTTCGCCATAAAACCTTGACCAAAGGAATTTCTTTATTCCTCAAGGTCTTGGTTTTTTGATCTAGAATCTCCACTGGCTTTTCTTCGTAACTGAGGTCATCTTGTATCTCGATCACCTGTGGCTTAATTACGTGCATAGGATTCGGGACATATTTCTTGAGCATCGAAACATGGAACACATCGTGCAATGTTGACATTTCTAATGGCAGCCTCAACTGATAAGCCACTTCGTCGATTCGCTTCACGATTTCATAGGGTTTGATAAATCTTGGGCTCAACTTGCCTTTCCTCCCGAACCTCATAACTCCTTTCATCGGCGCAACTTTTAAAAACACAGATTTGCCTACAGCGAATTCCAAGGGTCTTCTTCTTTTATCAACATAACTCTTCTAACGGCTATGCACAGTCTCTATTCTTCTCCGTATCAACTTAATCATTTCGGAGGTTTCGTTGACAAAATCAGTCTTTTCATCGTCAATGCTTTCCATTAACTTATTTTCTCCAGCTTCATGCCAACATATAGGCGACTTGCATTTTTGCCTATACAGGGCTTCATAAGGTGCCATTCCAATTGTCGCCTGGTAACTATTGTTGTAAGCAAATTCCACTAGCGGTAAAATTTTACACCAGTTGGTCTTGAAGTCAAGAGTATAAGCCTGAAGCATATCCTCTAGGATTAAGTTCGTCCTCTCCGTTTGGCCGTCTGTCTGAAGAAGAAAAGCTATTCTAAAGTGCAACTTGGTCCCCATCGCAGTCTGTATACTTTTTCAAAACTTGGATGCGAATCTACCGTCACGATCCGAAATGATAGACTTAGGGATCCCATAAAGTCGCACTCTCCTTGACATAGAGTTCCACTAACCGCTCCATAGAGTACGTAATCTTGATAGGAATGAAATGTACCGTCTTCGTCAAGTTGTCAACAACAACCCAAATAGCATCATAACCATTCACAGCCCTAGGCAAACTGGTTATGAAGTCCATTGCAATATCCTCCTATTTCCATTCCGGTATTTGAATTGACTACAAATCATCGCCAGGTCTAGTGTTCAGCTTTAACTTGCTGACATGTTAAGCATTTCTTCACATACATTGCAACGTCACGCTTCATTCCAAACCACCAGAAGTTATCCCTTAGATCATTGTACATCTTTGTTGCACCCGGATGAATTGAATAAGGAGTGTCATGAATTTCTGCCAAGATTCTTCCCCTCAGTCCATCAACATTGGGAACATATAAGTGGTCCTTGAGATACAAAGTTCCATTATTAGCAATTCGAAACTCTTCACATTTTCCTTCCCTTATTTCCTATCTAATCCTTGAGAGACTTATATCTTCATCTTACTTGCTCCGAATCTCCTTGAACAGCGTTAGAGCAAGAGTAAGTGTTGAAAGCTGGCCTGTTATAAGCTCCAAATCAAAGTCTAGAATTTCTTCCCTTAATGGCATTGCTTGTAGTGACATCAATGTAGCTGCTATCTTCCTACTTAGAGCATCAACCACTCGATTAGCTTTTCCTGGATGATAAAGGATTTCACAATCATAATCCTTCACCAACTCTAGCCATCTTCTTTGTCTCATATTCAGATCCTTCTGAGGGAAGAAGTACTTTAGACTTTGATGATCAGTGAAAATCTTGTGTTGGACCCCATATAAGTAATGTCTCCATATTTTTAGTGCAAAAACAACTGTTGCTAACTTGAGGTCATGAGTAGGATAGTTCTTCTCATAGTCCTTTAATTTTCTCCATGCATAGGCAGTCACTTTGTCATTCGACATCAAAACTGCACCCAGGCCCATCTTAGAAGCATTGTTGTAAATCACAAATCTGTCACATCCTTTAGGAATGGCCAATACTGGAGCTGTCGTTAACCTTTTCTTCAGTTCTTGGAAACTCTTCTCGCATGCTTCTATCCATTCAAACTTCTTTCTCTTGCGAGTTAAATTTGTAAGTGGTGCTACTATCTTGGAGAAGTCTTCTACAAATCTCTGGTAATAACCAGCTAGGCCCAAGAAACTCCTTATCTCACTTGCATTCATCAGTTGTTTCCAATTGAGAACAACCTCTACTTTCACAGGATCTACCATAATCCCTTCCTTTGATACTACATGGCCCAAGAAGGACACTCGGTCGAGCCAGAACTCACACTTGGAGAACTTTGCATATAGCTTGTGTCTCCTTAATGTCTCCAGCACGATACTTAGATGCTCCACATGTTCTTCCCGATTCTTTGAATAAACAAGAATATCATCGATAAACACAATGATAAATTTATAGAGAAAATCCTTGAATACTCGATTCATCAGGTCCATGAAGGCTGCAGGTGCATTTGTTAGACCGAAAGGCATAACCACAAATTCATAGTGACCATACCTTGATCTAAAGGCTGCTTTTGGGATGTCTCCTTCCTTAATCTTCACCTGGTGATATCCTGACCGTAGATCAATTTTTGAGAACACAGATGCACCCTTTCATTGATCAAACAAGTCATCAATTCGAGGCAATGGGTACTTGTTCTTGATCATTACCTTATTCAGCTCTCTATAGTCGATACAGAGTCTCATAGATCCATCATTCTTCTTGACAAATAGAACTGGAGCTCCCCACGATGAGTGACTAGATCTAATGAAGCCTTTGTTAAGTAGTTCCTTTAATTAAGTATGAAGCTCCTTCAACTCTGCCGAGGCCATTCTGTAAGGTGCCTTTGAAATCGGGTTGGTGCTTGGAGCGAGCTCGATCTCGAATTCTATTCCTCTATCAAGGGGTAAGCTTGACAAATCATCTGGAAATACCTCTGGAAATTCTCGTACTACTGTCATGTCCTCAATCCTTGTCTTTTCTTCCTGTCTCTTGTCTACAATGTTTGCCAAGTAACCCATGCAGCTACTTGCCAACAACTTCCTTACTTTCATGGCTGACAGAAACATACTTGGTTTCTTTCTGGACTCACCAATGTACACGAACTTCTACTCACCTTCTAGATGGAAGATCACTTTTCATTTTCAACATTCAATGGTAGCATTGTACTTGCTCAGAAAATCCATCTCGAGAATCATATCATAATCATACATATCCATCACAATAAGGGTGGAGAAGAGTTCCCTTTCAGAAATTCATAGAGGTATTGTGCCTAGACTGTGCGTAGATAGTATCACTTCCCCGGAGAGTAGTGTTGTAGATATCCCTATCTCATATGCTCTAAATGAACCCCTAACTTTTTAGCAAAGGTTGATGACACAAAAGAATGTGTGGCTCCCGTATCAAAAACAACATGTGCATTAATGGTAAGACTTGAAATTTGACCTGTGACCCCCATTAAAGGCTTCAACAGCCACCTGTTCTTTCATCGCGGCGTAGATGCGGGCATTAGTAGGCGGGGCTTCAAGTCTTCCCCGACTAATTAGTGGTCCTTCTAAGGCAGCTTGCATCTAAGGGAGTTGGGCTTGAGGAGCTCTCTGAGGGGCTTGAGCATTAGTCTGGTTGGGGCAGTTCTTGGAAAAATGATCTTTTCGTCCACAGATGAAACACTGGTTTTTCCCCAAACGGCATTCTCCAGGATGTTTCTTCCCACATTTGGTGCATGGCTAAATCTGCCTGATATTGTTGTTGGACTGGCCGCCATTATGCCTCTTGTTACCTTGGCCCTGTTGGTTCTAAGAATTGCCTTTCCTCTTGTTATTCCTCCAGTGCTGGCTATTGTTGTTGTTGTTGCTGTTGCTGTTGTTTTTGTGTTGAGGGTGGTTCTGGTTGTTTGCATTACTGGCTGGCTGACCTGACTGAGGCTGATTTCTTCTTAGCTTTGACAGGTGGAACTCAACACGTTGGGCCCTCATAACAACCTGTTCCTGGTTTCTAAGTGGACTTGCCCCATCAACAATTGCAGCAATCTCTAGCCAGAGGACTCTGATCAGTCTTCTAACCCTTTCACTCTCATCATTAACCATTCCTAGGCAAAGGTGAGCTAGCTGATCAATTTTGCCACCACATTAGTTACCAACATGTCTCCCTGGCGTAGGTTCTCAAACTCATCATAATGCTTCCTGGTAATGTTCATGTGGAAGAACTTCATGTTGAACTCATGAACGAAGTCAGCCCATGTCATTTCATCAACATTCCTGCTCTGTTCTATTCCGTCCCACCAAATCCTGGCCTCCATCATGAGGCAGTATGAAGCACAGAAAACCTTCTCATTATCTGTGAAGCCCATGAGTCTTAGAGTAGCCTCAATTGTCTTTAACCATCCTTGTGCGACTAGTGGATCCTTAGAACCTTCAAAGTCCGCTGGCTTAACCCTCTTCCATCTAACTAGCAAGGGTTCCTGATAGAACGCTCTGGGTTCAACAGCAGGAACTGGGACTTCATTCACTTATGGCTGGGGAGGAGGAAAAGGTAGCACGTCATTGTCTTGTCATTCACCGTCATGACCATTGGCCCTCAATGCTGCAATTTCCCTTCTTTGTTCCTCAAGTTGCCTTTGCAGCTCAACAATCATCATCATTAGCCTTTCATTGGTTTAAGTGCGGGTTTGCATTCTTCTATGGCCGTCCATTGTTGGTTTCCTAAAAGAATTAGGAGCTTAAGGATAATCTTCTAATTTATGAGACAGGTTTTCACTACAAGGGCATTAATCATTATACAGCTAAATCTTATACTCATCATCAAACTTGCATCCTTAAATATACTTACTTGGAGGACTTGGACTGACATGTGGTGAAATGAATTGAAAATAGAAATCCTCTCTAATACCAAAGCCTGTTACGCCCCCTTACGGACGTCACAGATGTCGTTATATTCATTCTTTTTATTGGGATTTGAGATAAAACTATTCTGAATAAAGACATAAATTCGAAACATACCCCAGGATCCATACATATTGTTATTATTATTTTAAAAAAATTCCTTAATTGTAAACATTCTTTAATTAGTTTATCAATACCAATGTAAATCGAATAAACTTTCAAAAACATCTTTGAAAAACCCACATGCACAGTTCGGTAGGCCGAACATGAGGTTTCGGCAAGCCGAACTCGACCGGCAGATCGAAGTTCAACCATCTGCAGGCTGCCCGGCGCTCTGCAAAACAAAGTTTCAAATTTAATACGATCGGTCGGCCGATATAGGGTAATCGGTAGGCCGATCATTACATCGACATTCTGACCAGTAATGGTCAGCATACTGACCGACTATCAAAATCAAAAAATAATTGAAACAAGTTCTATTATTTCAAAGTGCGAAAAATAAATATACTCAAAAAGTAAAACATGGTTCATAAAATTTAAAACTTTTTCTTCTTGGCGTCTTCCTTTTTTAATCCATCGTTCATGATTTACACACCCGTCTTTGTCCTCCGTCTATTCTATAGCTTTCTTACCTTTATCTGCAACATGATTCAAAACTGAATAAGCTAAAGCTTAGTAAGTACATTTTTATCTCAGAAAGGAAAACATCATATGATCCTCAATGTAAAACATCATTACCATAAGCATCATCATAACAATAGTAGTGCACTAGGCACAGTTTCATATGGAACATATCTTTCATTTCATTACCCGTATTAAAACTTTGTTCAATTTATCTTTAGGGCCCAAGTGTTGCACCATTATCATCATCATTGGCGCGTCGTCATGAGAGGAGAGGGGTAGCTAATCCTAAGCCAAACATGATATCATAACATTAACATAACATAACATAGGTGTGCAACACTTATTTAGGTGATACATATACACATACATATATCTATACTTTTATACCTTTGCATACGTCATTATTAAAACATGCATCACTTTTGTACAATAAACTTTCATAATAATTTATTAAATAAAACCGTCATAGAGTCATCATAAAATCATCATGAGCATAAAAATTCAAACTTTTTCACAAACCACATCATGTTGCAGGTGAGAATCTACTTACTTAATAAGCTTACTTAACCTTAATTGTAGGCGACGCCGCTGCGGTCTTGATGTGCTCGCTCCTTAGTGTTTTCATGTCATACATTCATTTAAAATAACAATTAACATAAATTTTCATGAGACCATGAAATCAATCAACACCATTTAACATATTCCAAAACCATATTACATCCCAAATACATTCATCTCTTGAATACATTAATTTATAATATGTTTCATTAACCTTAAAACATTAGAACAAAACTATCAACACAAATGCTTCCTGACCTCCGTGAATTCAAAACTCAATAACTCAACGTTCACACACAATTTGAGCACCACACTTGACAGGGACAAAGTTAATACATAAACGTATTACCGTGATTTTTCATTAGTTATAAAAATTCTATTTGTTAACCAAAACAAATCACACATATCAAAACATGAAATCTACCAACACAAACTAAACAGTGAGCAGACCTTTCTATCATTCTTATAATAAGGTATTTTTGTGACAAAATGATTCCACAAAAATCTTACTTGTACTAGACGCCTAAAATTACAACATACCCAAAGATTAGCTTCAAATGAATTCAACACAATTCAAATCATGCTTTAAAATTTAGAGGCAAGAACAAACTCTAATCACATAAGCAATGAGCAACACATAATTATCATATTCTTAAAATTAAAATAAAATTACTATGACCCTAAAATTTATATGACAACCTAATAACACATAAACATAGTACCATAAAAAGTTTCATTAGCAAATAAATTCATTTAGACATACAAAGAGGTCACATAGACAATACTTTAATAACCTACTGATTAAACAGCCACAAAACCTAGCCTTAAAGAAAATTCAACAACACATAAAATATTCATCAAATCATCACCAAACTTTCCAGTCCATAACTTAACATATACATGAAGATATTTGTAAAATTTTTTGGAAATAACCTTCATTTACATCATGAACAAAACCTATATTTTTGTGCAACATAACCAATCAGCAACAATTTTTTTTTTTGTGAGTGGCAGAGAAAAGAAAATTCATATTTCAATGTAGAAAAATCCAATGAACGTGAAATTTGGAAGAATAGCGCATAACATATACATGAATAACATATTAAAATTTCAGAGCAAACGGATATTCCTAGAAAAAGTTATAGCAGTCGGATTATAGGGGAACATTACATTTCAGAGACACTAAGAACAAATTCTTATCGTAAAACAAATTCTTCTCAATTTCCCTTCGAATTCGCCCAAGGAAAAACCCAATATTTCTTTCTATTGTTTGTAGTAGAATAATGGAGAGAAGAAGGAGAAGAAACATCGAGAAGGAAAAGAAAAAGTCTGAGAGAGTTTTTCAAAAAGAGAAAGAGAGAGAGAGTGAAGTTATCGTAAAAATTTGAAGATGGCATAAAAGGAGAAGTTATACTTCTCTATAATATCAGAAATTTTCTGACTAGAATTGGGCAAAGTTCAAGTTGGGGATTGGAGAGGATTGGGGAAAGTCATCAAATTTGTTTCCACTTACCATATATCAACTCTCAAAAATAGGAAACCTCATCTAAGAATCCAATCAATCTAAAAGTCAAACCTTTTTATTACCTAAAATAAGGAATCAAACCAAAAATATGCTAATCAATCAAAATATAATAATCTAATTATATCCAAATCACATAATCATTCTTGTCACAAATTTTTGGAGAGATTCCTGCTGACTGCTTGTCAGCAATCTTTGGCCTACCGAAGGCTTGAGGTCTAGCCTACCGATGAAATTCCATCGGCCTGTCGATGAAATTTCATCGACCTACTGTTTCGTGAGGTATAATTCGGCGTGCCGAACTTGAAAGATCAGCCTGCCGAACTACCATAAACATTAAATCATAACAAACATTAATTTATTGCTAAATAATTATAAAACATGTAACATAAATGACATGAACATCTAGAGTATATTAATTCCACGTGACCGTCACCTGTCATAATACTTAGAATAAAATAGTTAGTTCATTATATCATATAACAATAAGGAAATTACTAACAGCGTTATTCATTTGACATAGTCCGTTGAATGGAAGTTTGGTGGGTGTCACAATTCTCCCCTCCTTATAAGAGTTTCGTCCTCAAAACTCAGAATAGTTGCGGATACTTTGATCTTATGTCATCTTCACGTTCCTATGTATCTTCTTCCATTTGGTGATTTCACCATAAAACCTTGACCAAAGGAATTTCTTTATTCTTTAAGGTCTTGGTTTTTTGATCTAGAATCTCTACTGGCCTTTCTTCATAACTGAGGTCATCTCGTATCTCGATCACCTGTGGCTCAATTATGTGCATAGGATTCGAGACATATTTCTTGAGCATCGAAACATGGAACACATCGTGCAATGTTGACATTTCTAATGGCAGCCTCAACTGATAAGCCACTTCGTCGATTCGCTTCACGATTTCATAGGGTTTGATAAATCTTGGGCTCAACTTGCCTTTCCTCCCGAACCTCATAACTCCTTTCATCGGCGCAACTTTTAAAAACACAGATTTGCCTACAGCGAATTCCAAGGGTCTTCTTCTTTTATCAACATAACTCTTCTAACGGCTATGCACAGTCTCTATTCTTCTCCGTATCAACTTAATCATTTTGGAGGTTTCATTGACAAAATCAGTCTTTTCATTGTCAACGCTTTCCATTAACTTCTTTTCTACAGCTTCATGCCAACATATAGGCGACTTGCATTTTTGCCTATACAGGGCTTCATAAGGTGCCATTCCAATTGTCGCCTGGTAACTATTGTTGTAAGCAAATTCCACTAGCGGTAAAATTTTACACCAGTTGGTCTTGAAGTTGAGAGTATAAGCCCAAAGCATATCCTCTAGGATTAAATTCGTCTTCTCCATTTGGCCGTCTGTCTGAAGAAGAAAAGCTATACTGAAGTGCAACTTGGTCCCCATCGTAGTTTGTACACTTTTCCAAAACTTGGACGTGAACCTACCATCACGATCTGAAATGATAGACTTAGGGATCCCATAAAGTCGCACAATCTCCTTGACATAGAGTTCTACTAACCGCTCCATAGAGTACGTGATCTTGATAAGACGAAAATGCGCCATCTTCATCAAGTTGTCAACAACAACCCAAATAGCATCATAACCATTCACAGCCCTAGGCAAACTGGTTATGAAGTCCATTGCAATATCCTCCTATTTCCATTCCGGTATTTGAATTGACTACAAATCATCGCCAGGTCTAGTGTTCAGCTTTAACTTGCTGACATGTTAAGCATTTCTTCACATACATTGCAACGTCACGCTTCATTCCAAACCACCAGAAGTTATCCCTTAGATCATTGTACATCTTTGTTGCACCCGGATGAATTGAATAAGGAGTGTCATGAATTTCTGCCAAGATTCTTCCCCTCAGTCCATCAACATTGGGAACATATAAGTGGTCCTTGAGATACAAAGTTCCATTATTAGCAATTCGAAACTCTTCACATTTTCCTTCCCTTATTTCCTGCCTAATCCTTGTAAGACTAACATCTTCATCTTGCTTGCTCTGAATCTCCTCGAACAGCATTTGAGCAAGAGTGAATGCTGAAAGCTGGCGTGTTATAAGCTCCAAACCAAAGTCCAGAATTTCTTCCCTTAATGGTTGAGACATTGCTTGTAGTAACATCAACGTAGTTGTTGTCTTCCTACTTAGAGTATCAGCCACTCAATTAGCTTTTCCTAGATGATAAAGGATTTCACAATCATATTCCTTCATCAACTCTAGCCATCTTCTCTATCTCATATTCAGATCCTTCTGAGTGAAGAAGTACTTTAAACTTTGATGATTAGTGAAGATCTTGCACTGGACCCCATATAAGTAATGTCTTCATATTTTCAGTGCAAAAACAACTGCTACTAATTCGAGGTCATGAGTAGGATAGTTCTTCTCATAGTCCCTTAATTATCTCGATGCGTAAGCGATCACTTTGCCATTTTGCATTAGAACTGTACCCAGGCCATCTTAGAAGCATCGCTGTAAATCACAAATCTGTCACTTCCTTCAGGAATGGCTAATACTGGAGCGGTCATCAACTTCTTCTTCAGTTATTGGAAACTCTTCTCGCATGCTTCTGTCCATTAGAACTTCTTTCCCTTGCAAGTTAAATTTGCAATTGGAGTTGCTATCTTGGAGAAGTCTTCTACAAATCTCTGGTAATAACCAGCTAGGCCCAAGAAACTCCTTATCTCACTTGCATTCATCGATTGTTTCCAATTGAGAACAACCTCTACTTTCACAGGATCTACCATAATCCCTTCCTTTGATACTACATGGCCTAAGAAGGACACTAGGTCGAGCTAGAACTCACACTTGGAGAACTTTGCATATAGCTTGTGTCTCCTAAATGTCTCTAGCACGATACTTTGATGCTCCACATGTTCTTCCCAAACCTTTGAATAAACAAGAATATCATCGATAAACACAACGATAAATTTATCGAGAAAATCCTTGAATACTTGATTCATCAAGTCCATGAAGGCTGCAGGTGCATTCGTTTGATCGAAAGGCATAACCACAAATTCATAGTGACCATACCTCGATCTAAAGGCTGTTTTTGGGATGTCTCATTCTTTAATATTCAACTAGTGATATTCTGACCGTAGATTAATCTTTGAGAACACAGATGCACCCTTTAGCTAATCAAACAAGAAGTCAATTCGAGGCAACGGGTGCTTGTTCTTGATTGTTACCTTATTCAACTCTCTATAGTGAATACAGAGTCTCATAGATCCATCCTTCTTCTTGACAAATAGAACTAGAGCTCCCCACAGTGAGTGACTAGATCTAATGAAGCCTTTGTCGACTGGTTATTTTAATCGAGTATGAAGCTCCTTTAACTCTATCGGGGCCATTCTGTAAGGTGCATTTGAAATCAGGTGCTTGGAGCGAGCTCGATCTCGAATTCTATTCCTCTATCAAGGGGTAAGCTTGACAAATCATCTGGAAATACCTCTGGAAATTCTCGTACTACTGTCATGTCCTCAATCCTTGTCTTTTCTTCCTGTCTCTTGTCTACAATGTTTGCCAAGTAACCCATGCAGCTACTTGCCAACAACTTCCTTACTTTCATGGCTGACAGAAACATACTTGGTTTCTTTCTGGACTCACCAATGTACACGAACTTCTACTCACCTTCTAGATGGAAGATCACTTTTCATTTTCAACATTCAATGGTAGCATTGTACTTGCTCAGAAAATCCATCTCGAGAATCATATCATAATCATACATATCCATCACAATAAGGTTGCGAAGAGTTCCCTTTCAGACATCTATAGAGGTATTGTACGCAGACAGTGTGTAGATAGTATCACTTCCCTAGAGGGTAGTGTTGTAGTGAATCTCTGTCTCATATGCTCTAAATGAACCCCTAACTTTTTAGCAAAGGTTGATGACACAAAAGAATGTGTGGCTCCCGTATCAAAAAGAACATGTGCATTAATGGTAAGACTTGAAATCTGACCTGTGACCACATTAGAGGCTTCAGTAGCCACCTATTCTTTCATCATGGCGTAGATGCGGACATTAGTAGGTGGGGCTTCAAATCTTCCCTAACTAATCAATGGTCCTTCCAAGGCAGCTTGCATCTGATGGAGTTGGGCTTGAGGAGCTCTCTAAGGGGCTTGAGCATTAGTCTGATTGGGGCAGTTCTTGGCAAAATGATCTTCTCGTCCATAGATGAAACACTGGTTTTTCCCCAAACGGCATTCTCCAGGATGTTTCTTCCCACATTTGGTGCATGGCTAAATCTGCCTGATATTGTTGTTGGACTGGCCGCAATTATGCCTCTTGTTACCTTGGCCCTATTGGTTCTAAGAATTGCCCTTTCTCTTGTTATTCCTCCAGTGCTGGTTGTTGTTGTTGTTGTTGCTATTGTTGTTGTTTCTATATTGAGGGTGGTTCTGGTTGTTTGCATTACTAGCTGGCTGACTTGACTGAGGCTAATTTCTTCTTAGCTTTGACAGGTGGAACTCAGCACGTTGTGCCCTCATAATAACCTGTTCTTGGTTTCTGGGTGGACTTGGCCCATCAACAATTGCAACAATCTCTGGCCGAAGGACTTTGATCAGTCTTCTGACCTCTCATCATTAACCATTACTAGGCAAAGGCGAGCTAGCTGATCAAAATTTGCCACCACATCAGTTACCGACATGTCTCCCTAGCACAGGTTCTCAAACTCATCATAATGCTTCTTGGTAATGTTCATGTGGAAGAACTTGTGTTGAACTCATGAACGAAGTCAGCCCATGTCATTTCATCAACATTCTTGCTCTATTCTATTCTGTCTCACCCAATCCTAGCATCCATGGTGAGGCATTAGGAAGCACAGAGAACCTTCTCATTATCCGTGAAGCCTATGAGTCTCAAAGTGGCCTTAATTGTCTTTAACCATCCTTGTGCGACTAATGGATCCTTAGAACCTTCAAAGTCTGTTGGCTTAATCCTCTTCTATCTAACTAGCAAGGGTTCCTGATAGGCCACTCTGGGTTTAGTAGCAGGAGCCGGGACTTCATTCACTTGTGGCTAGGGAGGAGGAGAAGGCGGCACGTCATTGTTTTATCGTTCGCCATCATGATCATTGGCCCTCAATTTTGTAATTTCCCTTCTTTGTTCCTCAATTTGCCTTTGCAGCTCAGCGATCATCGTCATCAGCCTTTCATTGGTTTGAGTGTGAGTTTGCATTCTTCTATGGCCGTCCATCGTTGGTTTCCTAAAAGAATTAAGAGCTTAAGGATAATCTTCTAATTTTTGAGACAGGTTTGCACTACAAGGACATTAATCATTATACAGCTAAATCTTATACTTATCATCAAACTTGCATCCTTAAAATATACTTACTTGGAGGACTTGGACCGACATGTGGCGACATGAATTGAAAATGGAAATCTGCTCTGATACCAAAGCCTGTTACGCCCTCTTACGGATGTCACATATGTCGTTACATTCATTCTTTTTATCAGGATTTGAGATAAAACTATTTTGAATAAAGACATAAATTTGAAAACATACCCCAGGATCCATACATATTATTATTCTTTTTTTTAAAAGAAAAATCACTTAATTATAAATATTCTTTAATTAGTTTATCAATACCAATGTAAATTGAATAAACTTTCGAAAACACCTTTGAAAAACCCACGTACACAGTTCGGTAGGCCAAACATGAGGTTTTGGTAGGCTGAACTCGACCGGCAAGCTGAAGTTCAACCATTGGCAGGCCACCTGAGGCTCTGCAAAACAGAGTTTCAAATTCAATACGATCGGCAGGCTGATACAGGGTAATCGGTAGGCCGATCATTGCATCGGCAGTCCGACCGACTGTCAAAATAAAAAATTAATTAAAACAAATTCCATTATTTTAAAGTGCGAAAAATAAATATACTCAGAAAGTAAAACATGGTTCATAAAATTTAAAACTTTTTCTTTTTGGCATCTTCCATTTTCAATCCATCATTCAAGATTCACACGCCTGTCTTTGTCGTCCGCCTATTCTATAGCTTTCTTATCTACAACATGATTCAAAACAGAAGAAGCTAAAGCTTAGTAAGTACATTTTATATCTCACAAAGTAAAACATCATATGATCCTCAATGTAAAACATCATTACCATAAGCATCATCATAATAATAATAGTGCACTAGGCACAGTTTCATATAGAACATATCTTTCATTTCATTACCCGTATTAAAACTTTGTTCATTTTATTTTTAGGGCCAAGTGTTGCACCATTATCATCATCATAGGCGCGCTGTCATGAGAGGAGAGGGATAGCTAATCCCAAACCAAACATGACATCATAACATTAACATAACATAACATGGGTGTGCAATACTTATTTAGGTGATTCATATACACATACATATATCTATACTTTTATACCTTTGAATATGTCATTATTAAAACATGCATAACTTTTGTACAATAAACTTTCACAATAATTTATTAGATAAAACTGTCATAGAGTCATCATAAAATCATCATGAGGATAAAAATTCAAACTTTTGCACAAACCACATCATGTTGCAGGTGAGAATATACTTACCTAATAAGCTTACTTAACCTTAATTGTAGGTGACGCCGTCGCGGTCTTGATGTACTTACTCTTTAGTGTTTTCATGTCATACATTCATTTAAAATAACAATTAACATAAATTTTCATGAGACCATGAAATCAATCAACACCATTTAACATATTCCAAAACCATATTACATCCCAAATACATTCATCTCTTCAACACATAATTTATAATATGTTTCATTAACCTTAAAACATTAGAACAAAACTATCAACACAAAAGCTTCCTGACCTCCATGAATTCAAAACTCGATAACTCAACATTCACACACAATTTGAGCACCACACTTGGCAGGGATAAAGTTAATACATAAACATATTACCATGATTTTTCATTAGTCATAAAAATTATATTTGATAACCAAAACAAATCACACATATTAAAATGTGAAATCTTCAAGCACAAACTAAACAATTAGTAGCCCTATCTATCATTCTCATAATAAGGTATTTTTGTCACTAAATAATTCCACAAAAATCTTACTTGTACTAGACACCTAAAATTACAACATACCCAAAGATTAGCTTCAAATGAATTCAACACAATTCAAATCATGCTTTAAAATTTAGAAACAAGAACATACTCTAATCACATAAGCAGTGAGCAACACATAATTATCATATTCTAAAAAATTAAAATAAAACTACTATGACCCTAAAATTTAGATGACAACCTAATAACACATAAACACAGTACCATAAAAAGTTTCATTAGCAAATACATTAATTTAGACATACAAAGAGGTCACATAGACAATACTTTAAAAACCCACTGATTAAACAGCCACAAAACCTAGCCTTAAATAAAATTCAACAACACATAAAATATTCATCAAGTAATCACCAAACTTTCCAGTCCATAACTTAACATATACGTGAATATATTTGTAGAATTTTGTGGAAATAACCTTCATTTACATCATGAACAAAACCTATATTTTTGTGCAACATAACCAATCAGCAACAATTTTTTTTCCTATGAGTGGTAGAGAGAAGAAAATTCATATTTCAACATAGAAAAATCCAATGATTTTGAAATTTGGAAGAATAACACATAACATATACATGAATAACATATTAAAATTTCAGAGCAAACGGAAATTGGTTGAAAAAATTGTAGCAGTCGGATTATAGGGGAACATTACATTTTAGAAACACTAAGAACAAATTCTTCTCAATTTCCCTTCAAATTCAACCAAGGAATAACCCAATATTTCTTTCTACTGCTTGTTGGAGAATAATGGAGAGAAGAAGGAGAAGAAACGTGGAGAAGGAAAAGAAAAAGTCTGAGAGAGTTTTTCAGAAAGAGAAAGAGAAAGACAGAGTGAAGTTATCGTAAAAAATTGAAAATGGCATAAAAGGAGAAGTTATACTTCTCTATAATATCAGAATTTTTTTTAACTAGAATTGGGCAAAATTCACGTGGGGGATTGGAGAGGATTGGGGAAAGTCATCAAATTTGTTCCCACTTACCATATATCAACTCTTCAAAATAGGAAACCTCATCTAAGAATCCAAACAATCTAAAAGTCAAACCTTTTTATTACTTAAAATAAGGAATCAAACCAAAAATATGCTAATCAATCAAAATAATAATCATCCAATTATATCCAGTCACATAATCATTCTTGTCACAAAATTTGGAAGAGATTTCTACTAACTGCTAGTCAATAGTCTTCAGCCTACCGACTGCTTAGTTTTGCCTGCCAAAGGCTTGAGGTCCGGCCTACCTATGAAATTCCATCGGCCTACTGTTTCGTGTGGTACAATTCGGCCTGCCAAACTTGAAAGATCGGCCTGCCAAACTACCGTAAACATTAAATCATAATAAACATTAATTTATTGCTAAATAATTATAAAACATGAAACATAAATGACATGAACATCTGGAGCACATCAATTCACATGACTGTCACCTATCATAATATTCAGAATAAAATAGTTAGTTACATTATATCATATAACAATAAGGAAAGTACTAATGGCGTTATTCATTTGACATAGTCTGTTGCATGGAAGTTTGGCGGGTGTTACATAGGAAACCATGGGGGAAAGCTTTGGTGGAGCTGCCATCTAATATGTTCTTTTCTCTCACTCTTTCTCGATTTTCCCTTGTAGTTATGCTATTTTAGTTTATATTTTGGTTATGGGTTAATTCCAATTCTTAAACTTAATTACTTAGAAATTGTAGGAATTATTTCTAAATTTCCATTTGAGATTGCTTGTGTTTCATTATAATTTTGTGTTTGTGATTATTTTCATTATATTTAGGTATACAACTAAATATGACTTAAGAATTGTTTTGGCTATATCGGAATGCTTGATCCGTAATTGTCTTGTTTTTCTAATCCTTAGTAGCAAAATATGGCCATTGATTATGGTCAAGCTTTCATATGATTGCAAGTGAAATACAATATAGGTTAAAGAAACCTAGCTTTTACGTTTTTGTTGCCTAGATCTACATATCTTTCTCAATGTAATGCTTCTAGTATATTAAACATAGTAAGCTTCTTCTGAGATTATTTGATAGAAAGAGGTTTAATAGAACGCTTGTCTCATTAAAAATCTAAACTATAAGGAAAGATTGAGATAACGGAACTTATTGTTATCTACGGTTGGTAGTTTCGATGGATAATTTAAAGATAATTCTATGATTATATGTGTAATTAATGTTTAGTGGTGGTGAAGGATCCTATAACCAGTCTTAATTATAATTGTTTTATAATATTTCATTTATTTATTTTTTAAAAAAAATTTAATTTAAATTAAAAATCTAAAACCCTCGTCTTTGTATTTAGTCTAAATTTAGGTTTTTAGTTTTAATAACTAATTAATTAGACCTAGTTTTCCTGTGGAAACGATCCTTGCTCACTCTTTATTAAATAACAACTACACTACAACTCAACAATGTTCTATCTTTGACGGGTCCTTCGGGCGCCTGCTAAGGATAAAGATAGAAAAGAGAAAATAAAGATAGAATTTAGATAAAAAATAGAGAATCAAGAACACGATAGATGAAGAGGATTACAGTAGTCTTTTGTATTGTTTGGTAGAAGGAAATGATGGTTAAAATGATAGAATTATTTATCTAAGTATTATATTGTCCATTTTACTATTTCTTAATAATTTATTTTGAAGGGCAAACTAATATTTTTTAGCTTGAATTGATAGTTTGGTTGAATCCTTTCACTAATAAAGGATAAAATGGTGGGTTCAAAGGGAGACTCTCTCCCTCCATCTCTGCTCTTTATCTTTTAATCTCTTTAACCAAAAATGAATTGGACTTTCCCCCCCACCACTCTCGCTTCGGCCTTCCTCCATCTTTCTCTCCTATCAAATACACTATAAAGGATTCAAAAAAGAGGGGAAAAAAGAACATGAGCTCAAGAGAAGAAATCTAGAAACTCAATACTTTATCCCCAAAGGATTACAATGACTAAACTATTTATAAAAATAAAATAACAAAAAGATAAACATAATTACATATTTTTAATCACTTCTTATTATGAAATTAAATGTTAAAACTAGAATACATCTGAATATAATAATTATATAAACAAAATTGTCAATCTAATCTTCCTACTACATATCATGTACAAGATCTTCATGAGACTCTTTCATAAATTAGTGAATGTCAAGATCTCCGCGTCATAATGAAACACTGAACAAAAATAATGACAAAGTATTTTTTTAGGGGAAGGTTTTGTTTTGTCTTGTCTTTTTTAATAATTGGAACAGAGAACATTGGTTCCTCTAAGAAATACGGAACTTTAGATTGAAAACACTTAAGCAAAATAATAATAATAATAATAATTGGCAAAAAAAAAAAAACCTCCCTTTCAAAAATTGTTGAACATTTTTTTTTTAAAGTAAAGGTTATTAACATTAGTGGCTCCTAAATTTTAGGGTTTCCCTTATTTTGCTTTCTAAACTTTAAAAATTACCGCTTTACATTCTAAATTTTCAAACCTCCTTACTTTGGCATTGAATTTTAAAAATTATCATTTTGCTTCTGAACTTTCAAGGCTCCTCATTTTATCTCCTATTTACCAATTTTCTATCTAAATAAACTAAATTAAGCCTATATGATTCACACATGAACCACATATAATGAGCCAAAATGAAATTTTATCACTCTCAGGTTTGTTTTATATTGATACTCTCGTTTAATTTTTTTTTTTATCGACTATTATTTTAAAAAGGGTCTATGTATATTTTTCCTCGATATTATTCACTGATATCTTCTTATCTTAAATGTGTAACTCATCTTCTTTAGTATTCAAATTCAGATATTAATAAACAATATCGACTTATTAAATAAGTTACGCATTAAAAATAGGAGAAAATGTAAATGTGTCAAGCGAAAGTATAAACGTAAAAAAAAAAAAAAAAACTTAAGAGCGATAAAATCTTATTTTTGCCTTTACAGGTGACCTATGTGTTATTTAGTCTTAATTCCATCTATTTGGAAGGAAATCAGAAATTAAAAAGATAAAGTAAGAAGCTTTGAAATTTCAAGAGCAAAATGATGATTTTAAAAAATTAGACGATGAAGTGAAAAATTTTAAAAGTTTAAAAGATAAAATAATAATTTTTAAAGTTTATGGACAAAATTAAAAAGACCCTAAAATTTAAAGACTATTAGTATTTATAACCTTTTTAGTAACGAGAGCGCTGGGCTTTCTCTTTGGTGTGAGAAAACCTCCACCCAATGAAATTCAGTCGCCTCGCTTTTCTTTCTTGTTTTCTCCGTCTTCCAAGAAACAAGGATTTCTCTTTCCACACATTTTCTTACTTCACTTTATAGCTGAGTTTCATTTCCAATTTTTGTTTAAAATTCTGACTCACCAACCAATTCTTTTGTTATATCTTTCCCTCTTACAGGGTGTTTTATCTTTTTCTATCTTATAGGGTGTTTGGAAGCGTAGGTAGAATTAATGATTTGAATTAATTTTGGTTTAAAGTAACACAATATATAAAAGTTTTATAAAATAACATATTTTTTGACATTGTAATATATGATAATTTTATACTATAACAACTAAAAATTTTAGTTTTAGCCTCTGTTTGGTAGGAAGGAAAGAAAATGAGAGGGAAAGAAAAATTATAAAGGATAGAAAACTAAAAGAAAAGAAAGGATTTTAGTTTTCTCTTTAGTTGTTTGGTATGATAGGGAGGAAAGAAAATGAATTTACCTCTATGTGTTTGGTATTGAAAGTAAAACCTGAAGGATGAAAAATTATAATCAATAATATTACTTTTTTACCCAACACAACCAATAAAGATCTATTTCTCTCCGTTGTTTCTCATTTTCTACCATCAATGTCAAGAAAATGGGAACATGAGTCTCAGAAGAGACAAATTTATCACAAAGAAAAGAAAATCGTTCTCGAATCATTTATTAGCCTTAAATTTTGGAGAACGCTAGTTAAATGGCTAATTTAGCGAGGAAAAAAATTGTTTCCAATCTTAGGTTTATCTCAGATTTGGAGGAAAATTTTCAAATTTACAACAAGGAATTAGAATTGAGCCAACAATTGAATTACTTCAAATAATCAAATTCATCAGGTAAAGCTTCATTTTTTTTTAAAAAAATTGTTCCTTATAAATTCAGCTCAATGAAATTTATATCAAATATCACAACGATCTTGAGCGAAAAATCAAATCTACGCACTACATTTATAATTTTAGTTTCTAGATTTTTTTACGTATAATTTTTATGGATAATTTTGTAATTTTGTTTCATTTATATAACTGACAATCTTTTCCTTCTCATAATCCATCTAATTTTGAGGGGAGAAAATATCATAGAACTTACTTGATAGTTTTTCCATCTCACTTTCTTTTCCATCCAAATTTTCCTCCTACGAAACACCCTCGTCTATCAATTTCTATCTTAAAATTTCTCAACTATTTTTTTTTCTATCTAATTTTCTTTCATACCAAACAGTAGGTTAATTCATATTGTCAAACAACATGTTAGTTAACAACCTTTTTTTTATTATCATTATCAATAACATCTCTCGCCTATCGCTTTTCTTTTGGTTTTTCTTTTTGCTCGTTGTGCAGCCCATCTTTCTTTTCTGACCCGTCGCTTTAGGGGCGCCTTTTTGGCTTCGAGGTTCGTTAATATCGCTTAACCGCGTATCTCATAGATTGATTTTCCAATTTTACACCTTACGTTCCTGTTACCCTTTTTTTTTATTTTCTTTGAAACGGATATTCCTTTTCCTGGGTATATTATGTTTCCAATTTTGTCCTTTTTTTTTTGTCCTTTTCCTTCCTGTTTTCCTGTCTTTTTTTTAGTAGTTTCTGTCCACACAGGTCATGGCGACAAGTTCGAATTTATTTTTTTTTTCTTTTAAGGAATCTAATTGTAAAAATAGTCATTACCGAAAAAAATAATCGCCATAGTTGACTGCCTTCTCTTTCTTTAAAAAAAAGAAAAAGAAAAAGAAATAAAAGTTGACTGCCCCTCAAATCGCTATCTCAAACTTTTGCCATTAATTACACGTGGCATCTCTTGATTGGACATTACTGCAGTTGAAGCCTATGTTCAACCGAGCATTTTTTTTTTTTAAGTGAATAAGCATTAAACATAATATTTTTATCGTGTTTTATTAATTTAATTTAATTTAATTTTTAATGTTAATTTTCGGTTCGCAAAACGTGCGTGTCCAGGTAAGTAGCATATAATAAGGTTTCGGTTTCTAAACAGAGACGCGTTCTCTCTCTCTCTCTCTCTCTCTGGCTTCGCTTCATAAAGGAAGCTTCTTTGCAGTTTGGTCTGCGTCTTTGCAAGGGTCGGGCTGTCTCAATTCCATTTTGACAGCCCGACTTTCTTGAATCAAAATCTCCAAGAATCCAGGTAAGAATATATCTAATCGAATATACCCTTGTTTTTTGTTGTGTGTGTTTTTGCCCATATTCTTGCGTACTTTCTCTCCTTGTATTCTTGCGTATTTCTTAACCGTGTATTTGACGCTTTCCGATTCCCAATTTGACACAAACCCATATTGTTATTTGTCTCATATATTATCACAATCCAATTTGGGCAGGCGATTTTGGCTTTCTAGGTTCTTGTTTTGTTTTTGTGGTGATTGTTTGATATTGGTATGAGAGATTTTGTGATTGTATTTTGAAATATGAATCTGTCTGGAGTCCTTCAAAGGCCTCTAGTTGCCGCTGCTGCCGTGGCCGTAGCTTCTGTTTCGGCCGAATTTTCTGAAAAATTCCCATCAAATTCTCACAACTCTCCTACTGCTTCTTCTCCCTTAGAAGATTCGAAAACTCCACATATTTCGGTTTCCAAGCTCGCATACCTTTCGTTTGTATCCAAAATTCAAGTTCCTGTTCCGAGAGTTAGCATCCCGGTTCCCAATTCATCGCTTAACTTGGCTTATTCATCGGTGGCTTCTTCTCCCGTCCTCCTTGATTTGTTTCAATCCGCTAGGCTGGTTAGAGCGCCAAAACCAACTGCATATCCGCATGATTTACCCGCTTCCTCTCCGGATGTTATGTACAGATGGCATTTGCCGGAGCCGAATGCTGTAAACGTTTCGGGTAGTTTGGATTGTTCCTCGGCCAAGTCGAGGACTGTGGTGGTTTTGCTAGGGTGGTTGGGAGCAAAGCAGAAACATCTCAAGAGATATGCGGAATGGTATACGTCAAGGGGCTTTCACGCCATTACTTTTACTTTTCCGATGTCGGAGATTCTCAGCTACCAGGTTGGAGGAAAAGCTGAAAAGCACATAAACTTGCTTGTGGAACATTTGGGTGATTGGTTAGAAGAGGAGCATGGAAAGAGCCTGGTTTTCCACACTTTCAGCAACACTGGATGGCTAACGTGAGTCCGTTTTGTCTTTGTTTCTGTCTAGTATAGACTCATTTAACTATAGAATTACCCTGTTAGAGCCATTGGTGTAGGCAATTTGTTTGATTTCTCTATTTGTGTCCAACTTGTTTCAGGTATGGGGCTATCCTCGAGAGGTTCCAGAAGCAGGATCCTTCTTTGATGGGAAGGATTAGGGGCTGCATTGTGGATTCTGCACCCGTCGCGGCACCTGACCCGCAGGTAAACTAAATTTAGAGCCTTATGTGATGTTAGTTGCTGGCATTCTAAGTTTCTAAGCTGTGAGCAAAAACGTATCTTAGAATGAAAACAAATTGATTAGTGATGGACATTGAGTTTTATTAAAACGTGATGCTGCATTTTGAACGATGTCCATTATATATCATGGCTTTTTTTTTAAAGTCCCTTAACGCTATGTGTTTAATATGTTCTACAATACTTGATTATATAGGTATGGGCTTCAGGCTTCTCTGCAGCCTTTCTGAAAAAACATAGTGTAGCGACAAAAGGAGGTGTGGGCACGAATGAATCAGGAACGGAAGCATTGGATGGCAGCACGGAAGTTGTTCAGCCAAAACCAGCAGCAACTGAAACAGCTTTGCTTGCACTTCTAGAGAAGTTTTTTGAGGTGGTTTTGAATCTTCCTACTGTGAACAGGTAATTTTGAATCTTCCGTAATATTTTGTCCACACATTACTGCATCCATCTTAGATTTTTTGGTCAAACCATTTTTAACACTTTATTCAGTTGAACTCCACTTCTTGCGTCGATTAATTGCCTATTGTTAATTCTAATTTGGCCATCAAATCTCATATTTTTGATTTAGGGGGTGTTTTTGGTTTGTCCACAATATAAAATTTGAGTTTGATAAACCATTGCTTCTTACTTTAATATAATGATAGAAACAAGCTGATATTCAAGCATGCAGGCTTGCCATGAAAACGCGTCATGTATGATCACAAGTTTAACATTCTCCAAAAACCTTTGAAGCTTGGTATCATTTTGGAGTATAAGACAACCTCTCGACATATTCAGTAGACTAATAAATCATAAACCTGTACTTTTTCATGTATCAATAATGCGGTTTTAGTCGTTATTCTTTGCTTGGCTTCTATTATGCATGGAACTAATAATTAAACGTTTGTGTTGTTTTACAGGAGGCTTTCTGATGTGTTAGGCTTGTTGTCCACACAACAACCAAGCTGTCCACAATTATATATCTATAGTTCAGCAGACAGAGTCATTCCTGCAGGAGCTGTGGAGTCATTCATTGAGGAGCAAAGGAAGGCGGGACATGTGGTTAGGGCTTGTAACTTTGTGTCCACACCTCATGTTGATCATTTCAGAAATGGCCCTAAACTTTATACTTCTCAGCTAACCCAGTTTCTGGAAGATTGTGTGCTTACTGGTTGCAAAAGGTCCGATGACTTGTAACCGTTGAGTCGCTGGCAAATAAATAATTCTTTTCTCTGTGAATTGAAAAAAAAAAGAAAAAAAAAAAAAAACTATGATTAATTCATTGGTCCAGAATGTGTTGATTGCAACATGAGGATTATCACGTCGTTTTCAGTTGTATGTTGTCCACATGTTGCAAATAGTTTATAAACAGATTCAATCATATTTCATTCAATACTGAAGATAGTTTACCATATTGGCAATCAAACTCAAGTTTAAGTGGTTGATGTCTATATTCCTGCTGGTAAAAGCCTTAACCTCTGGATTTATTTAACTCGATGTACCCAGTCCACATCTTGCTTAATAACCTTGTACCACTGATGAGGTAATATTTATACAGCGAGGTTTACACGGATTAGACACAATGTGAGGCAAGCAAATTTCTTATAGGATTTTGGTCCTTCCAATTCTCATATAGGATTTTGTTCCTCTTTTAAATTCTCCAACTTTATGAGGATCATTATATACATTTCCAACGTTACGTTAACGTCTACGCTTAATTGCAAACATTATTATTGCCATGAGGGATTTCTACTATCTAATAATCTGATAAGATCATGTTAGCATTTGGGAGTTTGGTGGTCAGTTTTTATGCCAATTTTACAAAGTGGTGTTTTGATTATTTTGGAGGACACTTGGTGTCAATTAATACTTCACAACGGTAATGGCCAAATATTTTGAAAAACTGGGGTATAGTCTCAAAAGAATATGTACACTAAAAAATAACCAACATTGCCTACAAGAAATGACAATGTACAGAGCTCTTAATAATGCACATAGCCTGTAAAAGTCAGGCTTCGCCTTTTTCAACGCAGATAGTCACGTTCCTTCTTCCGACTCGATAAAATTGTGAAGCTCCTTTGCATGGCTAGCCATCTCATTGACAGAATAAGCTTTAATCATGGTTCTGTATGTAACCTTATCAGGCTTAAATCCATTCTGCTTCATCATCTCCAACACGTCCTTCATCTCTGCAAGCATCCCAGCTTCCCATAAGCATCCACCAGACAATTGAAGGAGACAATGCCAATGTCACATCCGAATTCTCAATGAACCGCAAAACACCACCAATCTTTTCAGGTTTTCCTGCTTGCGCATAAGCCCTCACAAGGGAACAAACCGTAACACAACTTGGCTTGATCCTCTCTGACCACATGATTCTGAATAAGTACTCCATTTACTTCAAATTCCCGGCTCTCCCAAATGCATATATAACCACATTGTATGAGACAATAGTCCACGAGTACTGGAATTTCTGCATGTACTACATCACAGCTCCCATTTTCTCGTACTCGCTGGCTTTTCCATAGGAATCCAGGAGGATGTTTAAGGTCTTGATGTTGGGTTCGATCCCAGCTCTCTGAAACTTGTCGTAACACTTCTCCGTTGTTTCTATCTGCCCGCTGCCACCAAAGGCTCTCAACATCGAGTTCATGGTCCAAACGTCTGGCTCACATTCTTCTTGTTGAAGCATCTCCGCCAACACTGATTCCACCTCCGAAAACCTTTTAGGGGGCAAAAAATATAAGTTACTCCTCTTTCATGGAGCATTATGTATTACCTCATGTAACTTTAGTGGCTCATGTTTGTACAAGTAAACAATAAGGAAAACAATTCTACTCAACTCGATGAGCAATGCCTGTTGTTTGTCTGCAGTTTCCAAACAGAAAAAGATCATAGTTACTATCTCACACCCCCATTTATCTTCCCTATGTAAAGGGTTAAATAATGAAAAAAGTTTCAGGGGAAAGAAATATATTGGGGGAGTACGTTCTAGCTTTTCCATATGTGTCAATCGAGATATTGCATGTGACCGTGCTGGGTCTGATCCCCTTAGCTGCCATGTCTGCAAGCAACGCTTCAACTTTGTCGAATGCGGAAAAATGCAGGCAAGACTTGATGAGGACCGTATAAGTGTGGCCATCAGGTTGCAAATCCGGGGTGTTCTTCATATGCTCGAGGGAAAATGCCAGGTCAAAGCGAGCACCCCTGCCATAAGCAGACAAAAGGGCAAGTGTAGGATTCATGGTTTACAGGACAACCTTCCTCAATCATAGCCTCAAAGAGCTCAAGAGCCTTTTCAGGCTGTTTGCACTTTCCAAGCATGACAATTAGCTTGATGAACAGACTAGAGTTTGGCCTATACCAGACCTGCTCGCGTAGGAGTTCAAAAACCCAAAAATATTGCCCAATTCCAAACCATGAGAGAAAGATACATCTAATGAGATATAGATTTTTAGTTACTTAATGTGTCAAAGGCCAAAATTTCCAGCAGCCATATAAGTAACAACTAACAGAGGAACTACAGTTCCGGATGGGAAAATTCCAACTTAAAACCTAGGAGTTTAGAGCATTAGGTGCATTGCCAAATTAGAGCCAATGTTACATTTTAACAGTCGAACGGGAAAAGCACTATCCAATTAAGTGCCATATTTTGTACTAAATTTATCATAACTCCCAAGTAAATCTACATCATATGTCAAATTTTGGCATTTGATTTCGATGTATTCACTTTTTAGTTTTTATCATTACAACATGCTAAATTCGAATTTAAAACTTGAGAGTTTAGCCATTTTTTCATCCCCTCAAGAACTCAAAGCTAAAAGAACGGTAAGAAAGAAAGTAGTCTTTTGTCTTTTAGAGCGTCCATAATACATAGGTTGAAGTAGTCTTTTATCCTTTCAAAAGAGTTCAACAAGCAAAACAACACACAAAATCACCACTCCATGATAAGGCAACGGTGAAAATTTTCATTTTGTTCCTCAAAAAAATTATCAATGAAAAAGGAAATTTAACAAGAGAAAATCAATGAAAATGAAAGGAGTTAGTTCAGAGGTGACCTTGAGAGCGGATTCCCAGCGAAGAGCAGAAATCCTCTCATAGGGAGCTTCAAGGACACTTCTTGGAATTGGTTGGGCCTCTTTACTTCTCAATGAGGGCCTTGGTGGCTTCTCTCCGTAGAATCGCAGATATGGCTTTTCTCGAAGCAATTTTCCTGTTCGCCTCCTCATTTCTCTCCTGCGCTTCCTTCTTCATGGCTGCAGCTCTCACAGGCGTGGATTGTGGCAATTGAGATGCTAATTTCGTGAAGGGTCGTTGGCGATTCCATTTCGAGGAATTTTGAAAACTATCCTTTGAGAAAAACTGATTTTGACAAAATAGTTTTTTTTTTTTTTAGTAGTTTTTTAACGTAAAAAAATATATTTTTTAAATATAAAAATTGTTTTAAATTTTTTTCATTCTGTTGGGGTTATTTTTTTCGTTATAATTATTTTCGTCTTTTTTTTTTAAAAAACTGAAATAGTTTAACTATTTAGAAAAACGTGTTTTTTTCTATTAAAAAAAGATACCATTTACTCAATTAGGAATTTTTTTTGCCCTTTGATCAAAATCTCCCTTCCATTTTAGCCTTGATGAGAATGGATTCACTAGGGGATATTTTAACAAAACAGCAAAAAAAAAAATTTGAATTAGACAAATGCCTCTTTTTGTTTTGCACTAAAAGATATATTTTTTTTGTGCAGTAAAACTGCTTCAATTTTTTACAAAAAAAATAAGAAAAATACTTGTAACAAGAAAATGAACCTTAACATAGTGAAAATAAAAAAAAATGGAGCAATTTTTTATGCCAAAAAGCTTGTTTTTTGATGTCAAAATATTGCAAAAAAAAGGTCATTTTGTCAAAAAAGCTTTTTTTTAAAGCCAGTTTTCAAAATGCCCCGTTGGCGGGGCTTGAAACTGAAGCCATAGTTTGTTTCTGAGAGACACTAGAAGGACAAAATGAAGCACTTAAAGCCTTGATCTGGGAATTTACACCCTTTCATAACGTTATAAATTATTATTTAAACAAAAAAAAATAATATAATCAAGTCACGTGACAAACAGAAAATAAAAAGAGTCTAAAAAGAATAAAAAAAAATAACCAACAAGTTATATTTTTCTTTTTTGAGGATTTTTTTCATAAAACCTCATCAATGATATAAGTCTTGAAACCATTAAATCTGATTAAAATTATTTTTTATAAATCTAAAGCCTAAAAAAAGTATCTTTTTTTAAAAAAGATACCCTGAGAGAATTTGTCAAAAACATTTTTGGTAAGTCTTACAATTTCTCTATAAACAATATTGTTTGTGTTAGCAAACCTCTTAAATTTTAAAACATACTTATTGTGCCCATCATATGTAATATGCCTTTAAATTTAACCTTAAATTCTGAAACTTGCGTTGAAATAGCACTTGCGTTGTACATGGTAAATTCATTGTTTTTTTAAACTATATAACTAACCAAATTGAATTGAGTCCATCCTCCATTTTTATTTTTTCTCTTTTCTTGCTTATGAGCAATTGCTTTGTAATGCCCTTAAGTAAGGGTTAGTAGGTTTTAGTAAATATAACAAAATTTACAATATCGTTTCAAAATCATTTAAAATTGTCCCCATGGGTCTTTAGAATAAATGAAAATAATAAATATTTAAATAACACACCACAGTTTAGTATAGTACCAATATTTAAAAATACAACCATCATTATCATTATATAGTTCCCAATCAATAGATAAATAAACACAACAATACAACAGATTAAGATTCTTACATGATCAAACTAAAGATATATAAATTTAAAAGATACTCTAACATGTCAGTAGCAGCATTGTCGTCTACTTCTCATTAGATAGATTACACTAAACTCCATCTAAGAGGTAAAAATAGTAGGGAATAAATATCGACATGCCTAGTAAGAAAACTATTACTCACCTTTAGGTTTTATCATTTATCGTATTAATGCCTGCATTGTTAGTTTATTATCTAACAATATTATTTATTAAATAACAATTCCATTATGTTCATAACTTGTAGATACCCGATAAATAAACCTTACCATGTTTCTATAACATATAATATAATACATAATTAAATATTGTCTTTCGATATTCATAAAGAAATTGAGAATCATATATCTCTACTGAACCTAACCCCAAAGGGTGCCTTTGACAACTCAAAGCTAACAATCTGAGAGTTTTTGGGTGAGGGGACATCGAGTCTCGGATCTTTATTAAAAAAATAATACGCAGCGGAATTTTAAAATTTTACATCATAGTATTTTCCAAAATACAAGTTTGACATGCTATATGCATAAATTAACTAGATCTTACTAACCTTTGTATGTCGAAGAACCCTCGCAAAACATGAAGAGAAGTAACGTTCCAAAAGAGCCTCAACCAGCTGGTCTTCTTTGCTATTCTTTATCCACGACCGGAGTAAGCGTGGGCTCACACGTACAGCTCTTCCATCAGGTGACTATCCTTTCAATCAATCAAGAGAACCCAAAGCAAGTGTTCGTGATTTGTGAAGGAGTTTTCAGATTCTCACTAGCAGAGTATCACTCTTAATCTCCCAAGAGATCTAAATAACTTGTGTGACTTACCCTCTATTTATAGAGGTTGGGTCTAGGGTCACTCCTTATCAGATTAGGTCTGAAAAATTCAAATCAGAATCAAATTTAGATCAATATCGGATGAAATCTGCGTCAAAATGCGTGATCTTTTTACTGCACGATAGGCAGGCCGAACTTGCCCCATCGGCATGCCAAACTTGAGGATCGGCATGCCGAACTGCCGATAAAAAATCTCAACGAAGCTTTTATTTTCCACCTCAGATTCTATAGGATAAAGTCTCAGTTTTAATTCAAATAACCCAATAGAAAGTTATCTAATTAAAACGACTTTATCTAGATAATCTCTAAAAAACTAAATGAATTCCCAATAATTTCACAAGTTTATCTTGATCTAATTTATCCAAAAAATCAAATCAACCGATAAACAAACAAGAATTATCCGATCCTTACAATTCAACAAGTTTATCTTGAATTAATTTTTATCACAAAATTAATTCAACCGATAAACAGACATGAATTATTTGATTCTTCCAAATTTCAACCAATCTAATAAATCCGATATAAGTTATCAATTATTAAAAAAGCACGCCGTGTCGTTATAGGATGTTGTGAGCTAGCAAAGGGGACCAAATGGACCTATATAGTTCAAGCTCCCGATAATTATGAAAACCAATATCCCAGATATACATTTTATAATTATCAACTCCAACATTATTCCACTAAAAGCTTGGAGCTGCACTCTCGAACTACATAGAATTACGAATCTCGTATAGCTAAGTCTCCATGACATATCATAGTGTATCGTATCCTTATATAATAATCCATAATCGGTTTAAGGACAAGTTCTGTCTTACCTTCTTGATTATTTTTATCTTACGTTCCATTATCTCACCATCAGAAAACTTACTATCCAATGATAGTATACCATTCGGTTACACCTATGTATCCAAATGGTTGAGCGCTCCAGCTTTTCAATTACAAGATAACGCATATAAGAGGATATCATTACTCCTAAATAGGAGCTATGGATTCCATATCTATGAACAACAAGTCTACGCTATCAAGAGTCATGCCTCCAACATACCGGCATGCATACCACTATTAAGATGTGAGTGTCATCCTTTGGTGCATCAAAAGACATAAGCCAAGACAACGAGCCTACTATTCATCTCAGGATTAAGATACAACACAAATAATTGTCTAAAGTGAATCAATTTGCCGAGACAAAATTATTAATCCAAATCAATTCACTTTATGTCCCGATCCAACACACCGTCACCTATGACAAGGTGCCAATGTTTCTATTCACGGAGTCCACCTTTGATGGTCAAGACAAACCATCTTCCAAAAGGGATATAGACAACATAACAATCTTTACATGAATAAAGTGCCCAACTTTATTCCCTCGATTGCGGATCTTATGATTTAGACCATCACCTTAAGAATCATGTCTTCCGCATATGCCCAATTCTTAAGGTTTAGACCGATAGTCTCAGACTATTGTTTGCTTAACATACATTCAACAAATATGAACATAAAGAGGACAAGATTTGGCATATAAACAATGAATAAATTCTTTATTGATAAAAAATGTCTCCAAAAACTTATTACATTTTTACTCCTTAGGGCATACATGTCTAACAATTTCCCACTTGCACTAAGTGAGTAAATATGACAAATCTCGCATTCCCATAGCTTCCACATGCCTCTCGAAGACTTTCTTAGTAAGTATCCTCATAAATGGATCAACTAAATTGTCCTTTGATGTAATCTTACACACTGTGACATGCCCGCCCTTAACGAAGTCCTTTATCACATGATATTTTCGATCAATATGCTTACTCTTCTTGTGAAATCTTGGTTCCTTAGCATTCGCTACCGCTGCACTGTTATCACAGTACAATGATACCGCCTTATCCATCCCAGGAACTACCTTAAGATCTCTAAGGAAGTTGCGGAGCCACACTGCTTCTTTCGAAGCATCACTAGTTGTCACATACCCGGCCTCCATCGTTGAATTTGAAGTGTAATCTTGCTTAGCACTTCTCCAACTGATGGCACCGCCACCCAGAGTGAACACAAAACCCAAAGTCGATTTCCTAGAATCCAGACAAGATTAAAAATTTGAGTCAGTATATCCTAGAAGAGTCAAGTCCTCACCCGAATATACAAGCATATACCATCGAGTCCTTCTTAGGTACTTGAAAATATGCTTTATTGCAACCCAATGGTTCGATCCTAGATCCGCCTGAAATCGACTTACAATCCCGACCACATAACTAATATCCGGCCATGTGCAAAGCATTGCATACATGAGACTACCTTCTTAGAAAGAGTAATTTCAGACCTAGATGGTTGCCCACCTTTCTTGGAATCCTGTATTGCAAACCTCCTGAGAATTTTATCTATGTAGCCGGCCTAGGACAAAGCTATCATTTTGTTCTTCCTATCCTGAAAAATCTGGATACCGAGAACAAAATTAGCCTCACCCAAGTCCTTCATGTCAAATTGCTTGGTCAACCATAATTTGACGGATGACAATGCCCCAATGTCATTGCCAATTAGCAGTATGTCATCTACATAGAGCAGTAGAAAAACCACATTCCCATCCTTAATGTGTTTGTAAACATAGGGTTCATCCACATTTTGTAAGAACCCATAAGTCTTAATCGCCTAATCAAGTCTTATGTTCCAAGAACAAGAAGCCTGCTTAAATCCATAAATTGACTTTAGCAGCCTACAAACCTTACCCTCTTGACCCGTGACCTTGAACCTGTCTGGTTGTTCCATATAAATGGACTCATCAAGATAGCCATTTAGAAAAGCCGTCTTGATATCCATCTGTCAAATCTCGTAGTCGAGAGCGACAGTTATGGACAAGAGAATCCGGATGGACTTAAGCATGTCTACAGGCGAAAAGGTTTCCTCATAATCGATTCCTTCCTTTTACGTATAACCCTTAGCTACCAGTCTAGCCTTAAAGGTTTTGACCTTTCCATCCACTCCTCTTTTCCTCTTATGGATCCACTTACACCCTATGGGTTTTACCCCTTCGGGAAGATCCACGAGCTCCCAGACCTAATTAGTCTCCATAGACTTAATCTCAATGTTCATGGCCTCTATCCAAAGTTTTGAATCAACATCCTCCATAGCTTTTGCGTAAGTATAAGGATCCTTGTCATGTTCATCCGGTTTAGCCAAGAAGACCTCCCCATTGAACATATACGTCTTAGGTTGACGCCCGATCCTCCCACTACATCGAAGCCCCTGAGGTTGTTGTTCAGGTTTGTTTGGTTTTTCTACACTGATCGGAATGGTTTTATTCAGAACCTCTGGAGTGATTGGATCACTCCTTAACTCCTCAAGCACCACTTTGCTTCAAGGTTTAAAGTCATCCATGTAACTCTCCTCAAGGAAGTTGCATTAGTTGAAACCACAACTTTATTTTTCTTTGGGTTATAAAAATAACCCCCTTTAGTCCCTTTTGGATATCCTACAAACACGCAAACTTTCGAACGTGCTTCCAACTTATTCGGATCCTTAAACAGGACATGAGCCAGACATCCCCATATGCAAATATGGTTTAAGGATGTCTTCCTACACGTCCACAACTCGTGAAGAGTTTTAGGGACTGATTTTGAAGGCACATTGTTCAAAAGATAACATGCGGTTTGTAGTGCATATCCCCTAAAGGATAAAGGCAATGATGAATAACTCATCATGGACCTAATCATATCCAATAAAGTCCTATTTCTTCTCTTCGCTACACCCTTCTGCTGCGGAGTGCCTGGCGTAGTCAAATGGGATAAAATCTCATTCTCTAATAAGTGTCCCAAGAACTCATCAGAAAGGTATTCTCCACCTCGATCAGATCGAAGTGCTTTTATGGGTCTACCCAATTGCTTTTCCACTTCAACTCAAAACTCCCTGAACTTGTCAAAATTTTCATTTTTGTGGTGCATCAGGCACACATACCCATATCTTGAGTAATCGTTAATAAAAGTGACAAAGTATTCATACCCTGCTCGCGCCCGGATGTTCATTGGTCCGCAAACATCACTATGCGTAAATTCTAGAACCCCTTCAGCCCTATTGCCCTTAGACTTGAATGGTCTTTTGGTCATTTTACCCTCCAAACAAGATTCACATTGAGGTATAGACTCCACCTTTAAGTGACTTAAAGGCCCATCCCTTACTAACCTTTGAATCCTATTCAGGTTAATATGACCAAGGCGCAAATGCCAAAGATAAGTCTTATTAGAGTGATAAGTTTTAAGTCTTTTAGAGTTATTATCATTCATCTTAGCATTAAGCAATAAGTCCATCTTAGGTTTGATAAAATATAGATTATTTTGCATCCATCTAGACCAGATAAAAGATTTGTTTTTACGAATCACCATTTTATCATTAAAAGAAACCAAATAGGAGTCTTTAAATAAACAAGATACATAAATTAAATTCCTTTTAAATTTAGGAACATCAAAACAATCTTGCAAAAATAAATTCCTATAATTATCAAAATAAAAATGGACGTCTCCCACTACTTCCGCTGAGACCAAGGATCCATCGTCCATCCGAAAGTGAAGTCTTCATGTAGCAGACTTCTTGTTTCTTTGAACCCCTGCAGAGAAACACAAACATGATTAGTTGCACTGAAATCTATGACCCAAATGTCACTTGATTCCTCAACCAAACAAGTTTCTAAATACAGAAGATCACACCTACCTCTTTTGGAAAGGAAGTCCTTGCAATGCTTCATGATATGCCTGACCTTTCCACATAAGAAGCACTTAAGCTTCTTTGGGTTCTTCTTCTTCTTCTTCTTCTTCTTCATCATCTTGATCTTGGTGCTAGCAAGAATAGAAGACTTCTCGTTCTTGGCCCGTTGCTTCTTTCCATTCCTAGAGTTGAGATTGGAACCAGAAGCAGCTACCATGTTGGCCTCACCACCCGCAGGAGACTCCCTGGTTAGTAGTTCAAACTCCTGTAACTGTTTCATCAATTCTGTCAAGATCATATCCCGTCTATTGCTTAAATTAAAAGTAGCTCTAAACAGAATAAATTCCTTAGATAGAGTCTCAAATACCATAGTCATTTGAGTTTCAGCATCGATGTCAGCTCCATTGGTTTGAGCCTCAGCTGAGGTAACCCATGACCAACATCATATGCTCTTTTATAGATGTCCCCGGCCTCTGTCTACAGTTTAGAAGTTTCTGAAGCGCCCCTTGCCGCTTTGTTTTGGCTTGGCCTCCAAAAATATCTTCAAGATTATCCAAGATCTGCTTTGCAGTCTCATAATCCTAATGTTGAGCCTATAGCACGTTATTCATGCTAGCCATAACATAGCAGCGGGCTTAATTATTAGCATATTTCCAGCGATCATATGCTTGGAATTGCTTATTAGTTGAGTCTCCCATAGGCTCGGGAGGACAAGAGGTTGTCAGTACATATTTTAGTTTCTCAAAGGATAGGACGATATCCAGGTTTCGTTTCCAATCATTATAGTTCTCATTGGTTAATAGGTTTTTGTCAAGTATCGATGATAAAGCGTTTTTAGACATTTTTAATCTACAATAAAGAATCATATACCAAACATAAGCAAACATATGATAATAATTTAGTAAGATAACACAATCATGTAAAAACATACAAATGTGTTTATCTGTCAAAACCTTAAAAATGTCACATCCTTAAATGATAATTCCCAACTCTGAATTCAACAAGCTCCTAGGGGAGTCATGCCAAATTCAATCAGGAATACGGATTCCCTCCTGATTCATATATGCCATCCAGGACCCGTATGATCCAGTATATATTAATAATCATTTCTTTGGCCATTAGTTTTATTAACAGAGCTCCTAGGGGAGGTTAATAATAAAATTAACGTGAGTGTATAACCATCGTTTTAATATTTTATCCATGATTTATAATCAGCACCTAGGGGTGTCCAACCATAAATCATGTTAAAATACCTTATCCTCTTAGAGATCCAATCTGGTACATGATAAAATCCCTTCCTAGGGGTCGGGACTACCATGTTCTGCTTATGGACCAACTGATAGGAGGCCTTAGGTTCTCTCTTTGAAAACTTTCTCCCACTCAATCTTTTGAAATTAAGGTTTTATTTTAAAATATGCATGGACCAATTTTAATATGAGTGGCACTCCCTATTCTATATGACATGTTATCAATATACATGGCAAATCATATTATAATGCAGATAAGCAAAGCAATCAAGTAAAGCTACAAGCAAAATAATAAATAACTGTAATATTCTGGCTCCACCTTTGAGAATTGACAACTAAGATTATAAGAGAATAATCGAGAGATATTATCAATTCTTCATCCCTGAATCCTCAAGCTGTATCCTTTTTCATGTTATTCTCATCTTCAAGTCTTCAATCTCTTATGAATCGAATACTTCATATTTCTGGTCATATCCAAATTTAATGTTTCTCAGAATTGTCTCAAAAATAAAATTAAAACTGCACCGACAAAACTGCACCTTTTTTAGAAATTTTTCAGCTCTCGGTCGGCAAGGCGATCTAGGTGATCGGCCTGCCGGTCATGTAGGTTCGGCCTGCCGGTCATGTAGGTTCGGCCTGCCAAACTGGAAGTTCAGCCTGCCATCAGAGCCTCTTGATTTTTGCCCTACTGAGGGCCTATCGAACCACACGTCTGGCCTGCCAATCTGTGACCATCGGCCTGCCAAATTATGAGGTTCGACATGCCGACCGAGCAGAAATCTCCCATTCCAGAAAATACAATTTTTAATGCAATTCATCAATTTTATTTTCAACAATTCAAAAACAAAATTAGAGACTCAATAAATACCTGTGTGTGCCATCATCCATCTTTTAGATCCGCCTTCTAGATCTGTCTTCTCAAATAATCATGTAATTACAAAATTCTTACAAATTTAAAAGTAAATAATAATTCCTAGATAGAGATGATAGTCCACCATCTAATTACATGAAAAAGCTAGATATACATTCTAACCTCTAAGGAACCATAACCGGTATAAATTAATTAATTAATTAATAATTAAATAAGAATCTAATCAACCATAATTAATTAATAAACATTCACCACATAATCCATGACAACATATATAATATATTGAAACCTAGAGTGCTAACTCTCTATAAAATTAAATTCAAGCATAGGAGAGATTAAGATCACAAAATTTATACATATAACATGATCACAAACTCGTAAATTTATGTAAAACCTGGCTCTGATATCAATTATTAGAAAAAATAATACGTAGCGAAATTTTAAAATTTTACATCAGAGTATTTTCCAAAACACAAGTTTGATATGCTAAATGCATAAATTAACCAGATATTACTAACCTTTTTATGTCAAAGAACCCTCGCAAAACGTGAAGAGAAGTAACGTTCTAGAAGAGTCTCAATCAACTGGTCTTTTTTGCTATTCTCTATCCACGACTAGAGTGAGTGTGGACTCACACGTATAGCCCTTCCACCAGGTGACTCTCCTTCCAACCAATCGAGAGAACCCAAATCAAGTGTTTGTGATTTGTGAGGGAGTTTTCAGATTCTCACTAGCAGAGTATCACTCTTAATCTCTTAATTGATTTAAATAACTTGTGTGACTTACCCCCTATTTATAGAGGTTGGGTCTAGGGTCATTCCTTATCAGATTAGGTCTCAAAAAATTGAATCAGAATCAAATTCGGATCAATATTGGATGAAATTTGCGTGAAAATGCAGTGATCTTTTACTGTGCGATAGGCAGGCCGAACTTGCCCCATCGGCATGCCAAACTTAGGGATCTGTTAGACATGTATGCCCTAAGGAGTAAAAATGTAATAAGTTTTTAGAGACATTTTTATCAATAAAGAATTTATTCATTATTTATATACCAAATCTTGTCCTCTTTATGTTCATATTTGTTGAATGTATGTTAAGCAAACAATAGTCTAAGACTGTCAGTCTAAACCTTAAGAGTTGGGCATATGATGGACAGATTATGCAAAAGACATGATTCTTAAGGTGATGGTCTAAATCATACGATCTGCAATCGAGGGAATAAAGTTGGGCACTTTATTCATGCAAAGATTGTTATGTTGTCTATATCCCTTTTGGAAGATGGTTTGTCTTGACCATCGGAGGTAGACTCCATGAATAGAAACATTGGCACATTGTCATAGATGACGATATGATGGATCGAGACATAAAGTGAAGTTGATTTAGATTCATAATTCTGTCTCGGCAAATCGATTCACTTTAGACAATCATTTATGTTGTATCTTAATCCTAAGATGAATAGTGGGCCTGTTGTCTTGACTTGTGTCTTTTGATGTACCAAAGGGTGATACTCACATCTTAATAGTGGTATGCATGCCGATACATTGGAGGCATGACTCCTGATGACGTAGACTTGTTATTCATAGATATGGAATCCATAGCTCCTCTATAGGAGTAATGATATCCTTTTATATGCATTATCCTGTAATTTGAAAACTGGAGCGCTCAACCATTTGGATACATAGGTGTAACCGAATGGTATACTGTCTTTGTATGGTAAGTTTTCTAATGATGAGATGATGGAATGTAAGAGAAAAATAATCGAGAAGGTAAGACAGAACTTATCCTTAAGCCGATTATGGATTATCATATGGGAATACGATACACTATGATATGTCATGGAGACTTGGCTATACGGGCTTCGTAATTCTATATAGTTTGAGAGTGTAGCTCCAAGCTTTTAGTGGAGTAGCGTTGGAGTTGATAATTATGAAATGTATATCTAAGATATTGGGTTTCATAATTATCGGGAGCTTGAACTATATAGGTCCATTTGGTCCCCTTTGCTAGCTCACAACATCCTGTAACGACACGACGTGCTTTTCCAATAATTGGTGACTTATGTCGGATTTATCAGATTGGTTAAATTTGAAAGAATCAAATAATTCACTGTCTATTTATCGGATGAATTAATTTTGTAATAAAATTAATTCAAGATAAACTTGTTGAATTTTGAGATCGGATAATTCTTGTTTGTTTATCAGGTTGATTTAATTTTGGATAAATTAGATCAAGATAAGCTTGTAGAATTTTTGGGAATTAATTTATTTTTTTAGAGATTATCTAGATAAAGTTGTTTTGATCAGATAACTTCTCTATTAATTTATTTGAATTAAAACTAAGACTTTATCCTATAGAATCTCGGGTGAAAAATAAAAGATTTACGAGATTTTTTATTCGGTAGTTTGATCGGCCGATGGGACCTGTTCGGCCTGCCGATCAACGAAGGATAAGATCACGTGTTTTCACGCGGATCTTGTCAGATATTGATCCAAATTTGATTCTAATATGAGTTTTGAGACTTAATCTGATAAGGACTGACCCTATGACCAACCTCTATAAATAAGGAGTGATTCTCAGAAGTTACTTAGATCAATTGAGAGATTAAGAGTAATACTCTGCTAAGTGAGAATATGAAAAACTCCCTGAGAGCTTTTGTTCACAAATCACGAATACTTGCTTTGGGTTATCTCAATTGGTTGGAAGGAGAATCACTGGTGGAAGAGCTAGACGTGTGAGCCCACACTCACTCCGGTCGTGGATAGAGAATAGCAAAGAAGACCAGTTGGTTGAGACTCTTCTAGAACCTTATTTCTCTTCACAGATTGCGGAGGTTCTTCGGCACACAATGGTTAGTAAGGTCTGGTTAATTTATACATATATCATGTCAAACTTGTGTTTTGAAAATTACTATGATATAAAATTTTTAAAATTCCGCTGCATACTCTTTTTTCCAACAAGATCGGCATACCGAACTGCTGATAAAAAATCTCAGCGAATCTTTTATTTTCCACCCGAGATTCTATAGGATAAAGTCTCGGTTTTAATTCAAATAACCCAATAGAAAAGTTATCTAATTAAAACAACTTTATCTAGATAATCTCTAAGAAAATAAAAGAATTTCCAATAATTCCACAAGTTTATCTTGATCTAATTTATCCAAAAAATCAAATCAACCGACAAACAAACAAGAATTATCTGATCCTTACAATTCAACAAGTTTATCTTGAATTAATTTTTATCACAAAATTAATTCAACCGATAAACAGACATGAATTATTTAATTCTTTCAAATTTCAACTAATCTAATAAATCTGACATAAGTTACCAATTATTGAAAAAGCATGCCGTATCGTTACAGGATGTTGTGAGCTAGCAAAGGGGACCAAATGGACCTATATAGTTCAAGCTCCCAATAATTATGAAACCCAATATCCCAGATATATATTTCATAATTATCAACTCCAACGCTACTCCACTAAAATCTTGGAGCTACACTCTCGAACTATATAGAATTACGAAGCTCGTATAGCTAAGTCTCCATGACATATCATAGTGTATCGTATCCCCATATGATAATCCATAATCGGCTTAAGGACAAGTTCTGTCTTACCTTCCCGATTATTTTTATCTTACGTTCCATTATCTCACCATCAGAAAACTTACTATCCAGTGACAGGATACCATTCGATTACACCTATGTATCTAAATGGTTGAGCGCTTTAGTTTTTTAATTACAAGATAACGCATATAAGAGAATATCATTACTCTTAAAGAGGAGCTATGGATTCCATATCTATGAATAACAAGTCTACGCTATCAAGAGTCATGTCTCCAACGTACCGGCGTGCATACCACTATTAAGATGTGGGTGTCACCCTTTGGTACATCAAAAGACACAAGCCAAGACAACGAGCCTACTATTCATCTCAAGATTATGATACAACACAAATAATTGTATAAAGTGAATCGATTTACCAAGACAGAATTATTAATCTCAATCAATTCACTTTATGTCCTGATCCAACACACCGTCAACTATGACAACGTGCCAATGTTTCTATTCATGGAGTCCACCTTCGATGGTTAAGACAAACCATCTTCCAAAAGGGATATAGACAACATAACAATCTTTACATGAATAAAGCGCCCAACTTTATTCCCTCGATTGCGGATCTTATGATTTAGACTATCACCTTAAGAATCATGTCTTCTGCATAATCCATCCGTCATATGCCCAATTCTTAAGATTTAGACCGACAATCTCACACTATTATTTGCTTAACATGCATTCAACAAATATGAACGTAAAGAGGACAAGATTTGGTATATAAACAATGAATTAATTCTTTATTGATAAAAAATGTCTCTAAAAACTTATTATATTTTTACTCCTTAGGGCATACATGTCTAACAATCCTCACTAGGACGCTTCCTATATAGTGTGTTTTAGGACTTTCGGCCCATTGGAGTGCTGACGCCTTCCCTTATTTACCTTTTAGGGTATATGTACCCAAGGACGTAACCGTCGCCCTCTTCATGTCTCACCATCCTTTCATATTCTTAGCGACATGTATAGAGTCCATATTATCTAACCATGCTTCTTAAAATTGTATTAAGACATGTCAAATTACTTGACTTCGTTGTACATTACAAGACAGCTCCATGGTATTATGTTTCCAAGTGATATACATATAATAATATTTACAAAATAATATATAAATTATCTTGCAAACCAAATAATCAATTTTAATTAAATAATACCTTACAAAAGTTGAGTAATAAACTCCCTACCTCTTTGGCAATAATCTCCTAATAACTTATAACACCTGCTCACCATGTAAGCTCCAATCTCATCCTTAACCTTAAGAAGTCCATAATTTAACTTAAATACCAACTCTATGATTATGTCAATTTACTTTATTAATGAGCCTTGTCATTTAATATGATCAAAATATGCATATGAATTTTACTTATAGTAAAAGTCAAAACTGACCTATATTTTAGTATAAAGTGTTTTAAAATTGGTTTTAAAACAAATTAATTTGAAATTTAATATATATCACAATAAAACAAATAAAGTAAATAGATTGGTACTTAGGTTGGCCTCGATTTGGTTCATAATAAGCACAAAAGTTCACAACATATACACAACATACTCTGCATAAAATTCCTCAAAAATATATTCAGAACAATAATTAGAATATTAATTGAGAACATGCTTTCATAACATAATATTATTCAAGTGATACAGTGGAGGAAATACTTACAAAACTGCTTAAGAGAATGGATAAAATTCTCTTTATTGCTCCTCTTTTCTCTCTTTTTCTTATTTCTTTCTCTCTCTATCTCTTTCCCTCTTGACTCTTTTGCTCTCTTTTCTCCATCTTTCTTTTTCTCTGTTGGGTTCTCTACTGTGGGAGAAAGAATGAGAAGTTGGGCTTACATAAGCGAAATGGAGAGGAAACAATATTTGGCTAACATATTGTATCTTCACGTGGGTGGAAGCAGGGAAGGAGAAAAAGAAGATGAAAAAAAAGAAAAAGAAGAAAATGATAGCAAGAGTTGGGGACCAGGTGAGGAAAATCAAAGGAAAATCAATGAGAAAATGGAGGTGTCTTTAGGGGTGGTTCATGAGGAGAAGAAAAAGAGAGAAAAAAATTAAAAAAAAATTGGGTGTTACATGCTTTAAGAAGAGAATACATCTTAAGTTTTGTGCTAGTCTTATTTATTGGAGCAAAAAGCATTCATTAATTCTCAAATGTTATACCTAACCTGATAAGGTATTTAAAACATGTGGTTAGAACCGAAACTTTTTAACTAAAAACCATAGCATATGAGATCTTTACATTACATTTTATTTTTTATGATCATTGTAGATGTGAGTGTTTTACATTGTAGCAACAACAAGCTTTAGTTACAATTTTTTTTGCCCAACACTCTTAAACTAAGTGACAACTCGATAGTTTTGTTAAAAGAAAAAAAAAATAGCATATGTCAAAATGTTGAGGAGTAATTTTAGAGAAGTATTATAGACTAGAGGCTATTATAAGTACGCTTTTAGGGTTTAGGGGACATATTAATATAAGTGATATAGTTCGAGAAGAATTTATAAGATTTATCCTTTTTTGTTTTCATTTTGATATTTTGTATTTTAAAATAACATTGTGTTGGCACCATATTATTTCAACAATATTGAAAAATGTTAATATCATTGTGGCAAACTAGACATGTTGTCTGAACATGAAATGTTCACCTTACTCTTTCATTAAAACCTCAAATTAATTTCATGAAACAAAAAATTAATAGTTCAAAGATATTTACCAAATTACAAAACTGGATAAGTGTTTTGCATGATTTAATATATAGGCCGTTTGGAAGAATGGCTTAAAGTATCAGCTACAACTATGAACATTATAAAGCTCTTACATGCCATAGTAAAAAGTAAAAAGTAAAAAGTTGCTACAGTATAAAGCTCTTACATGCTACCGTTCTCGAACCAAAACTGTTGGTTTCAACCGTTCTTCCAAACAGCCTAATAGTTAAAAACATAAAATGAATTGTCACAGACCCCGATTCCGGTGGCAACGTAGTGGATTAATTAAATTAATCAAACCAAATTTTAATTAAACTCACCAATTAATTAATTGAGTTATTTTATGAAAACATGCTAAATTTAAAATTTTTAAATAAGTACCCTTAATCCAAAATAAGTTAAAATAATAAGAAATAAAAACTGATAAAAACGAGTTGGGCTGCACCGGACCCGCATTTGTGCATACACATGGTACAACACAAATAAATGCAACCACAGTCCAAATCAAAAGAAAAGATTAAAATATTACATGTCTTAGTCAGATAAGCAAATAGCCTAGATAGAAAGATCCTACAATCCACGTGTATGTTTACTAGCGTCCTACTCGGCACTATGTTGCGAACCACGTAGGAGGGGGGAAGTTTTAAAAACAATAAAACTATGAGCGGAAGGCTCAATAGGACTTTAAGCTTTGAAAACATTGAACTTGAATATGAAAATCATTATTATCACAAAATGATAAAATACAGAAAATAAAATTTATTAATTCTATTCTTACCATTTAGTCCATTATTTATCTGGAAATAGTCTCATCATTTAGTCTTAGACAAAACCATTATAATTACCACCATAGTGACTTAGTTGGGTTTCGGGACCTGCCCTTAAAGTCACTCTCTACACGACCCGATCTCTAAGTATGACATCATGCCCTAATATATCATTCTAAACGGTGTTTGTGACACGTCTGACTCTATATCACTATTTAAGTCTCATATTACCGAGTGTTTTTATTTACATTCATTATTCTATTCATTATGGTCATGTCATTGTTCAACAGTCATTAAAAATAATGGATAAATTCCTTTCAATCATTCCTTAAAACATTTTCAAAGGAAAAACACTTTGTGGCTAAAACCCTTTTTAAAATCATGGCTAACAAAGAAAAGGGACTAGAGTCCTACCTCGTTATCTCCTACAAGAGTACAAGCAATATAGTCCTGATCTGCTATATGTTAGCTCCACAGAACCACAAGCAACCTTAGATATGAACTAGATCCGTCAATATCTAACTTAAAGTATTCTATAATGCTATACTAACTCATGGTGTCTTAGTGTGCTATTTATATTCACGAAATCATACCATAAGATTAAGGTGTAATGACCGAGAAAATTTCATTGATAAAACTTAATATTTAATTGGGTTTAATTAATGAATTTACTATTAAAAATATAAATTTTTATAAAAGATTGTAATTTTTGTAAAAATTATGATAGAGTATGAATAAATGACATTGATTGTAAATTTTATGGTAAATGTGATGCCATGTTGGATATCACCGAATACAGATTTTATGAGTTTAATTATTCAAAAATTTGTAAATAATATCCATAAAATGAATTTTATATCACAATTAATTGTAAAATTGTAATATAAACACATAGGTATAAAAGAATATAAATATGATGTAGAGTCTACCGAGACCTAACCTAATGTAAGAAAGAGACCAATGCAGTATAAGAATACTGTTAAGTGAAAACGCAGATACAAAAAATGTTATGATTGGCCTCCAAAAGTGAACGAAAAGTAAATCAAATATTTTTATACAGTCTAAGGATAGAAAGTACATTGATTTGACCACGACAGTATATGAAAAATACTGTATGGTGAAAAATTACACAATATAAATTTTTTAACTCCACAAAGTGGACACTCCTTGGTTTTTTATTGGGCCACATGTCTAGAAAAGTGGCCCAATCACCTCATGAAACCTAAGGGGTATACTCATGGATTACCATGAGTCACCAAATGAGATAAGAATGCATTTATGGCAAGCTTATGATAAAATTTTCATTTCTTTCTTTCCTCCAAGTTTTGGCAGCCATTGTTGAACCTTTCAAAAAAATTTCTCAAGCCCAAAACTTTGCAAAAACAACCCCAAAACAAGTTTTAGAGCAAGCTCAAGGATTTTTCACAAGATTTAAGGTAAAATCCCAAACTTTTTAGCAAGTTTTCAAGGGATTTTTCATGAGTTAAGGGGGAAATTAATTCATGGTGTTTTTGCATAAAAATGAAGCCTAAGAAGAAGTTCAAGGAGCCTTGGAAGGCTAGAAATCAAAAGAGTGTTATTTGGGTAAGTTTTGAGTTTCAAAGTTTTGAAATTTTGTAATTTTTATTTTGATTTTTATTACTTTGAACCTATGTGGGTTCTTGAGCATATATTTGATGGAATTTCATGTATATGTGATGTATGGTATGTTTAAGTTGTGAAATTTTACTTTATGGTGGAAAATAATAATTTTTACAAAAAGTGTATTTTTGTAATTTTGAGGTTAGTTTAAGTACAAATGATGTTTGAAGCATGAGGATGATTTAAATATGGCATGGAACGGTTTCTAAAGGGATAGATTTGCAATTTTAAAATGGACTTTTATAAAAATACCCTAAGGACTAAATTGAAAGAAAATGTTCTTTCTCGGTAGATTTGAAAAATGCCCAAAATACCCCTATACAGTGAGATTTTGAGAAAAATTAAAGCACAAAAGTTGTAGATCTCGATAAAACTCTAAGACATTGCAAACGGTTTGTCGAAAAACTCAATCATTTGTGAGTTTTTGATTTTTTAAGAATTTATCAAAAGTGAAAAAAATGTTAAAATGGTAAATATGTTATTTTTCAAAATGATTTAAGGTATAGTATTTTGAGTAAAAATGTTCCTTATGAAAAATAGGACATTTTGATGTAAAGAGATAAATTTTAGCCCTAGGGATAAAATTGTCAAAATTTTCAATCAAGGGATCGAATTGTAAATTTTTATGAAAAAAGGGGTATAGAGAGGTAATAAAGAGACCCGACCCATTAGGATGTTATTTTGAAATAAATACGTGATCGTTTTCAGTAGAAGAGCGAAACCAAGCTCGAAAAGTTAGTTGGCCCGCTAGGGGCAAAATCATCATTTTTTTGCTGAGTAGACCGAATTGTCTTAACACAACCCCAAGAGGGAAAAAGAGTGATTAGAAATAATTTTGCTCTTCGTAAAGGGTAATGTTATAAGATAAGATAAGAATAAGAGAACTAGTAATTTCAGAGTTGTATATGGTTATGCAACTCGACTAGTTAAGTAACTAACGTTTTGTAACGAAATGTAATAAACATGGCTAATAGTTTTGAAATTGGCCAACAGGATCTTAAGAGTCTAGGAGAAAGGAGAATCGAAGTCGATTTAACGGTACACAAAAAAAACAAGTAAATATCTTTTCCACCTATAGTATGAAAATGTAGGTATAGGATGTATGTATTTGTACACCTGATTATATATATTACTGTGTAAACGGGTGTGTTTGTTATGAAATGAATACCTAAGAGGTACAATATGGATACCTGTGAATATGCGATTAAAATACCTAAGTGTATAACATGTTATGTATTAGTATGTACAATATATTATGTACCTGTGTGTACAATAAAGAATACCTCTGTGTATAGAATGTTACGTACCTGTGTGTACAATGATAAATACCTGTGTGTATATAAAGTAAACACTTGTGTGTATTATGTTATGCAACGAATTTATGTGCTATGGATAACATGTGAACATCACATCATGCATGGTATGTCAGCCATAATAAATGAACTAGTAAATATGTCACCAGATATTAAGAAAAGTGTCGCATCGACTCCTGACTCAAGGGGAGTTTTGTAACGCCCTGAAATTTATTTAATGTTATTGTAATGTAAAATAATGAATTAGTGTGTCATAATTAATGTTTCAACATTAATTTGATTATTTGGTTGAATTTTGAATTTTTGGTTGTTTTGTTAATTTGTTGAATTCAAATGATTTCTTATTGTTTTAAAATGATGTTTTGAGTTTTAAACTACAACCGTTTGTAAAATGTTAAAAATATTCCGTTTTACAAAACCGTGGGTGGCATTTGGTTTTCGCACAGTAAAACCGCCTACCGTTTCTCTCTATTTATTCTCTCACCTCTCCCTCTCTCTTTACTCTCAGCTTTCACTCTCTCTAATCTCTCCCTCTCTCTTCCCGTGGTTCTCTCACTCTCCCTCTCGGTCTCTCCTCTTCTCTCTAAATTTCTCCTCAAATTTTTGAATCAAAATTCGAATCCAAGCTTCGGGTTAGCAAGGAGGAAGCTCAAGAACGTGATTTGGCAACCGAGAACGCGGATTGAAGCTTCGATTCGAGGTTAGTTTTGAAATTTCTAAACTTTTTCCAAAATTTTTAATTTTGTGTATTTTTGAAATTTAAGTTCGTTTGAGCTTAGAAAACCTTTGATTTGAGCTAAATGAACTTAGAACAACTAGAATCTAAGCTTAGATTGAAGAAAAACGAATTGGATTCAAGATTTTTCATTTTTTCTCATTTTTCCCCATTTTCAAATTTTTGAGATTTTTGAGTTTAAATCTTGTTTAAATGAGTTCAAAAGTGTTTTAGCATATTTTTCTATCATCTATGATTGTTTTCCATGCCTGAGATTTGAGAAAAACATGTTAAAATCAATATTTGGATTTTGGGAGATTGAAAACTCGTGGCTGGAATTTTTGGGTTTTTCCAGTTCGACAGGCCGGATTCAAAGGATCGGCAGGCCAGAGTTCATCTGTCCGGCAGGCCAAGCCTGGGAAATGTCTGGCCAACCGGACTTGGTTTCCGGCAGGCCAAACTGTACAGTTCGGCTGGCCAAAGTAGGGAGTCCGACAGGCCGGTAGAGCTTAGGAAAATTTTGTGGTTTTTCACCCGTTTTCACTGTTTTGAACCCTGATTTAAATTCCAACCTTGTAAAATGATTCTAATGATACACTAGGACATCATGAAATGGCTTAGTAACATAGAAGTCTCAAACTAGATATTGATCGACTTAATGTGTATCTAGGATCGTTCGTGGTTCCGCGGAGCTAACGTATAGCGGACCAAGATTACGGTGTGGGCCACCGACACGAGTATCGAGGTAGGACTTCTACCCCATTCCTTGGTAGCCTAGTTTTAAATGATTTGGCTTTGAAAATGGTTTCCATAAAAATGTTTTCAACGGTTGTTTGAAAATGAATTTATCGGCTATATTTTAATATGCCGTGAACTAAATGGACTTTATAATGAATGTAAATTACAATACTCGGTAAATGGGTTTTGAATGATGATGGAAATAAACACAAAGGCATGATGCCATATCAAAGATCGGGTCGTGTAGCGATCGACCTTGGGGCAGGTCCCGAAACCCAACTGGGCCACTACGGTGGTGATATTCTTATGGTTTGCCCAGGAAAAGAAAATTATGTTTTTGGTTGTCTGAGTAAACTGTTTTGGGTAAGAATGGTTTTATTTAAATTTATTTATTTATTCAATGTTTCTTTTAAATAATCCCTTCAATAATGAAATTTTCCTTTAAATTAAATAATTTGATAAAATACTGTCCTACTGAGCCTTTCGCTCACATTTTCTTTGTTTTTTTTTTTTTTAAATTTCCCCCCCCTCTAGGTGGTTTTCCATTTAGGTTTGGAGAGGATTCAATGGACAAGACTCAAGAGCAGTAGAAGGACTAATAGATTTACTTGTAATATTTAATCAAGGCATGTAAGATTTTAACTTTATTTATATTGAGACTATGGTTGTATTATTATATTGTCAATACCATGAGTGTGCACAAGTTGTGGGTCAGTGGGACCCATACTCGCTATGTTTATTATTTAATATTTATTTTTCATGCAATGGCTTTCTTAAAAATTTCACATTTTATATTTAATTTAACCCCTAAACTCTTAATTTTTAATTAAATTCTCCTTTAATTAATTTAAATAATCTGTCATGTCACCTCCCATTCTCCGGGGCGTGACAGAATGATATCAGAGCTCAAGGTTATGAACCTTGAAAATTTTGCACACATAGGTTTGACAATGAAATGCCTCTGACAGTCCAAAATTTTGTTTTCAAAAGTGAAAGAATGGCACCTAGACATCGTTCGACAGCTGACACCGAGTTCGGAAACGATGAGGGCATGATGAGGTCTATGTTTGCGGCTTTCTGGCAGATGGCAGCCAAGGCTAGACTGGAGAATTCTAATGTTGGTCGTTGGCATACGTACTTTAAGAAATTTTGACGTGCGTCTATTCTGACTTTTGATGGTAATGGGGATCCGCAGTTGGCAGAATATTGGTTAGACTCGATCGTGAAGCATTTGGATACCCTTGGTGTGCCCGATAAGTACCGTGTGGAGTTTGCTGCATATAAGCTCGAGGGTGGTGCTAATAAGTGGTGGAAACAAGCTAAGCGTTACGTGGTGGCAATATCAGTTGGGACAGATTCGAGGAGTTGTTCTATGATCGATATTTTCCGCAGGGGTATAGAGATCAGAAGGCAGCTGAGTTCTACAGGTTGCAGTAGGGTGATTTGTCAGTCTGGGAATATGAGGCAAGATTTAATGACTTGGTCAAGTTTGCTCCATCAGCAGTGGCATCGATACGTGAGAAGTGCATTAAGTTTTAGGAAGGGCTCAAGGCTCCTATTCGGCGACAGTTAGTTGCTTTGCGACTTAGGAGTTTTGGAGAGATTGTGTAGTCAACAATATCAGTAGAAAATGATTATGCGTAGTATTGTGAGGATCAAGCCAAGGCTTCAGGAGGATCGTAGAGGTAGGAAGAGCAGCAGTAGTATTCCGACTCCGGGGAAGAGCAAGCCAGGTGGTGCGAATAGTGGTAGCAGCAGTTCGTCTGGCAGCGGGCGCAGCAATCCCTACAGTTTCCATTGTCATTTCTGTCAGCAGCCCGAACACATCAAGAGGAATTTCCCGATCTGGAGTGCCCGTCTTGGATCTCAAACCGGGGAGGATGCCAGTCGTCAGCCTCAGCCTCAGACCCTACCTTTGCCTTAGCAGTATCCGCAGTTGCAGTATCCTTAGTTCTCTCCTCAGCAGTTTTTGTATCCGGCACGAGGGCAGCAGCCGCAGCATTTTCAGCATAGTGTCCCTCAGTATCGAGCGTCGAGTACAGCTAGTGTGCAGTCGTCTCCATCTCAGAAGCATCGGCAGAATAATCCTGGACCCAGCAATGTTGGTAGAGGAAAAGGAAAGGCACCAGTGCAGGTTCATGCAATGGCATCTGGAGGTTCAGATTCTCATGTTGGTAACGTGGTTGTTGATGGTATGATCTTAGTTTCTTGATCTTTAGCTCGCGTTTTATTTGATATAGGTGCCTCTCATTCTCTCATTTCGAGTTCTTTTGTACATGCCTTGGGATTAGATATATAAGAGTTTGATGAACCCCTAGTCATAACTTCTCCCTTGGGGCTTGTGTGTGTGAATTGTGTATGTAAATCTTGTAAAATAAAGATTGAGGATGAGATTTTAAAAAGTGATTTGATTATACTCCCTATGAGCTCATATGATGTAATTCTAGGAATGGACTGGTTGTCCAGGTATAATGCAGTTGTAGACTGCCAACTTAGAAAAGTGACCCTAGTGTCTGATAGGGGGACGATGATCACTTACCAGGGTGGTGGTGATTGGCTCATGAGTGAGCGTCTCATGAAGTCGTGTCTAGGAGGGCGAAGGAATCTGGGTTGTTGTGCTTTTCTTGCAAATCAAGATTGCGAGCCCTATGCTTTGAGAGGAAGTATAGCGATTCCGGTGGTTGATGAGTTCGAGGATGTCTTCCCCAACGAGTTGCCAGGATAACCACCGCATAAGGAAATCGAGTTTGGTATTGAATTGTTTCCGGGGACAACATCGATTTCTATAGCACCTTATCGGATGGCGCCGGCGGAAATGAACGAATTGAGGAAGCAACTTCAGGAGCTTACTGATAAAGGGTATATTCGGAATAACACATCTCCGTGGGGAGCACCGGTTTTGTTTGCTAAGAAACATGATGGGACTCTCAGGTTGTGTGTAGATTATCGGCAGCTGAATCGTGTTACGGTGAAGAATAAGTATCCCTTGCCTAGGATTGATGAGTTGTTTGATCAGTTGGGAGGTTCGCGGTACTTCTCAAAGATTGATTTGTGTTCAGGGTACCATCAGCTCAGGATTAAGGAAGAAGATATTCCCAAGACAGCTTTTAGGACTCGGTATAGACATTTTGAGTTTCTGGTTATGCCGTTTGGGTTGACGAATGCTCTGGCAGCTTTCATGAATTTGATGAACAGGATATTTAGGCCGTATTTGGATCAGTTTGTGATTGTGTTCATCGATGACATTCTTGTGTATTCTAAGACTTGGTAGGAGCATGAGCAGCATCTTTGGATCGTGCTTCAGACTCTGCGGGAGCACTAGTTGTATGCTAAGAGGGAAAAGTGTGAGTTTTGGCTGACTGAGGTCAAGTTTCTAGGTCATGTCATCTCTGAGCATGGTATTTCTATGGATCCGTCCAAGATTGAAGCCATAGTAGAGTGGGATCGACCAAGGAACGTAGCGGAGATTCACAGCTTCTTAGGTCTTGCTTGTTATTACAGGAAATTTGTAAAGGATTTTTCGAAGATTACAGCTCTGTTGACGAGATTGATCAAGAAAAATGTCAGGTTTGAGTGGGGTGAAGAATGTGAGCTTGCTTTTCAGGAATTGAAGAACCGATTGACTTCAGCTCTAGTGTTGGTTATTCCTAGCAGTGACGAGCCATATGAGGTTTATGCAGATGCTTTAGGGCGCGGACTTGGGTGCGTGTTGATGCAGCATGGACGTGTGGTTGCGTACGGATCGAGATAGCTACGACTTCACAAGCGGAATTATCCTACTCATGATTTAGAGCTCGCGGCGGTGATTCACGCGCTGAAGATTTAGAGATGTTATTTGTATAGAGCGTAGTTTCAGGTCTTCTCCGATCACATGAGTTTGAGATATTTGTTCACCCAGAAGGATCTTAATTTGAGGCAGCGTAGGTGAATAGAGTATATGGAGAATTATGATTTTGCGTTGCAATATCATCCAGGGAAAGCTAATGTGGTCGCGGATCCACTTAGCAGGAGGTCTTTAGGGATTCTCGCTTGTTTGGCTTTTGAGGACTAGAGCAAGGATGCGACAGTGAGCAAGTATAGGCTACAGTATCATGAAGACTATGATCGAGTTTTGGTATATCATGTGGAGTTGACCCCAGCTCTTGTTCAGATGGTGAAGCAAAGTTAGTGGCAGGATCGGCATTTGCAGGGGATTTGGTCGCGAATTTAGAACAGGGAGCAGTTTGAAGAATGAAGCGTGCATGCAGATGGATCGTTGTATTTCTGGGAGCGTCTTGCAGTTTCAGCTATCATCGAGGTGACGAAAGCCGTTTTGGACGAAGCTCATAGGTCTCAGTTTGCTATTCATCCAGGGAGCACAAAGATGTATCGCTATTTGAAGAGGCAGTATTGGTGGAGAGGCATGAAGAAAGATGTTCGAGAGTACGTGGCCAAGTGTACGACGTGTCTTCAGGTGAAAGCCGAGCATCAGAAGCCTGCGGGTCAGCTTTAGCTGCTTCCTATTCTAGGGTGGAAATGGGAGCATATGACGATGGATTTTCTCACAGGTTTACCGAGGATGGAGCAGCGGCATGATGCAGTTTCGGTCGTGGTCGACAGGTTGATGAAATCAGCGCATTTCATTCTATTCAGGTCGTCATGTTCGAGGAAGATTCTCGGGGATTTTTATCTGCAAAACATTGTGAGGTTGTATGGAGTTCCCTTGTCCATCACTTCTGATCGACACACTAGGTTTAATGCTAAGTATTGGAGGATTTTTCAAGAAGCTTTAGGTATGGATTTGAACTTTAGTACGACGTTTCATCCTCAGACTGATGGGCAGTCTGAGCGAGTTCAAATTCTCGAGGATATGTTGCGTGCCTGTGCGTTAGACTTCGGTGGGAATTGGAAGAAATATTTGCATCTGGCGGAGTTCGCGTACAACAATAGCTATCAGGCGAGTATTGGTATGGCACCGTTTGAGGCATTGTATGGACGACCGTGTCAATCACCGGTGTGTTGGGCCGAGCCGGAAGACATGGTTATTCTTAGGCCGGATGAGATCCGTGATAGCAACGAGAAAGTCGCTGTGATTCGAGGTCGATTGAGGGCAGCTCAGAGTCGACAGAAGAGTTACGCGGATAGGAGACATAAACCCTTAGAGTTTGCGGTTGGAGATTTCGTTCTCTTGAAGGTATCGCCTCGTAAGGGAACTATGCGGTTCGGAGTGAGTGGAAAGCTAGCGCCGAGGTATATTGGACCGTTCGAGATCACTCAGCGTGTTGTGTGGTTGCTTATTGGCTTGATCTTCTGCCCGAACTTTCTCATGTTCACGATGTGTTTCATGTGTCGATGCTTAGGAAGTGTCCGCCTGAGCAGGGTAAGGTAGTTTCATTTCGTGATGTGCAGGTTCAGGAAGATACGAAGTACGAAGAGGTACCGATTCAGATCATCGATCGGAAAGTAATTAGTTTGCGTCGTCGTGAGATACCGTTGGTAAAGGTCGTGTGGCAGCATCACGGGGTTGATGAAGCCACTTGGGAACTAGAGTCGAGTATGCGGGAATTGTATTCGCATTTATTTTGTTTCAGAAATGAGATGTAAATTTCGAGGGCGAAATTTCTTTTAGGGGTGGAGAGTTGTAACGCCCTGAAATTTATTTAATGTTATTGTAATGTAAAATGATAAATTAGTGTGCCATAATTAATGTTTCAACATTAATTTGATTATTTGGTTGAATTTTGAATTTTTGGTTGTTTTGTTAATTTGATGAATTCAAATGATTTCTTATTGTTTTAAAATGATGTTTTGAGTTTTAAAACACAACCGTTTGTAAAATGTTAAAAATATTTCGTTTTACAAAACCGTGGGTGGCATTTGGTTTTCGCACAGTAAAACCGCCCACCGTTTCTCTCTATTTATTCTCTAACCTCTCCCTCTCTCTTTACTCTCAGCTCTCACTCTCTCTAATCTCTCCCTCTCTCTTCCCGTGGCTCTCTCACTCTCCCTCTCGGTCTCTCCTCTTCTCTCTCAATTTCTCCTCAAATTTTTGAATCAAAATTCGAATCCAAGCTTCGGGTTAGCAAGGAGGAAGCTCGGGAACGTGATTTGGCAACCGAGAATGCGGATTGAAGCTTCGATTCGAGGTTAGTTTTGAAATTTCTAAACTTTTTCTAAAATTTTTAATTTTGTGCATTTTTGAAATTTAAGTTCGTTTGAGCTTAGAAAACCTTTGATTTGAGTTAAATGAACTTAGAACAACTAGAATCTAAGCTTAGATTGAAGAAAAACGGATTGGATTCAAGATTTTTCATTTTTCCTCATTTTTCTCCATTTTTGGATTTTTGAGTTTAAATCTTGTTTAAATGAGTTCAAAAGTGTTCCAGCATGTTTTTCTATCATCTATGATTGTTGTCCATACCTGAGATTTGAGAAAAACAGGTTAAAATCAAGATTTGGATTTTGGGAGATTAAAAACCCGTGGCTGGAGTTTCTGGGTTTTCCCAGTTCGACAGGCCGAACTACGTGTTCGGTAGGCCAGATTCAAAGGATCGGCAGGCCGGAGTTCATCTTTCCAGTAGGCCGAACCTAGGAAATCTTCGGTCGACCGGACTTGGTTTTCGGCAGGCCGAACTGCACAGTTCGGCCTGTCGAAGCAGGGAGTCCGACAGGCCGGCAGAGCCTAGGAAAATTTTGTGATTTTTCACCCGTTTTCACTGTTTTGAACCTCGATTTAAATTCCAACCTTGTAAAATGATTCTAATGATACAAATGGCACACTTGGACATCATGAAATGGTTTAGTAACATAGAATGTTTCGAACTAGATATTGATCGGCTTAGTGTGTATCTAGGATCGTTCGTGGTTTCGCAGAGCTAACGTATAGCGGATCGGGATTACGGTGTGGGACACCGGCATGAGTATCGAGGTAGGACTTCTACCCCATTCCTTGGTAGCCTAGTTTTAAATGATTTGGCTTTGAAAACGGTTTCCATAAAAATGTTTTCAATGGTTGTTTGAAAATGAATTTATCGGCTATATTTTAATATACCGTGAACTGAAATGGACTTCATAATGAATGTAAATTACAATACTCGGTAAATGGGTTTTGAATGATGATGAAAATAAACACAAAGGCATGATGCCATATCAGAGATTGGGTCGTGTAGCGATCGACCTTGGGGGTAGGTCCCGAAACCCAGTTTGGCCACTACGGTGGTGATATTCTTATGGTTTGCCTAGGAAAAGAAAATGATGTTTCTGGTTGTCTGAGTAAATTGTTTTGGGTAAGAACGGCTTTATTTAAATTTATTTATTTATTCAATGTTTCTTTTAAATAATCCCTTCAATAATGAAATTTTCCTTTAAATTAAATAATTTGATAAAATGTTGTCCTACTGAGCCTTTCGCTCACATTTTCTTTGTTTTTTTTTTTTAAATTTCCCCCCTCTAGGTGGTTTTCTATTTAGGTTTGGAGACGATTCAACGAATAGGACTCAGGATCAGTAGAAGGACTAATAGATTTACTTGTAATATTTAATCAAGGCATTTAAGATTTTAACTTTATTTGGACTGAGACTGTGGTTGTATTATTATATTGTTAGTATCATGTATGTGCACAAGTTGTGGGTCAGTGGGACCCATACTCGCTATGTTTATTATTTAATATTTATTTTTCATGCAATGACTTTCTTGAAACTTTCACATTTTATATTTAATTCAACCCCTAAACTCTTAATTTTTAATTAAATTCTCCTTTAATTAATTTAAATAATCTGCCAAGTCACCTCCCGTTCTCCGGGGCGTGACAAGTTTAAAAGTTATAATATGGTTATGGTGTTACGTAAACCTATATGAAATTACGCAATGGTATAAATATTTAGGCCCTAGTAAAGATAAGAAATGATGAAGATAAGAAAAGTTTATAAGAAAGCACAATTGACTCATGCATTTATTTGAATGTCCATATGGGTTTATGGGACTTACTGGGCGTTAGCTCATTAAGTTTTTCATGCTGTAGGTATTCCGACAAGAAGGTCAGAATTAATCGTAATGATGAGCTGGTGGACGGATGATGTGTGCAGACTGGGTATGGTTTCCGCCACAGTATGTTTTCGCTATATTGTAGTTTAAGATATTTTGAAAGTAATGTTTGATAAACTATATTGCAAAGGAAAGATGGTTATGTAAATACAAGTATATGTTTGTATTTTAAAGATTTATAAAAGAAAAAAAAATTCATAAATTTTTGCCTATTAGTAAGTAAGAAAAAGGTTTGTTGCAGCCCAAAAAGGCGGGTTGTGACATAAGGTCTCTATTTATGCTTTAAACAGTGAAAATCAGTCATTTTTCTAAAGTTCGGTCGGCTTGTTGAATTCCTTGGTTTGGCCTACCGAACAGCTCTGTTCGGCCTATCGATCATTTGGGTCCGCCCTACCGAACTCGCTTGAGTTCGTCCTGCCAAAGATATGAATTTGGCTTGTTGAACTCAAGTTCGGCCTGTCGATCTGTCGAAATCTGAAAAATTCTAGAATTCGAGCATCGGCTTCTCCGAGCTCAAATCTCATTTTAAACCTGTTCTTACAGTTTACATAGCATGCATAATGTTCATAAATGATAGAAAAACATGTTAGAATGCATTTAAACACTTTTAAACAAGTTTTTTCACAATTATTTTCAAATTATTCTGAAAATACAAAAAAGTAAAAACTTGGTTTAGCTTCATTTTTGCCCAATCGAGCTTAGGTTCATGATGATTTAGGTTCCACAAACTTAGAGTGAAGGGTTTCTAAGCTAAGAGAAGCTCGGATCAAAGAGAATCAAAGAATTGGGGCAAAAATTTGAAACTTTGAAAATAAAATAAACTAACCTTAAATTGATCTTTGAATCGAGTTTATGGAGGCTCAAATGCATTCCTTGGCTTCCAATTTCGTTGGGAATCGAGAGTTGTTGCTCGATTTTGGAACAAAATGAGAGAGAGAAGAGAAAAAGAGTGACGGTGAGAGAGAGAGCAGAGAAAGAGAGAGTGACAAGGGAGAGTAAGGAAGAGGGAAAAAAAAGAGAGAGACAGGGTAGTTTTTAGATTGAAAACCATGTCCAACACATGGTTTTTAGATTGAAAACCACGTCAAAGGCATGTTGGGTATTTGATAAATTGTTTTGTTTTAAAATTCAAAATAACAAATAAAAATAACTGAAAGTGAGATTAATTTGAAAATACCACAAAATAATTAAGTTAAGTTCAAATTACATTAAGGCATACTAATTGATCATTTTACATACTAATCATACTTAATTAAATTTTTGGGTGTTACATAAACCTTGTTCAACATTTATACGCCTGTTGAACTATGATATACAGTTAAAGAGGTAATTTCATTAATCTAAAACTACACTCTTACTAAATTAATCCAAAATGATGCTCTTCTTAAAAACATCTTGATTCCTTTTTTTGGCCATTATGCATTTTTATCCTTTTATTTAATTTGCTTCATTTTTTAAAGCATCAGTTTTATTTTATTTTTGAAGCAGTCTTATAATGTTGAGAAATATTTCAAGGAAAAACTGAAGCAAATTGAATAAAAAGCTTAAAAAATAAAATTAGACATTTTTTACTAGAAAAAGATCTCAAGATACCATAATGATACTTTTAACAGTAATAAAGCAATTTTGAATCATGTAATAACGAGGTAAATTTTAACATTCTATCAAAACATAAAGTATCAAAATAATTTAAACCCTTTTCTCTCTCTTTTTTTTTTTTTTAAGTTGAATAAAAAAGCTATTGTAAGTTAAGAAAATTAGTAAGATAGCTATAAAAACAAGAAACACTTTACATGGAGAAGACTTTTTTCATTACTTACTCTTTTTTTAAGTTATAATATATACTTATGATTATAATAATTAACTCGTAAATAGACAAATAAGTTAGATAAGTGAAAAGAGGCGTTATCACTAGGCTAAAGATTCGAGTCTTTACTTTTGACTTACACATAGATCTAGTAGTTCTAGCCACTACACATTGCACATTTTGTCCCATTGTGCACCTATCCTCCCTAGCATCATGAGACTATGTTGGACTTCTACACGTTTTAATAGAAGGAAGGATGTTATAGATAACGAAAGTTCTACATAAAAAACTTATAAAGTAAGGTAGGACTTTATAAGTTGTTAATTTTTTTTTTGGAGGGGTTGATAACAATAAGGTAGTAAAGTTGCTTATTAGGCGCACTTGACCACAAAGCCGTGGGCGTATGGCACATGGCAAAGACAAATAACCTAAAAAACTATGTCCTTACCATGCCCTCGCTGAATTGTTAATGGCATCTTTCTAGCATGTCGCATGTTCCCCCTTTTTTATCGAGCTATCATTAGAGCAGGTTTTTTCCTTCTTTTTTTTTTTGCATGTGATTTTAGTTAACAATGTGGAGCGAAATTCAAGGATGTATTTTAGGGTGTTTGGAAGGGTGGTGGGAACTACTTTTACTGTAGCATGTGAGAGCTTTATACTGTAGCATATTTTTTTTATTGTTACTGTAGCATGTGAAAGCTTTATACTGTTTATAACTAAAATTGTGGTAAAAATTGAGTGATTTCTACCACTGCAAACACCCCTTCATCTTCAAAATAAAATAAATAAATAAATAAAGATGACAAATCCTTTTTGCTAAACTCAAGGTATCAAATTGATATGCACGTGAAGAGAGCCTCTTAGATCTTGACACAACCCATAGGGATTGTCGTGGCAAAGCCTTCTGATTATTGAAAAAACCATCCGGGAACCAACGTGCTTTTTTGTTTTTTGCGCACCGAGAGGGACATTTTCGTAAATTTGATCTAGCGCTGATGCCAATCCAACTCCTATTTGTAATGAACCACCAGAGCCACCATCAGCTGTCCGTTCTCGCAACGTTTCTCAACCCTAATTCCTAGTTCCTAATTCAATTCCTCCGATTCAGAACTAGGTTTAGGGTTAGGATCCAATTTAGGGAGTAACTCAATTTCAATCTCAATATTCAATTAATCTCCCTTTTTCTCGCCCAACAATGGCGTCCGAAGTCGTAGGAGCGATGTCCATAAACGACGTGTTGACGGACGACGAGCTCCAGTCCGTGCTGGCGAAGCTGGAGAACGAGCAGGACAAGGAGGTCTTCGGATTGGTCTGCAAGAGATGGCTACATTTGCAGAGCACCGAGAGGAAGAAGCTATTCGCCCGTGCCGGGCCCCACATGCTCCGCCGAATGGCCGCCAGGTTCTCTCGCCTCCAGGAATTGGACCTCTCGCAGTCGGTCTCTCGCTCCTTCTACCCCGGCGTGACCGATTCTGATCTTTGTGTCATCGCCGATGGCTTCAAGTGCTTGAGAGTCCTCAATTTGCAGAATTGTAAAGGTAATCCCTATGCTCTCTGTCACTCTCTGATTTTTGTACTGAGTTTCTGTGTACGTTTTGATGTTTACTACTATACTTTTGGATAATTGCAATTTTGGTATTTCTGTTATTATCTAGATAAATCTAGAGACCGCCTGTCTTTTTTTTTTGGGTTGATTTTGCTCTGTGATTCTTGTGATGTTTTGTGTGCCTAAGAGTTATCTACATATTTTTTTGGTGCACATTCATATCTACGTGAGACTGTTTCTGACCACAAGTTTAGGTGCCAGCATTTTTCTTTGCTGCAATTATTCTGTTGTGGGCGTAGACAGTTTGGAGGGGGAACGGTTTTGGTTTGATTCCGAGCCTCAGTTACCATAGAGTAGTGAGCTAAAATTTTCCGCATGAATTTGTCTAGAATCCTTTTGCGAATGTCAATTAATTTTAGTGGTTACATTACTGTGATCTATATCTATAGCTTCATATATATATATATATGTATATATATACACACACACACATACATACATATATATATATATATATATGTGTAAGTTTTCTGTTTGTTATATCAAAAGCTGGATTAAAAAGTTTATATCAAATTTTTTCTCTGTTTTTCAGAAATATATTATGCTGTCGACCTGTTGACCGAAACATTGCCTAATTTCTTAGAAACTTATGGAGCCAAACAATCATTGTATAATTTGATATTTGAACGTGAATATACTTTGTATAGTCATTGTAAAATTTGATATCTGAACGTGAATTTACAGCTCGTTTATCTGTTTATTCATTTAAATTTTGAAGGGATTACCGATAAGGGAGTTGAGGCAATTGGCAGTGGTCTTTCTTCACTGCAATCCTTGGATGTATCATATTGCAGAAAGTTGACAGACAAAGGATTGATAGTTGTTGCTGGGGGTTGCCCCGATCTACGGAGCCTGCATCTTGCTGGCTGCAGACTTGTTACAAATGGAGTATTACAAGCACTTTCAAAGAATTGTCGAAATCTAAAAGAGTTGGGGCTCCAAGGATGTACTAAAATAACTGACGCAGGACTTACTGATCTTGTAAGTGGGTGTTGTGGGATCAAGTTTTTAGACGTCAACAAATGCAGTAATATTGGAGACATTGGGGTTTCCAGTGTTTCTGAGGCCTGTGCATCTTCATTGAAGACACTTAAGTTGTTGGATTGCTACAATATTGGGGACGTGTCCATATTATCCTTGGCCAGATTCTGCAAGAATCTCGAAACTCTAATAATTGGTGGCTGCCAGAACATCTCTGATGAATCAATTAGATCACTTGCCACTTCATGTAAGAACAGTCTCAAGAACTTGCGGATGGACTGGTGTCTAAACGTCTCTGATTCTTCATTAAGCTGTATCCTCACACAGTGCAGAAACATAGAGGCTATTGACGTTGGGTGCTGTGAGGAGATTACTGATGCTGCCTTTGAAGATTTAAGCAGTAGAGAAACTGAGTTGACTTTGAAGGTTTTAAAGGTTAGTAATTGCCCCAAAATCACTGTGGCTGGGATCGGCAAGCTCTTAGACAAATGCTGCTCTTTGGAATACCTTGATGTTAGATCATGCCCACAAATTACAGAAGCAGGTTTCGATGAGGCAGGATTGCCATTTCCTGATCGCTGTAAAGTAAACTTTACGGGAAGTTTATCGGAGCCTGATATGTTACGTTAAGGAGTTGGCATCTTAGATAAACACTATTAAAGCGAAAACTGTCCTGGAAGGATCTAGAGATGACCAACAACTTGTGAGTGTTATGTATTTTTCATCGGTCTGTTTAATCCTACGTCCTCAAATTCTTTTGAACATTGGGCTTGTCTATTATTTGTCTTTCGGAATGTGTTTGTAAATTTATGTACGTTGTCTTCTGATCGCTGGTTTAAAGTTTCTCTGCATTTTGAAAGAAGTGTTTAGAAGCATTGGTTAGAATAAATTTTAGTTGAAAATATTGTAGCATGGGAGAGTTTATACTATAGTGTACTTTTTATTGATACGATCGTATGTGGTAGTTTTACACTGTAGCAATTAAAAGTTTAGTTTTAACTCACATTGTCAAACACTTAGTTCGGGATTTCATACGCGGAGCAAGTATTTAATTATGTACCATGACCATTTCACTCTGTCGCAATCTTTATCATGCGAAGCTTTGTGCCAACTTTTTTCTCTCTCTCTTTCTTCTTCTTCTTCTTCGTTTTTAATGGAATTGTGCAGACTGATTTCACACGCTGATAGTTTGTGTCTCGAGAACTGGTAAAATTCTAGCCATGTTTCGAAGAGGTGATTTTGTTTCAATTAGAGCCGTTGGTTCTTTTCTTTTTCTTTTCTCATCTTTTTTTTTTTATTTTTTTTAATAGAAGACTAGAGCTGTTTCATGAACATATTTTCTTGCAGACTTGTAGTCGGTGACGTAACATGATTAGTTGCTTAATTTAATTCCCAAAATATTCTCCTCCAGATGCCAACAAATTTTCATGTACTCTTTGGCCTACTATGCGTTTGTTAAGGTTGCTGGTGCACTGTTATTCCTTAATGATGAATTTATAAAGTTACTAGTTTTTGCTGTAGTTTTTGACTTCGTTGCACGAAAAGGCAAAAGCAGACGTATGCTTTTAGGATAAGCTATGTTGATGGTGCTTTTCAGAACGTCCCTGTCTCCTTCTCGGATGAGCGAGGCTTTGCAGTGAACTTTGTAGACTTTTTTTTTTTTTTAATTTATATTTTTTGTGCGGGCGTACACACACATATATTTCTTTTTCTTGTGTAATGTCATTCTACAAAGTTACATTCATCCTTATAATATGTTTGGCAAGAGGAATGGTAGATGAGGAAGGAGAAGATAATTTAAAGAAAACGAAGAAAGAGAAAACAATCCAAGTGAAAATAATACAAAGGAAGGCTATAGTTTTTCTTTTATAATGTTTGCTTGAAGAGAAGAAAAGATGAAATTGTCTATATAAATTTATTTTACTATTGTATCTTTATTCAAGAAGGTAGTTCTCCTTGGCACATCCTTTTTTCTCTCTATATTCTCTTTTTAAATGCAAACTTTACATAATTTAAATAATTAAATTTACTTTTTACATACTCCCAATATTTTAAAATTAGTAAATTATCCCAAACTATTACCATAAGTTCATTAAACCTGTTAGCACTTCATTTTTCTTTTCACAATAACCATTTCATTTTAATTCGTTAGTTTAATATCATTATTTTCCGAGCTTTCTTCCTCTCTCTTCTCTCTCTCTCTCTCTTTTTTTTTTTGGTTGAAGCTTTAGGCATGAAAATTTTTTTGAGAGATAAAGAAAATTAATATCAATAAAAAAAAATGGAAGGAAAATAACACAAATAAATAAAAAGAGTAAAAACAAGGCAACAGAATTATGATAACAATTGAGGAATGCTTAAAAAATACAAAATGACACGACAAAATAACATATATGGCTTAAAAAACGAAATGATTAGTTATATATATATATATATATATATATATATATATATATAAACACGAAATGAGAAAAAGGCAAAAAAAAATTGTCATATAATAAAATCCAAAGAAAAAAAATTAACATTCATCAACAGAGTTTTTTTAAATAGCAATTGAAAAGTGGAATTTCTTATAGAATTCTCATTTATTCGAACACTACTCTGAGAATTCAAATAAACAAAAAGACATACCTTTAGCTTACTTATGGAAATGAGAAACAAGGACATTGAAACAAATCCAGAGACAATGCTACCTAGGCGATTTCTAATAATGATGCCACGATGCCCGCACAGAATGCTGCATTTTCTAAGCTCTTGAGGATATTCAAAGAACTTATCATCTTACAAATATCTATTAACTTGTTTTTTTACTTCACATCAAGATGTATTAGTAGCTAGGACATGCCAATTAGATGAACGAGGACCCTCAGGGTTTCACACTACTCAAAATGCTAAGATTATGGAGCAACAAGTCCAACCTTCTCTTAAGCCTAGAAGATTAGCAAGAGCATTAGAGATTCTATAAAAATCTAGTGACGATGTGAGATGTTGATGCTTCTAAACTGATCAACACCACGTGCAGCTATACACGATGGTCAAACTGCCTCCCTTGTCTTTGGATGTCTTGCTTTTGTCGTACCTGCAAGAGAAAGAAATGCCTCGGAGTCAAGGAGGTATCAGTGTGGTGCCTACCAAGGGCTCTCTGACGCTTAAGTCAGGTACTTGCTTAGCATGAACATAGAGGAAAAAGGTATGGTATAGGCAAGAGAGTCTACTTACCTTGATGATAGAGTCAACGCTCCTATTTATAGTATTTGATTTGGACCGGATATGAGATGGGTTTGCCCCCTGACCCAAGCGTACTGTTGTACGATGGGCGGCAAGTGACAGGTTCACGATACCCAAATGTGGAGGATTTCCCATCGAAGAGTTTGAAAGGTGACAAGCGGTGGTCCTTTAAGTGATGCTTCCGTTTGCAAGTATTGTTATGCCTGGATGAGCTTGATTTGGTTGGGGACCGACCCGGCCCATGCTGGATGCTGGGAGCATCTGATCGGGTGGTCCACAAGCCTTTATAATGACATCCAAGGCAGACCTGGTCGGGTCGTTGTCATGTCTATCGTAGAGACAATAGCGTCCATCTGACAATTGCTATTGCCCGGCTCAAATCCGAGGGTGTCCTAGGAACGGGTGCCTGGGAACAACCCCAACATGAGATAACTTACAGATTATGTCACCACACAAAAACTAATTAGACTTCAAAGAGTGGAAAAGGGTGAAGCATCTTCCACAATTATGGCTACAGATCTTTCACCCTCCATAACTAGAGGAAATTACAACTACATCATACCTGAAAGGTTACATGCGTTGCACTTTTTGAAATTAAGGGAAAGAAATGAATAAAATAGGAGGTATTCAAAGAGCTAGAATTGCAGTTGTAGGCATGATCTAATAGTAAAATCACACCAGACTTCATCTAAAGGTGAAGAGATTGAATCCTTCACCCTAAGTTTAAAGAAAGAGACAGAGTTATGTTGAGGACATGGAATGCAAAGAAAAAAAAAGAAAAACAACAAAGGAATGTTCAACTTCAAAACTCAAGAGATCTATGGGAGTGTGTTTAGCAATACATTTAAAATTAAAAGTTAAAATGATTTTAGTGTACCATATGAAAGCTTTACACTGTAACTTATTTTTGCTTTACACTGTAGCAATTCGAATTATATAACTGAAATGAAATTGTCAAATGTGCCCTATAGCGTTTGGAAACAACGTTACTAACCATTTTTTTTTACAGTATTTTCTCTTATCTGCTACAATATTTTAAATTTACTCTTGTGCTCTATTTAGTTTCTAAACACTTAGTCTTAGGAAAAAAAAAAAAAGATATATAGCGTTTGTAAGTAGTAACAGGACAATTGATTTGACATATTGATGTTTAAAACAAAAAGAAAAAGAAAAAGAAAAATCCAATCTATCAGTTTTGAAGCCCAAAATAATCAAGCAGATTAAAAAAGACCATATATTGATTATTGAAGTTATATTGTTAGTGGGGGCATACTTAAATGATAATATATATATATATATATATATGTATATATATGTTTCAATTTTTCAGGTGGCCAGTCCCCCTATTGGCCCATACTTCAATCTGCCACTGATTATTTGTGCATAAATAATCACCTAAAGACGAGGATATCTCCTACTGGACTACTAGATTGGGAATCCTTAGGGTCAAAGCGAGTAGAACAAAATCATACAACACCATACCATAAAATTTTCAAGAAAGTAGAAGTTTAAAGGACAAGTAAAGACATTCATATGCTTACCAACATAAGCCTTAGTTTATCTCAAAAGATTTACTACGTAATATGGATGAATAGAATGTACACAAACATAGAATTGGCCGACGTCGAGGCCAGAAACAAGGTGTGAAAATTTTATCACACGTAATGCTTGATCTTGGTTACGTAACTATGTTTACAATACTACTACAAAATAAAATAAAGATTTCTTTCCCTATTCATGATTTTATTTTAACATAACTATACAGGTAGTTTTAATCTATACAAACGGATCAAACTGGTATTTGGTGAAATAATAACTGAGACAATTTTAAATCAGTCTAAACATCCAAAATCTAAACTTTAGCCCCCTCAAGTTTAAGCAGTTTTGAACAATTTTCTATAGTAAAACCATTCTCATTTTTGTTTTTCTTTAGAAACCATGTTTTTTTAAATATTCGTTCTCGTTTTAAACTATTATTCTTGTTTTAAACCTTTATATTCTAAATACTAGTTCAAAACCACCGTTTCAAACACACTTTAAACTTCATAGTACAAACCATATAGTTCTAAAACAAGCCATTTCAAACCTGCGCTTCAAACGAACCCTTCATATTTGTCTTATGTTATAATTTTACCAGATGAAACGTCTTCCGCTGTAAGCCTGGTAAGTTAGGGGATGTTACATGTGCATACTTCAAAATATCAGTAGAAATGGGGAAACAACCCTCGTCATATGGTAACATCAAACATTCTGTTTTATCTGATCTCAGGAAAATTTGTCAAATGAAACAAGCGCATTTTGTACACTCTGTCTATCATTAATGAAAACAAGGAATTTAACTGTTTTATAGTAAAATGCTTATGGAAGAATAATATATAAGACATCTTTTTCTCACATGTAACAAAATTCTGTACAACTTCTATAACCGCATTGATGTTCTCTTACAAGCTTCAATTACAAAAAGGAAGTTTTCGAACTGCAAGACAGAGACGATTCCGCTTTCACTATAGTAACCTTGCATGAAGTTGCAAGATGTAACTTTCTCTAAGCTTGAGAAACTGCCTCTTTAAGATACTTGTAAGCTTTTCTGTAGTTCAAGAAACCCATAAGCCAGAAGTCAAAGTTATCAACTGTCAGTATTTCTATGTACTTCTGGGATGGTTTCTTTACATTCATACTTTGGTTAACTCTTTTTATTTTGCTTACTGGAATCACAACCTGCCAAGATCAAAAAGATTACTAAAACATGTCAGCACCTATATTGGGTAAGAGAGAGGGAGAGAGAGATTGCTAATCAAAAGTGTAGGACTTGTGAATATTACCTTGTAACGAGCGCGAAATTGTTCTCCATTTGGGGAAGAAAACTTGACCGATTTCTGGCTGCAAAAGGCAATCTTGTCCGAGGAGATGAAAAGAAGTCCAGCTATTGGTCCGGCTGTGGTTGACAAATAACATTGCGAAACTTGTAATAGTTTTTCTCCTTCTGTGACCCTAAATAATTGCTTAAAAATTTTGTCCAATCCACCAACTTGTAGAATCTGCACTCCCAAGCTCAGCTTCCCTTTCACAGTTTCAGTTATCTTGGGTCCTAGTCTCACTGCATATGAGATTCAACAAAATGAGCAAAGTTTATAAGAATCCCACTTCCAGGATCCTATTCACGTTGCATAGTTGGATTCTTACGTATTATTGTATGCTTGTCTCTCAAAAAGCAAAAACATGAGCTTGTCAATTAAGAAAGTGACTATAGTTGAGAACTTTGATTATTATTTCGTGTTTAAACTGAAGGGAGACAATAAGTAATTACCATGCTCTTTAATTCCATGTGCAATGTTGTCAGCTTTCTTCCCAAGCTTGTTCATTCTGTTCAGCACTGAATCTACTCTACCTGTAATAACAAGACCAGTTTCTTTAGTGAACCGCCATCTTTCAGACTAATTTGATATTATAGAAGGAGAAAGAGATCGGAGAGGAGAAATTACTTCTTTTCAAAGGTGAAGATCCATCTTCAGAACACTGATGATCTGTTAGGAGTACCCTTGAAGGCCTCCTGTTATTGGGATAGGCTATCCCGATTGGAATTCTAATAACGTGTCCTTGAAGTAATGTTTCCATATTCTCTGAGATGCAAAGCAAATTGATTCTAGAACTAGTCGGAGCAGCCTGTTGTGAGTGGTATAGAATGTTCTTCAATGTGAGAGGAAAGCAATTTGAGTTAATGCTTAATGAGGCTAATCAAGAGGTGTATTTATAGGGGAAGTAGCTGTTTAATCTTTTTAACTTTTTGTTGCCTGAGCCATCAGGGGCTCATCAGTGAGAATAAAGGTACCAACATATATGTGTACTTTTGACGAGAAAAAAGATGGCGAGAAGATGGCATGTCTGAAGTTTGCTTTATGAAAAGACAACGCGGAAAGGTTCAAGTTTTCTTTGTTGGATGTCTGTTTTAAGGTCCAAAATATATTGGAGGAAAGGTGGATTTGGGAATGGTCCATTGAATTCAATAGATGGATTATGAAAATACATGGGCCCTCCATTTACAAATGTTCTAAAAGAATCATTTTTTCTCAACATAAAGGACCTTGATGAATAATAGTTCTGTTGTAGTTCTCACCATAGTTCATGAATTCATTGTGTGTGTCACAAAATGATGATGGCCATCGTTAAATTTCTATTTGGAAGAAAAGCAAGATTTTATGAGATACCGAGGGGACAATTTTTCAGAAATTCCATTGAAAACTAGAAATCTAGAACTAGAAGTATGAGGAACAAAACCCATGTTCAATATTTTTAGTTAACTTTTATGCTTAATCTTTAATGGAAATTGAGAGAACTAATCCTAAAGGAATTAAAAAACTGTCCTTGTTATTAGTTGGGATAGCTTTTCAATCATGCAACCCCAACCAAGATCCATGCCATTTTCCTTTTCTCTTATTGATCTTAGGTCTGTAGGAGGTTGTGTCACTGAATCCTTTTGAGCTGGCAACTTAGCTTTGTGATCTCAGCCCTCTTTAGATATGACTGTGATATGATAAGATAAGATAAGAGAAAGGTTAAAAGGTATTTGGGACCAATTGGGCTATCATTTTACCAAATTTCAAAAAGACATGGGCGATAGTGTGATCACGTCTGCCCTATAGATCGTCACAGATCTCCAAGATTACATGAAGCTGACATGGATGAACACCTTTTGCTTCTCTCTGAAAGTTAAATGAAATTTTGTTGCTTTTATGTCCAAGACGTCCTACTTCCAAGGGAGTCTGACATCACGAAGATGCAGTGTTAGAATGTTTCTTTATTCTTTTCTTTTCTTTTTTTAACAAATCTAATTATAATTATGACGCTAGTTAAACATATCTTTTGACAGTTTAAGAACCACCATCAAATCTAATAAAATGACTTGTCGTTTGATAAGTCCTGGGTGTGCTTTGCCTTTGATCTAAACGACATGCCATTTATATTATCATCAACCTTGCTGCATGGGTTTTTAACCAAATTAAAACCCAGTTTCAACCCAATAACAGACCCAGCGGATTTTCAGCCATTTTGACGCCAAAATTAATGTTTTAAATTTCAGAAATGTTAGAAATCTGATTATCTAATGATTTCTAATTTTATTTTTCATTAAAAAGCTCCAAAACTTAAACTCCCAAAATTGAAAAATATTGGTACGGGTATGTCAAAAAATGCAGATTACATAAACTCAAGGCGGAGGGAAACAATGGCTCTGGCACTAATTGTCAGACTTTAAAAAATCTAGATATGCACAAACCAAAAGCACATAAGATTATAAAGTGGAAACATATTAATGAGTTACCTCCGGCCATTGAAGCTTACTGTGCAATCCGAACTCTTGTTGCCTTTGGTTCCACAAGATGTAGTGCTTGCCGCCTCTCTCCCTCGTGTTTGGTTGCTTCTTGTTGTAGCAAGTCTGAGATCTTCTCAGTTCTCTCAATCCCCAAAGATGGTGTACATACTAAATATAAGATTGCAAGTTAAGAGACCTCATAACCAAAACTCTTTGTATATACTATGCCCATCACATAGTATCTGGACAAAACCATAAACGGCCAAAAGTCTATAATGGACTAGTTAGAAACTAAGTGTGTAACACCTGTCATTTTCTTCTACGAAATTTATGTTAATTTAATATTAAAATGTGATATCTTAAGTGTTATTATTATTTTAAGTAAATTAATTTTTTGTTTGGTAATGTCACAGGTGACGGCCCTATGAGATCGATGTGTTCGGATATTTATTTTTTTTGAGAGTTTCAACTTGCTCTAAACTTATAATCTTTGTAATACTCTAGAGTTATATATGTCCTAGAGTTATATTCTTGACAATGCATAAATTTTGTTGCATATTTTCTTATTTTTGTAATATTTATGACGTCATGATAATTACATATATAACATTTTTATTATGGTGTTAAGAAATTCGATAATATAAAGTGTCCAAAAAAATAATATGTAAATTAATATTTTTTTTGGGTCATGAGAGTAAATATCGTTGTTGTGTAAAAATAATAATGTATTGTAATTAAATTACATGATATTATATTAATTATATTATATTATATTATGTATTAAATCATATTATGTTATATTATATTATATTATATTATATTATATAAAGTTAAAATCATATGAAAGTTTTAAAAAAATAAAAAGAAACAAAAAGTGAAAAAACGACAATTGCCGTGAAAAGGAAAAAAAGAAAAAAGAAAAAAGAAAAAAGAAAAAAACAAGAAAAAAAGGAAAATCTATTTAGATTAGGATTAGGGTTTTCTACACCCATTTAACTCATTCTCTCTTATAAATCCATAAATATAGCTTTAAGCCATCAAAGTTTTTATTCTCTTATATGTTGTGAATGTGTATGGATGTATGTTTGTATGAAAAATAAATTATTTTTTATTACTTTGATTAAAATAATGTTATTTTATGGTTGAAAGCATTTATGTTTATATGATATCATGAAATTTCATGAAAGTAAGGTTTTGTTGTTGGAGTGTGATAAGAGAATTTTAAGGTTTTTGGTTTGTCAGTAAGATGGTTAGTAATGCTTTAAAATCAAATGATTTTGTTTTGCTGTGTTTTTTGGATATAATATGTATATATATGTTATGAATGTCTGTAATTTTTTATAAATTTTTGTTCAAAATATTTTTAGGGTTATGAGCTTTCAATCAAACACTGCTCATGAAATTTTATTTGCTGGCAAATTTGTATTTGTATTTTGTAGAGTCCGTTTTATGAGACAAAAAGCATCTTTTGATTCTGTAAAAAAATTATAAGTCATTGTTGATATGTTAACTAAATATCTGTAAATTTTTAGCTTCATATCTTTATTATGTTTTAAGATAAAATTCGTTGATTGCCAAGTATTCAGTGGTTATAAATGTTTGCCTGATATGCTCTATGTAATTCATGATATGATAAATCATACTTTTAAATGTATTTTGCATGATTTATTATTTTTCTAACTTATATTTATATGTTAAGCATGTCACATAAAAATTTCAAAAACATATCATACATATTTGAATTTATAAAAATGTTTGAATGAAACATGTTTGTTGTTCACCATATCTAATATTAATATTAACTCTGAATTTGAATGTGGGCTTTGAATTACTCCGAATTTAACTGAAGTTGAATTTTGGATATTATTTTATATGTGTATTATATGTAGTAATTTTTATAAATTATTTTATGTCATAAATAATTTAATACATAATTTTCAATTAGGACTACTCACTACCCAGACTTTGCTCGCAGATTTTGTAGTATTGATTATATGATTTATTTTAATTAACAAATGAAATTTTTATAACTAAAAAAAAATTTAGAATTATATATATATGTTAACTTTATTAGTGAAAATTTTAATGCTCCAATTTAATAGAAATTGAAAGTTATAGGGTTATGAATCCTTGAAGGTTAGTCAACTTTTATGATTGGTAGATTTACTTGAATGTTTTAAAAATTGGAAAAAGATATTTTGGATTAATATTTTCAAGAGAAGATAATTTGAGTGATGTTTATATATGTTAGTTATGTTATGGAATAAGTTTTACACTTTATTTATACTTGTAAATTGAGATTAATTTCTCTAAGTGATTAAAGGTCAAGTTTTCTATCTTTATGTTTCTTGACTCTAAGTGCATGTTTATGATTCAAAGATGCTTTGTTTTGTTAAGAATAATATATGATGATCTAATATGGTATTAAATGATATCATGAACATGAATATTAATCTCATGTATAATATGAATGATTGACATGAATACTCTAAAAAGTGAGCATATTGAGAACTGCGACAACGTCACCCAATTTAAGGTTTAGTAAGCAAGCAAGTCAAGTAAGTACATTCTCACCTACAACAAGACAAAAGTTTACAAAATATTTTTGAGAATATGTTTTATAATAATTTTTAAGTTTGTTTTATATATTGTCTTCTCATGAAAACTCTTGTTGCAACAAAATGATTTAATGGTTGTTTCAATTATGAAGTATGTTAAAGATATATCTATCTATATATATGTATCATTTAATTAAGTGTTACACACAGTATGTTTATGTTTATGTTTGTCCCACTAGGTGGATGTCCAGCAAGGTGGACTTGTACGTTTGGTTTGGGATTAGCTACTTCACTTATCTCATACACAATGTTTTATGTTTATGATGCAATGGTTAGGCCTCTAAAGATAAAATGAATAATGTTTTAATATGAAAGTTTAAATAAAAAGATATGTTCTATATAAATCCGTGCCTCATGTACTACTATGATTATGATCACGATATTATGTAATGATTTTTATGACATCTTTTATGTTGTGAGATAGAAATGTGAAGTTACTATGCTTATGCTTATTTAGTTTATACCATGTTGCAGACAAGAATAAGATGGAGGTTCACTAGGACAGAGGACAAGAACGGACGTGTGTGCAAGGAATGTTGGATTGAAAACGGAGTCATGTCATGAAAGGAATTTAAACTTAAACAAAATTTAACATATTATGTTCCTCAATTTTATTTGTTTGAGGCTCAGTTCTATTTGTGATATGTTCTTTTGAACTTTTGTTTTATTGAATGTAATTTGTATTTTAGATTTTTAGTTTCTTAGGTTATTTATTAAAGAATATGTCATGTAGTTCATTTCTTCGTAATTAGTCTTAATTAGTTTGATTTTTATATTAAAAGTGCTTGCATTATATGTGTGAGTTTATATTTGTTAAATATTTGTTTTTGTAAACTAAGCTTTCTGCACATGGTCGGTTAGCTGAATGTCTTAATTGTTCCATCGGGCTAACTAAGGAGGGAAAGTTAAATTCGGTAAGTAGTTTTTTTTAAAATAGATATATTTTCTGGGATATTTCTCTAAGTGTTGTTGATTGTTTTAAACTTCTTATCGGTAATTATTAAGTTTAACGGTAAAAGCAACGTCTCTTGATGCGCTCATAGGGGGCGTTACAAAGTGCTCGGTGCACTTCTATTAAATACTATGGCACTCAATGCACTTAATATAGTGCGTGTAGCACTTATATTTAATGCCAGAGGAATCGGCCGAAGAAGGCTTGGTTTTGTCCGAGAAATAAAACTAAAGATGGAAGATCATAAACAGAATTAGTTGTTCAAAGGAATTGAAGGTAAGCGAGAATCATTTAAGGGATTGCCATGTCGGATTAAAAAGAGCGAACGGCTGGAGTCAAGTGATATGATCGAATGATCGAAATTGAAAGCTGTGGCTCACTTTATGCCACTCCAACATCTATAAATAAAAGACTTGGAGGGATAATTGGGAACGTTTTGAGAATTAGGAAAGAATTTTTATAAAACCTCTCAAAAGAGAAAATTCTTGAAACAGGAAGTCTTTGATTGTTTGGGAAAGTCGGAATTTACCCAAACAATTTTAAATTTGATTAATTAGCAAATCTAATTTAGGGGCCACTAAAGATCAACCAATCCTTGCCATCCTTAACCGTAGAGGATAAAACCTTATCCATAGTATAGCTAATGGGAGAATCATTATACATTTTTTTCTCATTAATAAAAATTTGTACCAAAAATAGAATGGTATCAAGCTGATACTAGTTTCGCATTATAAATATTATATACGCTAAAGCTGAGCTGCATCAAATAGGCAACTGGGCCTTTCTTCTTTTTTCTTTTTTTGTTTTTAATAGTACTCTTGGTGGGCTGCATGATGCCAACTTTCTTTAAGCTTGAGAAACTGCCTTTTGGAGATACTTGAGAGATTTCTTTTAATTCAAGAAACCTATAAACCAGAAGTCAAAATTGTCTACTGTAACTATTTCTATGTACTTTTGCAATGGTTTCATTACATTCACACTTTGATTAACTCTCCTTATCTTGCTAACTGGGATCACAACCTGCAAAGACCATAAAGATCATTAAATTTGTTAGTACAATATATAGGAAGAAATAAAGAGACAAACTTTGATATTTAAAACTAAACCGGTTTTGGATATTACCTTATAACGGACTCTTAATAGTTCTCCATTTGGGGAGGAAAACTTGATTGACTTTTGGCTGCAAAACGCGATCTTCTCCGAGGAGATGAAGAGAAGGCCAGCTATAGGACCAGCCGTGGTTGACAAATAGCATTGAAAAGCTTTTAATAGTTTCTCTCCATCTGTGACACTAAATAATTGCTTGAAGATTTTCTCTAATCCACCAAGTTGAAGAATCCGAGCTCCCAAGCTCAGTTTTCCTCTCACAATTTCAGTGATCTTAGCCCCCACTCTGACTGCAGTTGCACCAATTTAATACAGAGTTTATCAGTATACCAATGGCGCGAGCTTCTCGATTCATTTTCTTAGTCAATGATGACAGAGATGTATATTTTAATTATTGAGTGAGGGTATGGTTATAATTCTTTTAATAAAATAGAAAAAAATTTAAAAAAATAAAAATTTTAAAATCACATATTAAAAACAAAATAAAAATCAGAGTGGGGGCACGTGTTTGCGCTCATAACCATGCAGCATCCCCACTATTTGTATATATGCTTGATTTCTTTTCTCTTTCATTAAGGTAAACACGTTTAGTACTCTTTTTAATTCTAGTTTAACTAAATAGAAACTTGAGGTCAGTTCAAGAGGCAACGAAAGCTCTAGATCTTAATTGGTTCAGGTTTCTGTTAGCTTTAGGTAGGGAACACAACTTACCATTCTCTTTGATACTATGCGCTAAACTATCTGCTTTTTTTCCAAGTTTGTTCATTCTGTGTAGCAGTAAATCTACTCTTCCTGTAATACAAGGCAAGACAATTTTCATTTGTGAGAAACATCTTTTGTGTGTGTGTGCGTGTGTGTGTGTGTGAGAGAGAGAGAGAGAGAGAGAGAGAGATACTTCTTTTCAATGCAGATCTATTTTCAGCAAACCGATCATTGTCGTATTGCGTGGCAGTATCAGTTAGAAGCGCCATTGGAGATCTCTTATCTAATGGATAAGCAATTAAGCTGATTGGCATTCTAGTAACCTTCCCTCGAATGGAAGTTTCCATTTTCAATGAGCCGCGAAAGAAGTTGATTATAGTAGAACTTGTTCGAGCAGCTTGTTATTTAAGGCCACAGGAAAGCTATTGAAATGGGGTATCAGTCAAGAGGTGGATTTAAAGAGGCATAGAAGTAACTGGTGAATCTTTTAACTTTTTGATGCATGAGTCATCAGTGGCTCATCAATGAGTACAAAGGCACAGATATATGACTCCTTGAAGACAATTTTTTAAACAAGAAGTATATGGTGAGAACATGGCATGTTGCTTTGCTTTAAGAAAAAAAGGCAGCGTGGAAAGGTTTAACTCTTCTTTGATGGCTATCTCTCTAAAGAACATGGTCTGAATTAAGTAAGTTTCTTGTTGTATAAGGTTTCTTTTGGGAATTGGTCTTGGAATTTAAAGATGGAATAGAAAATACAAGGGCCCTCCATTTACATTCATATAAAAAATAATCTATACATTTTAACTTCTAATGACCTTGATGAATTATTTAGGTCGGCTGGATTTCTCATGGTTCATGATATTCATTGTATGTATCTCAAAGGATGCACAACATGACAAAATGGTGTTGGTTATTCTTTTTTATTTTCAGTTTTTTTTTTTTCATACAAATCACCATAAATGATGGAATTTGGATTTCTTTTAAGGACTTGCACTTCTATCTTAAAAATTAATACGTTAAGTAAGATGACTTAAGGTCCTTATAAGTTGGTATTTGTTGTTATATTTTAATAATGTGAGATTCAGGTTTCTTTATCCTTTAAATGCGCCATAAGATGATGTTTTTTTTTTTTTTTTTGAAACAACCAATCTTGTAATAGATTGATGGAGCTGCTCTTTTGAGCTTTTTAGACTTGAATAAGAAAATAAGAAAAAAATTCAAAGACAAAGTAAAGAACAAAGATATTTAACATAATCCGAAAATATGCCTAAACACGGGAAATTTATTATTAAGGAGCACTATGAATGGCACTTCATATAAATATTTATCATATTAAAACTAATCTATTAAAATCAAGTTATTAATTCCTAAGTTAAAAATTGATACAAATATATAAAGGAAACTCTAGGATACTTTTCCAAATAAAAATTGGTCTAAAGGATAATTAAAAAACTTTCCCTTATTATTTGGGGCAGCTTTTTATGATACAACCCAGCCAAGTCCATACTATTCTTTTTTTTTTTTCCCCTTTTTTTATCAGTATGTGGCGTTGAAGACTTTTGAGCTGGCAATTTAACTTTGTGATCTCAGCCATGTTTAAATACTACTATGATAAGATACGAAAATTGGAAAAAGGAATTCATGACTATTCTATTCTATACAAAGATTTCGAAGGACATGGTAGTGTGAACTAAGATGATCTTTTGACAACTCCTTTTTGATGTATACTATGGCTATGTGAGATTAAATGAATTTGACATGGATGAACAACTCTTGTTTCTCACTAAAATGTGTAATGTAATCTTGTTGCTTCTATGATCAAGAAGTCCCCTTCCAAGAGAGTATGATATCATAGAGATTTAGTGCAAGAAGCTATTTATTTTGATTATATATATATATATATATAGTACTATATATATAAACATAAATATTTTAAATCAAAGTAGTATAAAAGAGCTTGATACACTTAATTGGCTTAGATATTTAAAAAGTGGTCACGTGGCTGTGAAGCCTTGGTAGAACATATCTGCTTGGTCTATTTTTAAGACACAGTTCTTGCTGTTTTGTGCTCTCTTACATGACATGAAGGAAAAGTCCTTGGCATGAGGGGTTGCTTATGGTGAGACCATTCAATCTAACACTGCTACTTATCTATAATTAGCTAACGTTAGTGGCTAAGGTTTGTTAGCGAGTGTTCTAGCAAGTTTAATAAAGATAGTGTAGTCAGTCCGTTGTAACTAACTGATTATCAATAGTAGGAGTTTGTTATTTCTGTAACTAATCAAAGTGTGATTATAATCAATAAACACAAACTGTTAATGAGCTGATCAGTTAAGACAGCAATTCTCAAATTCTTCATTCTCTCTCTAGAAAGAGTTCTTTCTGTCTTCTCTCTACATTTTCCTGGTAAACAAACATTTATTTGGTATTAGGGCTACTAAAGGCGCTTTGTCATGGTTTCTAGTAATCCTGGTGGTGACAACCGAGGAAAGGAGATTTCTCAGTGAATAAGAACTTTTAATAAGAAAAAAAAGATGCAGTGCCAACTCTAATTAAAAAAAAAAAAAAAAAAAAACTAAAAACCCAAAAGAGATAATAAAATAAATTTTTTTTAGCTAGATATTGTGCCTATAACGTGTCCATCATCGTGCTTGTTGTCATACTCTTAGTACACTTCATCCTCAAAAATTGCATCAAATCCATCCCCATTTAAACTTATCGGGCTAGACCTATTCAATAATTGTATTGGATTATGTCGTGCTCACTTTTTTGCATGTCGTGCCCATCCACAAGATCTGGCTTATTTTCACATATCCATTGGATAGCTTCGTCATGTAGTAGTCCTTTGTCTTAAGGCCGTTTTAAATTAATATGTATTTTTTTTCCCTCCGAATCAAAATGAAGTCCATTTTTTTTTTTAAGGAACAGAAGAAATAAAACTGTTAATATAACATTTTTGTTGTTTTTATATAAAGAAAGTTTTAACTTTGTGTTTTTATTAAGGGAGTATTGATTTTACGTTACGTTCTTTTTTATTTTTTGGAAATGTCGGATGTTAGATACTTGAATAGGCCTGCTTTGGGAAACCATGAGATAAATAAGGTTAAATGCCATGCAAAGAATATCTACACGAGATATGCATCCTGGCAGATGGCATCAAGTGTGAGGATTCTCAAAACGGGGTATGCGAGACTTGTAAGGAGAATGCAAGGATAAGATGGGGTGACCTTGTGTAAATTTTGGAATAATGGAATTTATATGGAGTGATGCTTTGGAAGATATTACACGTCTGTTTGGTTAGGGTTAATTGTTAGGTTTTCTAATGATCTTGGATGTTCTAAATAAATTCTAAGAAATTTCTAAATTAGGATGTTCAAAACAAATTCTAACAATATATTACAAAAATGGAAATTTCTTGAAGACTGGGAATAGCTTAAATTAAGATGCACTTGCAAAATGGTAAGGAACTGGGCAGTTCTTTTTTTTTTTTTTTATGTGAATATCTAACTAAAAAACTTCTCAAACAAGAGATTGAACTATCTTTTCCTCTACAATGCATATAGCTGAGAGAAAATTTTATAAGAGTAAGAGGAAAATTTAATATGCACATGGCAAACCATTGGAACAATAACAAACTTTTTCACATAGACAAAAAATTTGTACAATTGATCGTATTAAGCTAATACTAGTTTGCATACAAATTGCATATTTAAATGCAGTTTTGCATGAAATAGGCAACTCTGCTTTCAACAGTACTCCTGGTGAGGTGGCCATATGCATCTTTCTCTAAGCTTGAGAGACAACTTGTTGAAGATACTTGAAAGCTTTCTTGTAATTCAAGAAACCCAAAAACCAGAAATCAAAGTTATCAACTGTTACTATTTCTATGTACTTTTGTGATGGTTTCTTTACATTCACACTTTGGTTGACTCTCTTTATCTTGCTTACTGGGATCACGACCTGCAAAGATAATCAAATTTATTAGCACCATATATACGAAGAAATAGAGAAATTAGAATTTTACTCTTAAAGCTTTCAAAATTTTTTGAATATTACCTTATAACGTGCTCTAATTAGTTCCCCATTTGGCGATGAAAACTTGATCGATTTTTGGCTACAAAAGGCGACCTTCTCCGAGGAGATGAAGAGAAGACCGGCTATAGGACCAGCTGTGGTTGACAAATAGCATTGAGAAGCTTTTAATAGTTTTTCTCCTTCCGTGACACTAAATAATTGCTTAAAGATTTTTGTCATTCCGCCAACTTGAAGAATTCTAGCTCCCAAGCTCAGTTTCCCTTTCACAGTTTCAGTGATCTTAGGTCCTAGCCTCACTGCAGTTTCACCAATACAAAGAAATTTTTATTAGATTTCCGATCCCATTATCTTCAAACCACTGCTTCTTTGAAAGGTTTTGAAAGTTGTAAAACTTTATTGTTTCAAGTGAAAAAAGAAAGTAATTATTTACCATGCTCTTTGATTCCATGTGCAAAACTGTCAGCTTTCTTTCCAAGCTTGTTCATTCTGCTGAGCACTAAATCTACTCTACCTGTAATAGCAAGACCATTTTTCATTAGCGAAAAAACATTTCTTGATTGATTTTTTTTTTTTTCTAGAGAAGGAGAAAGAGAGAGAAGGAGAATTTACTTCTTTTTGAAGCAGATATATCATCAAGAAACTGATCATTATGATATTGTGTAGCTGTATCAGTCAGTAGTGGCTTTGGGGACCTCTGATCTAATGGATAAGCAATTGATCTGATTGGAATTCCAATAACTTGTCCACGAACTGAAGTTTTCATTTTCAACGATGTTTGAAGGAAATTTGCTTCTTGTACCAGTTGAAGCAGCCTATGCTTAGTGATTGGTTTAGATTGATCTTCAATGTCTGAGGACTGAAGGAATTGAGTTTGATGCCTACCGGGGTTGATGAGGAGGTGTATTTAAAGGGGTATAGAAGTAGTTGGTGGATTTCTTTAACTTTTGGGTTGCCTGACTCATCAGTGGCTCATCAATGACAATAAAGGCAAAGATATGACTTCTCAAAAAGATAATTTTTGAAAAGAAAAAGATGGTTAGAAAGAAGATGGCATATTTTGGTTGCTTTTAGAAAAGACAATATGGAAAGGCTTCAACTTCTCTTTGGTGGAGTATGTCTCTTCAAAGTATTGGAGGAAAGGTGGATTTGGGTTGTCTGAATTAAGTCAGTTTCTTGTAATATAAGACTCCCTTTGGCATATTGGTTTATGGTATTTAAGAGCTGGAATAGGAAACCATAAGGGCCCTCCCTTTTGAATGATGGAAAAAATAATTATGTTTTTGTATCTGAGTAATGAAAAACTTCCCCTTCAAAAACAAAAGAAAAAAAGTAATGAAAACTTGTAATATCAAAAACCCTTGATGGATAATATCTGCATTAAATTTTACCTACAAACTAATGATATTCATTGTATGAATCCCAAAGGATGCATATTGCCAAATGGTGTTGTTTACCCACAAATTTCTATTTGGCAGAAAAGCAAGATTGTCTAAGTTTCTCAGGGGCCACTTTGTTATAAGTTCCTTTGAAGTCCAGGAGTATGAGGAAGAAGGCCCATTTTCTTTTAGTTCGTTTTTAATGTATCATCTTTTATGGCAATTCCCACAATTGGTCAAAAAGTTAAAAACTATACAATAGTAGTTGGGACAACCTTTTACTCGTACAATCACAACCAACCTCCATGCAATTCCCATTTTTTCACTTATTCTAATTGTAGGAGGCTGTGTAATTGAAGCCTTTTGAGCTGGCAATTTAGCTTTGTGATCTCATCCTTATACGGCTACGATAAGACAAGATAAATAAATGGAATTAGGCATATATGACCACTTGTGTTTATCATGTACCAAAATTTAAGTGACATCATATATAACAACTTTGCATATGTGATATATAAGCTAGGTTGTCACATATTTTAGATTGCATCAAATTGACATGACCAAATTGCCTCTTTTTCTTTCTGATGAAAGATGAATGCAATCTTATTTTTATGTCCATCAAGTCCCACTTCTATGGGAGTTGTAGCATCAGAAAAATTTAGTATTTGAAGCTGTTAAAGAATTGATATCCAGCTAACAAATGCTTTCTTTTGACATTGATATTAAAAAGTTGAAATTTTTTTGGTAAACTTGGCCACGGAGTTTCCACATTTCTCTTTATATTTAAAGCTACGTAGAGAAGGTCTAGAGCATATTGGTTAACAAGAAGAAAATACTACAATTTGTTCTCAAACAATAATAAAAATACCTTTTCATCCTCGTTGGTTAAAACTCCGATACTTATACAACAGTAGATCTGACATTTTATCCCAAGGTTTAAATCGGAGTGCTCAACAATAATGTTACTTGCCAATAGAGTCTAATTATGTCTATAAAAAGTGTGTATGTCGCAGTATTACAGTGCATAATTTGGTCAAACCCATATTTCGTCTGTCGTGTCATAGCTGACTAATTTCTGCATAGGCAATGTTCGGATTATTTATGATATGAAGAGGATTGTTCCCTTTGGTTCCATATTGTCATATCATGGCTGACTACGTGCTACGTAGGAAATACTACTCTAGTCACTTGTAACGAAAAGGATTAATTGTTGTGGGATTGGATACAGGAACTGTTCATGGTGGGCAATTGGAAAGAAGGAACCAAAAAAAAAAAAAAAAGTCACTTAATTGATTAAAAAACAAAAAATTATTAAACATCACCATTGTTCATGATCAAACATTCATCCTCATGGAATCATTTATAAACGTCAAAATTTAAATGTGAATTTTTAATCACTAAAATAACCAAGAGTAATGATCACTAATCTTTCCACATAGGCCAGTTTCTCACAATATATTACAACTTGAGTAGGGTGTCATAACAGTGGCACAATTTGATAGGGCAATTTCCCATCTGCTTATCTGGAACACAATCATATCCTTTTTGGGTCTCCTTTTTTTTTAATTTTTTTCCCCTCTCTTTTTAGTCAGCCTTTCATCTTTCAAGCTGAGGTGTTAGTGAGTCGGAAGTAGGCCCTAAGAAGTTATAACTGAAGAAAGATATCAACGACCACTGCCCTCATCCCAATTCCAACAACCCATTTCAGCATTAAACTAAGTCAGTATTAAATAATGATGGGCAAAGCTATTCCCAGGGGTTGCCCCTAAAGGAAGACGTGTAAACAAAGGATGGGTGGTTGTACTTTTTCTTGGTTTCTTGCTTGGGAAAAAGGGGCTTGCTTTGTCATAGCCACATCGTTTTCCTTCCCCCTCACATGCTCATAATGGACCCACCTAGGGATTCTTCTAGATTTTAGAAAGCTAAGGGAGGTGGCAAAAACGAAAAATCCTTTGATGAGCACTAATGTAAATAAAACAATATTATGATAAATAATTAGAATCATGTGAATCCCAAATCACTTGCTTTAGGATAAACAACAAATGAATCTAAGTTGATTTCAAAGTTGGACATTTGGCGCCGACGGGTGAGAGACTTAAATCTTATGCATTAGTTTATCTTCTTTGTTGTCGTTTCTCAACTTAATTAAACTTCAAATGAACTTTTAGCTTTAGGATACTACGTGCATGTTGTTTTATAGATTCGAATTATAATTTGAATAATTTGTTACAATATTTTTTTTTTATAAAAATTTAAGTTTTTAGTCAAACCTAAACGGACTACCTCATCATATTTGTTGCTTTAGACGTAATGAATCTCTATCACATGATGGGGCTATAGTTTTGCCCAATTATCAATGATAGTTTACCTTAGATAAATTCCTGTCTTCTTTTCCAACATTCATATTGCAGCTAGGTCAATAACTGACAACAGTTGATAATTTTCCTCTCTAAAGACTTCTAACATTAACAGTTGACCATGCATGTGATTATGCGACCACAGAACGAAATATAATATTCTAAAATAGCATTTTATACGCGCCATTTCACACATGTTTGTTGGCAACCAGGTAGGACGGAATAAAGAATGCTGCCAACTGAATCACTGACCAGGAATAACTAGAGGAAAGGAGATAACGAAGGAAAAGAAAACACCTGTGATATATCATTTAATTTCCTTTTTTTAGGTAGGCTAGTAAAAATTATAGTATATTTTGTTAATTGATTTGTGAACATTTCTGTTAACAAAATACATTTATAGTTCTCATAAAACAAAGATATATAGGGTTAATTAAAAAATTATACATTTAATTTTAATTATTTTTTAATTTATTTTTCTGTTTTTACAAACTACAAATGTATTCTTTGAAATTGAAAAACTTGTTTTAATTTTATTTCTCGTAGACTTTTTTGATAAAAAAACATGAAGATAAGATAAAGACACTCTTGATTAGACCGAATTTGTTTATGAAATATCTTTGTATTCTTGAGAAATTTTTTTAAAAAAATGTTTTTACATTTAAAAAGTCGTGAAATTTAAGGTCATTTTTCTATAATAAGATGTTTCGTTTTAAGATTTTTTGTACGTTTTTAAATCTATAAAGTAGTTTAAATAATTGTTTAAGGATGGTTATGTTATTTTATCTAATTTTTTCATTGTAGGGATGAAATTGAAGTTAGTTTTTGAAATTCAAAAAATATCTTTATAGTTTTAAAAAAATTAAGTAACAAATTGATAAATAATTAAAACTAAGATATATAATTATGTAATTAACCCTAGTATGTGGAGTTTTCAAAGTTGAAAATTAACATTTTAAAGATTGGATGAAAATTATGTTTCTTTTTAAAAAAAGAAAAAAAAAGGAAAAAGGGCTTTGTTTCTCACTTTATCATGTAGGGAAGCAACAAATAGTAGTACCACTTGACAAAGACGGTTAACCAACACATGGTATGACTTGTGATACATTAACATCCTCAATTAAAGTAGCCCGATATGTTACCTAAAATGAGGACCGAGCACATCCCAAACTATAATCTTATTATCCGTTAGAAGGTTAAAAAATAAAATGATGAGAAAAAAAAATAGCCATACCTTCTCCAAAAAAAAAAAAAAAAAGGGGAAATTCATCTAGCAATGCATGGGATAAGGGTTGTAAAGACCATGCCACGTGGTACGATTCTCACCCAACACAAAAACGTGCCATAGTCTGAAAAATATGGTTAAACGAACTCATTACCAAGAATTTGTATGAACACCTAAATGAAAATTTTGATAAACATCAAGAATACCATGTAAAATAAACAGCAGAGATGCACCCAATAATACACTGACCGCTAACTCCAAAGAGGAGTGCTAACACCGCTATCTTTTTCACCCTCTTCTATACTAATTACAAAAATTTGAAGTTTTAGTCATCACAGTGTTTAGCGAAATTTTTAGTCACAACAGTTAGCACTATCTTTTTCACCCTCTTCTACACTCATTACAAAAAAATAGAGTTTTAGTCATCACAATGTTTAGCGAAACTTATAGTCATAACAAATTGTTATGACTAATGTATATTTAATCACAACTTTAGTTTAGTTTTTGTTGTAATTAAAACTTTTAGCTACGAAGTTTTTAACCATGGACATATTCAATGACTAAAAACTTTATGGTTACAAATTTTAGTCACAATACAAATTGAACTAAAGTTGTGACTAAATGCACATTAATTACAATATTTGTTATAATCAAAAGTTTTGCTAAAAATTGTTATGAGTAAAAGTCTAGTTTTTTGTAGTGACTTTCTGTATTTATTGTTTGACACTTGAAATCCGCTATCCTATTTTTTATTTAAATAATAATTTATCATGTTAGTAGATTCATTGTATCAAACTCTGAATGAAGGGAGTATAAAAGAGAGCGCTTAGCATTCCTCAACTCTGGACTCTTCACTTAGAAAACAAGCCGAGATTATTTGACATAGGTAGTGCAGCGGGAGAGTTAGTGATCTCATTTGGTAGACAAATACTAATAGGGTGATTGAAAACTTGGTATAAAACTAATGATTTGAACTTAAATAGTATAAAGCTCATATATGCTACACATAAAATAAAAGTAAATTATAGTGTAAACCTTTCGTATACAGCAGTATTTTGAACTAAAATGATTCAAAATATTAGTTTAAAATCAAAATTCTCAAATATCATAAATTTTTTTATGAGAAAATAGCTTCATCTGTCCTTTTAAGTGGCTCATGTGAGTGTCACGTGCGAAACTCCATGACTCGTTTGACGCTCGTTATTAATTAATTTGTCTTCAGTCATTGTTGATTTTCTAATTCAAGATGCAAATCGTCAAGTTTAAAAGTTAAACAAGTAAGATGCCAATGACAAGTTAAGAGGGGCAACAACAGTGGTAGAGCCAAATTTCGAGTTCAATGGGGTCATTTGCAGCATACATTGTTTTTAATCCTTTGTTTGGCAAGCAGGTTTAAATCAATAATAATATAAAGTCTCGTATGCTATAATGTAAAGCAGAAAGCTACTACATTGTAAAGCTCTCATATGCTGCAGCTTTTGAATCAATTATTATTTTTATTCAAACCAGTTTACTAAGCACCCTTAAATATATGAAAAAAGTTATATGATAATATTTATCAAGAACTAGATATATATATTGAGAATTATATCGCATGAAAGTCCTTATCAAATGTCATATTTGTATAATAAAAAAAGAAACTGTTTGTTTTGCTCACTTTTTTTATTTTAATGTGATATTGATTAGATCTAAGGTTTTGGAACATGCTCTATTAATAAAAATACGCTAGAATTTTTTTTTTATTTTGCATTTCATACCTTAAATTTTGAAGTTATAAAAAATCATGCTTTAATTTTGGAATGTATCATCTTTATATCTCATGAGTAGAAAAGAATAAAGTTGCCTATAAAAGAAATATAGAAATAAAAAAGGAAAAATGTTATGCCACGTCAAGCAGCCTGGAGACGATATAGAGAATTAGATAGGTCAAATTTCACCATAAGGTTAATGGTATGCTACATTAGACAACTAAGCAAGTGTATATATAATATAAGAAGTAAGATCTGTTTACGAACAGTTGTAGCTTCCTGTAGAAAGAACTGTAGAAAGAACTTTATGTTATGTGACCTGTTGGAAATGTGCAAAGTCTCAAACTAGTGAGGTCTATGATATGTAATGGTTGTTAGCCTAAAAATGTTTAACAATTCTATGATGGGAAATAATGAATGATATATGTGTGAATGCCATGATTTATACCTGTTATTTATACTATAAATATAGTACGGCTTATGAGTACTACGTAATGCATAATAAATATCCACATTAAGGTTTATAAACAACCCATTAAGAACATGACCTCCTAGGTTATGGTGAAGGAAAGAAAGATTCTATAATATGAGAATCTCGATAAGGATAAATATTTGGATCAAGAAATCTTGATGTAAGCAGAAGTCTAAGAGATAATAGAAGAACTTCCCAAAGGTCATAGATAATCTATGGGTGGCTACTTTTAAGTTAGTATTTGACCAAACCAACACTACTATAATGATCTCAAGATAAGGTATCCCCTACCCAACCTAGAGTTAGAAAGATTAAGTTACGTGGATCGATTACACACCATCCTATGAGAAATCAGGATTATGTTAAGTAAGGTTGCAGAAGCAAAGTTTGCTTTTACTAACCAACGGGATATAAGTAATGTCACAAGGACATCATGTGATAAAAATGACAATACATTATCATTGAATTATCCATTCAAGGATTCATAGATCGGTTCAATGTCTAAATCACTTTGAATAAGGATATGTAGCTTAGATGGAGTGGCCATAACAAGGGGAAACCATTAAAAATTCCTGAACAAATGACACAACCTATCATATGACTTAATGGCATCTAGTTCTCAATAGGCAGAGAATCGAATTTAAGATAAAAATGTAGAAATGTTCTCTTGAGAACGCAATATAGAATTCTTAAATAGAGTGGTAGACTTACCACATCTAAATTATTTAGCTAAGAAATTCACCTCAAGTAGATGTGGTCCCCCTCTAGTATATAGAGCCTTTAGATAGGCAAGAGTTATAGAATAAATAAGTTCAGAGACCATAGCACTACAACAATAAAAACATTAGACTATGTTTTTTCACTGTAGTCTTAAGTATTAGACTATGGTTTCGTAGCCGTAGTCTATGAAGGCATAGTTAAAAGTCCCTTGGTTTAGATTACGGTTTTAAACTGTAATCTAAGTTCGGGCTTGTGGGTTTGCTTTTAGGATGTTTAGACTACCTTCTTTGCAATCGTTGTCTATGTCTGGCTTTATATACTATAGTTTACTATAGAACCGTAGTCTATGTATTTAATTTGCACGAAAGATTTAGAGAGAAGAATTTTTGTTCTTTCATTACCACAAAATATTTTACATTCAATCCCAAAAGAATACATAGTCTTTTAAAATCAAGGCAGAATCCTAGTTATCTAAAGCTCAACTAACACACAATCCTAGTTATCAAGTTCAATGAGGTGACTAAAAATGAAAACAATCCTTGAGTAAATGTTTGAGAATAAGCGGCTCATTCTCCATGCAGCATAGCCAACTCCTCTCGAGTACAAGTATATTTGCCATCAAATTGTTGGAAAAATAATAAAATTTATAGTTAGCGGAAGGTAATACTATCACAATAATAATTTTGTTTGGAAAGTTGAAAAAAATATCATGAAACTATGATTAAGTAGATATTATGTACACTTGACCTTTTTCAAAAGCAAAGATTATATGACTCTACTATGTCCATATATTCAATGACAAAGTAGCCATTGGCTGTCAAGGAGCCTAGAAAAGGTAGAAGTAGAATTAACATAACATTATGGGGCCGTTTGGTATTGTTTTCAAAATAGGTGAAAATGTTTTTGTTTTGAAAAATGAGAATTTTTTGGGGATTGTGCTAAGAGTATTTTTAAAATTTTTGCCTTGAAAAGTATATGAAAATATTTTCAAAAATTTTGAGAACAAAAACAAACGGGGCCTATATTTTTCTCAATTAGCATCTTATATAAAAGTTTAATATGCACCTTAATAGTGTACTATATTATAGTTTTTCTTGATCTTCCTATAGACTTGGGTGTTGAAAATTTTCATTCCTTTCATAATTAGTAGACCAAAACAAGACTAAAAATAATAAAAATAAAAAATGTTACATACTGTACATTTCACATGATATAAGTTCTCTGCTAAAACACTTGTATCACATCCAATAATCCAAGAAAGAATGGGAACCAAAATAGATGACTAATGCCATCTTAATATGAGGACAGTAGGCACTCAATGATTAAAAAATTATTAAACATGTACTAGTCAGTCAATTTAACCATCTAAAATGGTTGTACAAAAAATCATATTCAAACCTAAAGTAAACAGAATATTAGGAACGCAAACAAAAAAAAAATGCACAAGCTTTGAGAGAGAAATGATGGCACTCACCTCATTGCAAGTAAATTTACTATTACTTTATTTCTTACAATCTTGTTTAGTTTTACTTTCTATCAATAAATTCATACTTCAGACTGTCTAACTAATTACATATACTTAGATCTATAGTTATATAAAGAAAGCAATATGTGATTTTTTATTCATTTAGATCTATAGTTGTTTCATTTTCTCAAAAAAAAAAAAGTCATCTTGTGTGCTATAAAAACCATGTAAGTATAACTATACAAGAAGAGCAGTAGCATATATATTATATTGTATGTGTTTTATGCACTTTCTTATTGTGTCTTATAGTTTTGTGATGAACTAAGTGTCTGTTTTATGGCATGTTTATGAATTTTATTTAACTTCCTGAATTTTTTATTTTACATTAGAGGCTTACGCCTCAATCCGCCTTGAGGCTTATGCCTCACCTCAATTAGACAAAACGCCTCGATTCCTGTTTTCGCCTTTTAAAACCTTGATATAATTATGGACTCTTCTTCTATTAAAAAGGCGAACCTATAGGCCTTTTTTAGCACGTTTCCATAAGGGTAACTGGTTAAGTTAACTTTGGAAACGCTACTAAGAATCGGGTGAAGAATAAAAAATGTCCGCTAATGCCCACGGGGAAAGATCTTTTTTAGATCAACAATGAATGTATTGTATCAGCAACAATAGAAACAAATACAACAAATTTAGACTATAAGTTCTATACTTACAAAAGCATCATCTAAAATGAAACAACAAGTCACCTTTCAACATCGAAGGCATAATAAAATAACATAGAAGAAGAGATTAACTTATAACCTAAATAAAACCCACAATCATTGTAGAAAAGAATTATAAAGCATTACAATTTGACAATGTAAGTAGAATGAATTACATCCATACTTGTGTATTTTATTACAGGAAATCATAACTTTTTCCCCAAACAAACGTAATAATGAAGCCCTAACAACTGAAAAACAACAAGTAATTTAAACACAAAATAATAAAGACTCACAACCAAATATACATTAAAAAGAAAGATTGACACATGAAAAAGGTGGGAACAATTTGCTACCTTTTTACTCGCAGTTACAGATAAATGCATGAAGTTAGAGGTTGTCTATCAGTGCACCCAATTCAATAACCACAACAATATTACTATTACTCATCCTAGAATGTATGTGGCAAGAAAAGAAATAATTGATCAATGCAACAACCCGCCCTTTTATCCAATTATTATCCTTTCTACAATAGTCAATCAAAAAATACTAGAAAATCAAGGCGGCAAATATTTTCAAAGATGAAAATATGTTCCATCACTTCCAACTGATTTACCATAAACTCTATCATTACTTAGCAATGACTTGTATACATAGCATATCCAAGGTCCTTTCTCTTCCCCCACGGAATTGATAAACAAAAGGAAAACAGATAAACAAAAGCTTTCCTTCTCTCTCATTCAATAGAAATTGTTAACTTTAGTGGCCAAAAAGAAACGCTTGATTGTTGATACTTGTGTTGAATCCAGATTAACATTAATTGATTAAAAAAAAAGAAAAACAATTAAGAAATGGAATTCTAGAGAAACAAGAGACCCACCTTGGAAAATGACGTAGGAGGAGATAGAGTAACGAGATTCAGATATCAAGAAGCCGACGATATCGATGTTGATGTAGTCGACGAGACTGTGTAATGCCCCAAAATTTATTTAATGTTATTGTAATATGAATGATGAATTAGTGTGCCATAATTAATGTTTCAACATTAATTTGATTACTTGGTTGGATTTTGAATTTTGGTTGTTTTGTTAATTTGATGAATTCAAATGATTTCTTATTGTTTTAAAATGATGTTTTGGGTTTTAAAACACAACAATTTGTAAAATGTTAAAAAAATATTCCGTTTTACAAAACCGTAGGTGGCATTTGGTTTTCGCACAGTAAAACCGTCCATAAATTTCCTCTATTTATTTCCTTTTTCCCCTCCTCTCTCCTCACTCTCCTTGACCTCACTCTCTCTCCTCTCTCTCTCTCGGCTTCTCTCTTCTCTCTCAAATTCTCTCTCAAATTTTTGAATCAAATTCGAATCCAAGCTTCGGGTTAGCAAGGAGGAAGCTCAGGGTCGTGATTTGGTAACCGAGAACGCGGATTGAAGCTTCGATTAGAGGTTAGTTTTGAAATTTTTAAACTTTGTCAAAATTTTGAATTTTATGCATTTTTGAAATCTAGGTTTGCTTGAGCTTAGAAAACCTTTGATTTGAGTTAAATGAACTTAGAACAACTAAAATCTAAGCTTAGATTGAAGAAAAATGGATTAGATTCAAGATTTTTCATTTTTCTCCCCATTTTCTCATTTTCAGATTTTTGAGATTTTTGGTTTTAAATCTTGTTTAAATGAGTTCAAATGTGTTCTACTATGTTTTTCTATCAACTATGATTGTTTTCCATGCCTGGGATTTGAGAAAAACAAGTTAAAATCAAGATTTGGATTTGGGGGAATCGGAAACCCGTGGCTAGATTTCTGGGTTTTCCCAGTTCGACAGGCCGGATCAAGGGATCAGCCGGTCGGTGTTCATCTCTCCGGCAGGCCGAACCTAGGAATGTTCGGCCGACCGAACTTGGCTTCTGGCAGGCCGAACTGCACAGTTCGGTCGGCCGAAGCAGGGAGTCCGGTAGGCCGGCCGAGCATGGAAAATTTTGTGATTTTTTACCCGTTTTCACTGTTTTGAACCCCGATTTAAATTCCAACCTTATAGAATGATTTTAAAGATACAAATGGCACACTAGAACATCATGAAATGATTTAGTAACATAGAATGTCTCGAACTAGATATTGATCGACTTAGTTGGTATCTAGGATCGTTCGTGGTTCCGCGGAGCTAACGTATAGCGGACCTGGATTACAGTGTGGGGCACCGACATGAGTATTGAGGTAGGACTTCCACCCCTTCCTTGGTAGCCTAGTTTCAAAATGATTTGTCTTTGAAAAGGATTTCTATTAAAATGTTTTCAACGGTTGTTTGAAAATGAATTCATTGGTTATATTTTAATATACCTTGAACTGAAATGAATTTCATAATGAATGTAAATGACAACACTCGGTAATTGGGTTTTGAATGATGATGATAATAAACATATAGGCATGATACCATATCAGAGATTGGGTCGTGTAGCGATCGACCTTAGGGGCAGGTCCCAAAACCCAGCTGGGCCACTACGGTGGTGATATTATTATGGTTTGCCTAGGAAAAGAAAATGATATTTCTGGTTGTCCAAGTAAACTGTTCTGGGTAAGAACGGTTTTACTTAAATTTGTTTATTTAATTATTTATTCAAGGTTTCCTTTAAATAATTCCTGAATAATGAAATGTCTCTTTAAATTAAATTATTTTATAAAAACATAGTCCTACTGAGCCTTTCGCTCACGTTTTATTGTTTTAAATTTCTCCCCCTTCTAGGTGGTTTTCCATTTAGGTTTGGAGAGGACTCAACGGACAGGACCCAGGAGCAATAGAGGGACTAGTAGATCTATTTGTATTATTTAAAATCAAGGCATGTAAGATTTTAATTTTATTTGTACTTGGACTGTGATTGTATTTATGACATTGTTAGTACCATGCGTGTGTACAAGTTGTGGGTCTGTAGGACCCATACTCGCAGCTCTTTAATATTTATTGTTTATTTTTATGTAATGATTTCAATTGCTTAATGTATACAAACTCTTCTATAAGGTGTTGTTTTAAAGAACCTCATATTTTATTACTTAATTCAACCCTTAAACTCTTGATTTTAATTAAATTTTCCTTTAATCAATTTAAATAATCCATCACGTCACCTCCCGTACTTCGAGGCATGACAGAATGGTATCAGAGCTCAAGGTTATGAACCTTGGGAATTGTGCACACATAGGTTTGACAATGAAATACCTCTGACAGTCCAAATTTTGTTTTCAGAAGTGAGAGAATGGCACCTAGACGTCGTTCGACAGCTGACGCCGAGTTCGAAAACGATGAGGGCATGATGAGGTCTATGTTTGTGGCTTTTCGGCAGATGGCAGCCAGGGCTAGACCGGAAGATTCTAATGTTGGTCGTCGGCATACGTACTTTAAGGAATTTCGGCATGTGTCTATTTCGACTTTTGATGGTAATGGGGATCTGTAGTTAGCAGAGTATTGGCTGGATTCAGTCTTGAAGTATTTGGATACCCTTGGTGTGCCTGAGGAGTATTGTGTGGAGTTTGCTGCGTATAAGCTCGAGGGTGGCACTAACACTTGGTGGAAACAAGCTAAGCATTTGGAGCGCGATGGTGATATCAGTTGGGATAGGTTCAAGGAGCTGTTCTATGATCGATATTTTCTATAGGGGTATAGAGATTAGAAGGCAGCTGAGTTCTACAGGTTGCAGTAGGGTGATTTGTCAGTTCGGGAATATGAGGCAAGGTTTAATGAGTTGGCCAAGTTTGCTCCATCAGCGGTGGCATCAGAGCGACAGTTGGTTGCTCTGCGGCTTAGGAGTTTTGGAGAGCTTGTGTCGTCAACGATATCCATGGAGAATGATTATGTGCAGTATTGTGAGGACCGAGCCAAGGCTTTAGGAGGACCGCAGAGGAGTGGTAGGAAGAGCACCAGTAGCCGTCCAACTCTAGGGAAGAACAAGCAAGGTGGCACGACTAGTGGTAGCAGCAGTTCGTCTGGCAGCGGGCGCAGCAATCCCTACAGCTTTCATTGTCATTTCTGTCAGTAGCCCGGACACAGCAAGAGGAATTGCCCCATCAGGAGTGCCCGTCTTGGATCTCAGATCGGGGAGGATACTAGTCGTCAGTCTTAGCCTCAGACCTTACCTCTGCCTCAGCAGTACCCGCAGTTGCAGTATCCTCAGTTCTCTCCTCAGCAATTCTCATATCCGGCACGGGAGCATCAGCCGCAGCATTTCCAGCGCAGCGTCCCTCAGTATCGAGCGCCGAGTTCAGGTAGTGTGCAGTCGTCTCCATCTCAGCAGCATCGGCAGAATAATCCAGGACCCTGTAATGTTGGTAGAGGAAAAGGAAAGGCTCCAGTGCAGGTTCATGCAATGGCATCTGGAGGTTCAGATTCTCATGTGGGTAACATGGTTGTTGATGGTACGATTTTGGTTTCTAGATCTTTAGCTCGTGTTTTATTTGATACCGGTGCCTCTCATTCTCTCATTTCGAGTTCTTTTGTACATGCCTTGGGATTAGAGATAGAAGAGTTTAATGAACCCCTAGTCATAACTTCTCCCTTGGGGCAGGTGTGTGTAAATTGTATGCGTAAATCTTGTAAAATAAAGATTGGGGATGAGATTTGAAAAGTGATTTGATTATACTTCCCATAAGCTCCTATGATGTAATTCTAGGGATGGACTGGTTGTCTAGGTATAATGCAGTTGTGGACTGCCAACTTAAAAAAGTGACCCTAGTGTCTGATAGGGGGACGATGATCACTTACCAGGGTGGTGGTGATCGGTTAATGAGTGAGCGTCTCATGAAGTCGTGTCTTGGAGGGCGAAGGAATCTGGGTTGTTATGCTTTTCTTGCCAATCTAGATTGCGAGCCCTATGTTTTGAGTGGCAGTGTAGTGATTTCGGTGGTTGATGAGTTTGAGGATGTCTTCCCCGTCGAGTTGCCAGGATTACCACCGCATCGAGAAATTGAGTTTGGTATCGAGTTGTTTATGGGGACAACACTGATTTCTATGGCACCTTATCGGATGGCGCCGACAGAAATGAAGGAATTGAGGAAGCAACTTCAGGAGCTTGCTGATAAAGGGTATATTCAGAATAGCACATCTCCGTGGGGAGCACCGATTTTGTTTGCTAAAAAGCATGATGGAAATCTCAAGTTGTGTGTGGATTATCAGCAGCTGAATCGTATTATGGTGAAGAACAAGTATCCCTTGCCTAGGATTGATGAGTTGTTTGATCAGTTGGGAGGTTCGTGGTACTTCTCAAAGATTGATTTGTGGTCGAGTTATCATCAGCTCAGGATTAAGGAAGAGGATATTCCCAAGACAGCTTTTAGGACTCGGTATGGGCACTTTGAGTTTTTGGTTATGTCGTTTGGGTTAACGAATGCTCCGGTAGCTTTCATGGATTTGATGAACAGGATATTTAGGCCGTATTTGGATCAGTTCGTGATCGTGTTCATCGATGATATTCTTGTATATTCTAAGACTTGGGAGGAGCATGAGTAGCATCTCCGGATTGTGCTTCAGACTCTGCGGGAGCACCAATTGTATGCTAAGAGGCAAAAGTGCAAGTTTTGGTTGACTGAGGTCAAGTTTCTAGGTCATGTCATCTCGGAGCATGGTATTTCGGTGGATCCGTCCAAGATTGAAGCCATAGTGGAGTGGGAACGACCAAGGAATGTAGCGGAGATTCGCAGCTTCTTGGGTCTTGCTGGTTATTATAGGAAATTTGTAAAGGATTTTTCAAAGATTGCAGCTCCATTGACGAGATTGATCAAGAAAAATGTCAGGTTTGAGTGGAATGAAGATTGTGAGCTTGCTTTCTAGGAATTGAAGAACCGGTTGACTTCAGCTCCAGTGTTAGTTATTCCTAACAGTGACGAGCTGTATGAGGTTTATGCAGATGCTTTAGGGCGTGGACTTGGGTGCGTGTTGATGCAGCATGGATGTGTGGTTGCGTACGGATCGAGACAGCTACGACCTCATGAGCGAAATTATCCTACTCATGATTTAGAGTTTGCGGCGGTGATTCACGCGCTGAAGATTTAGAGGTGTTACTTGTATGGAGCGTCGTTTAAGGTCTTCTCCGATCACAAGAGTTTGAGGTATTTGTTCACTCAGAGGGATCTTAATTTGAGGCAGTGTAGATGGGTAGAGTATATGGAGGATTATGATTTTGCGTTGCAGTATCATCCCGGGAAGCTAATGTGGTCGTGGACGCGCTTAGCAGGAAGTCTTCAGGGATTCTCGCTTGTTTGGCTTTTGAGATGCGACAGTGAGCGAGTATAGGCTAGGGTATCATGAAGACTGTGATCGAGTTTCGGTGTATCATGTGGAAGCGACTCCAGCTCTTGTTTGGATGGTGAAGCGAAGTCAGTGGCAGGATCGACATTTGGGGGGTATTTGGTCGCGGATTCAGAATGGGGAGCAGTTTGAAGAATGGAGCATACACGCAGATGGATCGTTGTATTTTTGGGAGTGTCTTGCAGTTCCAGCTATCACCGAAGTGACGAAAGTCGTTTTTGATGAAGCTCATAGGTCTCAGTTCGCTATTCATCCAGAGAGCACAAAGATGTATCGCGATTTGAAGAGGCGGTATTTATGCAGAGGCATGAAGAAAGATGTTCGAGAGTACGTGGCCAAGTGTACGACGTGTCTTTAGGTGAAAGCTGAGCATCGGAAGCCTGCAGGTCAGCTTCAGCCGCTTCCTATTCCAGGGTGGAAATGGGAGCATGTGACGATGGATTTTCTCACAGGTTTGCCAAGGACGGAGCAGCGGCATGATGCAGTTTGGGTCGTGGTCGATAGGTTGATGAAGTCGGCGCATTTCATTCTGTTTAGGTCGACGTGTTCGAGGACGATTCTCAGGGATTTGTATCTGCAGAACATTGTGAGGTTGCATGGAGTTCCTTTGTCCATCACTTCTGATCGAGACACCAGGTTTAATGCTAAGTACTGGAGGAGTTTTCAGGAGGCTTTAGGTACAGATTTCAACTTCAATACGGCGTTTCATCCTCAGACTGATGGGCAGTCTGAGCGGTTATTCATATTCTCGAGGATATGTTGCGTGCCTGTGCGTTGGATTTCGGCGGAAATTGGAAGCAATGTTTGCATCTGGCGGAGTTCACATACAACAATAGCTATCAGGCGAGTATTGGTATGGCACCGTTTGAGGCGTTGTATGGGCGACCGTGTCGGTCACTGGTGTGTTGGGCCGATCCGAAAGATAGGGTTATTCTTGGGCCGGATGAGATCCGTGATAGCAGCGAGAAATTCGCGGTGATTCGAGATTGATTGAGGGCAGCTCAGAGTCGACAGAAGAGTTACGCGGATAGAAAATGTAGACCCTTAGAGTTCGCGATTGGAGATTTCGTTCTCTTGAGGGTATCGCCTCGTAAGGGAACTATGCGGTTCGGAGTGAGTGGGAAGCTCGCGCCGAGGTATATTGGGCCGTTCGAGATCACTCAGCGTATTGGTGTGGTTGCTTATCGGCTTGATCTTCCGCCCAAACTTTCTCATGTTCATGATGTGTTTCATGTGTCGATGCTTCGGAAGTGTCTGCCTAAGCAGCGTAAGATAGTTTCATTTCGTGATGTGCAGATTCCGGAAGATACGACGTACGAAGAAGTGTCGATTCAGATCATCGACCGAAAAGTAATTAGTTTGCGTCGTCTTGAGATACCGTTGATAAAGGTCATGTGGCAGCATCACGGGGTTGATGAAGCCACCTGGGAACTAGAGTCGAGTGTGTGGGAATTGTATCTGCATTTGTTTTCTTTCTGAAATGAGATGTAAATTTCGAGGGCGAAATTTCTTTTAGGGGTGGAGAGTTGTAACGTGCCGAAATTTATTTAATGTTATTGTAATATAAATGATGAATTAGTGTGTCATAATTAATGTTTCAACATTAATTTGATTACTTGGTTGGATTTTGAATTTTGGTTGTTTTGTTAATTTGATGAATTCAAATGATTTCTTATTGTTTTAAAATGATGTTTTGGTTTTTAAAACACAACAATTTGTAAAATGTTAAAAAAATATTCCATTTTGTAAAACCATGGGTGGCATTTGGTTTTTGCATAGTAAAACCACCCACAAATTTCCTCTATTTATTTCCTTTTTCCCCTCCTCTCTCCTCACTCTCCCTGATCTCACTCTCTCTCCTCTCTCTCTCTCGGCTTCTCTCTTCTCTCTCAAATTCTCTCTCAAATTTTTGAATCAAATTCGAATCCAAGCTTCGGGTTAGCAAGGAGGAAGCTCGGGGACGTGATTTGGTGACCGAGAATGCAGATTGAAGCTTCGATTCGAGGTTAGTTTTGAAATTTCTAAACTTTTTCAAAATTTTCAATTTTGTGCATTTTTGAAATCTAGGTTTGCTTGAGCTTAGAAAACCTCTGATTTGAGTTAAATGAACTTAGAACAACTAGAATCTAAGCTTATTGAAGAAAAACAGATTGGATTCAAGATTTTTCATTTTTCTCCCCATTTTCTCATTTTCGGATTTTTGAGATTTTTGGGTTTAAATCTTGTTTAAATGAGTTCAAATGTGTTCTACTATATTTTTCTATCAACTATGATTGTTTTCCATGCCTGAGATTTAAGAAAAACAGGTTAAAATCAAGATTTGGATTTGGGGGAATCGGAAACCCGTGGCTGGATTTCTGGGTTTTCCCAGTTCGACAGGCCGAACTGTGTGTTCGGCAGGCCGGATCAAGGGATCGGCCGGCCGGTGTTCATCTCTCCGGTAGGCCGAACCTGGGAATGTTCGGCCGACCAAACTTGGCTTCTGGCAGGCCGAACTGCACAGTTCGGCCGGCCGAAGCAGGGAGTCCGACAGGCCGGCCGAGCATGGAAAATTTTGTGATTTTTCACCCGTTTTTACTATTTTGAACCCCGATTTAAATTCCAACCTTATAGAATGATTTTAAAGATACAAATGGCACACTAGAACATCATGAAATGATTTAGTAACATAGAATGTCTCGTACTAGATATTGATCGACTTAGTTGGTATCTAGGATCGTTCGTGGTTCCACAGAGCTAACGTATAGCGGACCGGGATTACGGTGTGGGGCACCGGCACGAGTATTGAGGCAGGACTTCTACCCCTTCCTTGGTAGCCTAGTTTCAAGATGATTTGGCTTTGAAAAGGATTTCTATTAAAATGTTTTCAACGGTTGTTTGAAAATGAATTTATCGGTTATATTTTAATATATCGTGAACTGAAATGAATTTCATAATAAATGTAAATGACAACACTCGGTAATTGGGTTTTGAATGATGATGATAATAAACATGTAGGCATGATGCCATATCAGAGATCAGGTCGTATAGCGATCGACCTTGGGGGCAGGTCCCGAAGCCCAACTGAGCCACTACGGTGGTGATATTATTATGGTTTGCCTAGGAAAAGAAAATGATATTTCTGGTTGTCCAAGTAAACTGTTCTGGGTAAGAACGATTTTACTTAAATTTGTTTATTTAATTATTTATTCAAGGTTTCCTTTAAATAATTCCTGAATAATGAAATGTCTCTTTAAATTAAATTATTTTATAAAAACATAGTCCTACTGAGCCTTTCGCTCACGTTTTATTGTTTTAAATTTCCCCCCTTCTAGGTGGTTTTCCATTTAGGTTTGGAGAGGACTCAACGGACAGGAGCAATAGAGGGACTAGTAGATCTATTTGTATTATTTAAAATCAAGGCATGTAAGATTTTAATTTTATTTGTACTTGGACTGTGATTGTATTTATGACATTTTCAGTACCATGTGTGTGCACAAGTTGTAGGTCTGTGGGACCCATACTCGCGGCTCTTTAATATTTATTGTTTATTTTTATGTAATGATTTCAATTGCTTAATGTATACGAACTCTTCTATAAGGTGTTGTTTTAAAGAACCTCATATTTTATTACTTAATTCAACCCTTAAACTCTTGATTTTAATTAAATTTTCCTTTAGTCAATTTAAATAATCCGCCACGTCTCCTCCCGTACTTCAGGGCGTGACAGACTGTCCCACGACCAACTCCGGCTCCACCGCCACCGCCGCCGCCGTCGTAAGCAGAGGAGAGAGAAGAGTCTCGATATGCCGAAGAAGCTCTTATGGGCCTTGCCGCTAGCGAAGAAGAAGAAGAAGATGACGACGAAGAATGCCAATCGACGCCATAACCAGAAGCTAATATCGAAGGAGGCGAAGGATTATTCCCATTATATTCCTCGTTAAAGCTTGTTGTTAAAGGCCTTGAATTTGATACTCCTTACTGCTGCCTCCTTCTATACGCCATTAATGTCGAAGCAATGGAGAGGGAAATAGAGACTTTAGCGTTTGAGGAGGATGCCTTTTTTTTTTTTTAATTTTGGCTGATGAAGAGGAAAATTTTTAGCGCTTTTAGATGGCGCTTTTTTTTAGTATTTTTCACTACTGTTTTGCGACATGGGTAGTTGAATGGGCCCTTTTTAGACTTCATTCATTTGACAACTGTAGTCTAAGTGTTACAAGTTTCTTAGGAGTTTGGCCTCAACCGTTATCTAATAGTTGACACAATAGTTTCCATTAAAACTGTAGTTTATGTTTGTCAACTTAGTATAGTCTATCCCTGCTTTTGTTGTAGTGTAGAGTCAAACACCAAGCCTGCATTAGTAAGATCGGAGACTGTACAACACATGGATGATAGAATCTCTATGACCAATTAAGACATGCTGTTCTAGAAGAAATCCTCTATAGTTAATAGTAGAGTGAATTAATAAAAGTATCACTGAGCATCTCTAAGTTTTCTTCATCTTAAGAGCAAAATTTTTGAGGACTCATAGCAAAGACTTCTAAAGCTGAGACTATAGAGGTTACACTGCATCCCTCAAGAAACAATGAAGCATCGATGTGATCTTTTTGATAAGCGTATAAATTGTAAGGACTAGAGGACCAAGGATGTCTACTCACCATGATTAATAAATTTAAGAGTCAGATATTAAGGCTTTGGACGTAGTAACAATTTAAGGGCTATTTATACACCCCTTCTTACACCGATATAAGGGTTAGCTAATGTCAAGATAAGACATAAGTTTTAGGGAGAATGACACATATGGTGTCTACCAAGTTAAATAGTGCACTTGAAAGTTTTATAAATGTGTCTTATCAATAGAAATTTGCGATAGACAAGTAAACTTGTCAAAAGCTCTTTTAGCCTCTATAGGACCGACGAGATTTGTCATCTGACAAATCAGAGCATGTTACAATCAAAGATTGATAATTTTACCTAGGATTAGAGTGTTATGGGTAACACTTTAGAAACATTATTGCATATTAAAGCAAGATTTTTTATATAAGGATCATAGAATAAGTATCAAACCCAATATTGTTCATCTAAAGTGTAGACAAAGATGAGGGCAGATTAGAAATTGATAGACTTCATTTAGATAGAAATAAGAAGCCATCAAACCATAGACCTGAACGCATGAGTGCGCACGTTGGTTATTTTTTTCCCACTTTTTGTCCATCTACATGAATAAAAATAATATTTTACATAAAGTAGCCATCAAAGTAAGAAATGACCCCTAGTATGCTTGTTCTCTTCCTGGGGCAAAGACCTTGTTTAGTTTAAAAGTGAACACTAACAATTAGATTAAGAATGCTCTAAATGAAGTCAATAAAACTGCGACCTATAAACCTATGAATAGAGAGATCATGATGGTAGGTGATCCAACTCATGAACTGGGACTAGCTTTTGCTTTGAAACATTAATAATAGAACCTCATTAGAACGTTATAATTAAATTGATATGTAGAAATGCTAAAAAAATAGTATGTAGTAGAATTTTAAATTTTTTTTTATTCTAGAGTATTTTGCAAAACACAAGTTTGACAAGCTATATGTATAAATTAACTAGATCTTACTAACCTTGTAAATATAGAAAAGCTCCAGCAATTCGAGAAGAGTATAACATTCCATAAGAGCCTCGACTAACTAGTCTTATTTGCCGTTCTCTATCCACGATCGATGCGCATATGGGCATACGTCGTTCAGCCTTTCCCCAGTGACTCTCCTTCCAACCAATTGAGAAAACCCAAAGCTATGGTTCGTGATGTGTGAACAATAGCTCTTAAGGAGTTATAGAGTCTCACTAGTAGATTCTCACTCTTATACTCTCAATTGATCTAAATAACAATGAGTCTCATTCCCCTTTTTAAAGAGGTTAGGCCCAGGAGTTAGTCCTTATCAGTTAAGGCCTCAAAAATTCGAATCAAAATCTATATTTGATAAAATCTATGTGAAAATGCGTAATCTATTTATCTCTCGATTGGTAGCCCGAACTGGCAGATCGCCTTGCCAAGCTTATTCTATTGACAGGCTGAACTTAAAGATCAGCTTGTCAAACTTACGATAAATGATCCCTGTGAATCTTTTATTTCCCACTTGAGATTCTTGGGATAGAGCCTCAGTTTTAATTCAAATAACCCTAATAGAGAAGTTTTTTAATTAAAACAGTCATATCTCGATAATCTCTAGGAAAATAAATATTCCTGATAATTCAACAAGTTTATCCTGAACTAATTTAAAATTAATCTAACCGATAAACAGACATAAATTATTTGATCCCGATAATTTAACAAGTTTATCTTTTGTGAAAATTAATTCAACCGATAAACAGACATGAATTATCTAATCCTATAGAATTTTCAGCCAATTTGATAATTTGACATAAGTCATCAATTATTGGAAATGCACGTCGTATGGTTACAGGATTTTTATGAGCTAGCAAAGGGGACCTGATGGACCTATATAGTTCAAGCTCTCGATAATTATGAAACCTAATATCCTAGATATACATTTCATAATTATCAACTTTAACGCAACTCCATTAGAAGCTCAGAGCTGTACTCTCATACTATATAGAATTACAAATCTCGTATAGCTAAGTCTCCATGACATATCATAATGTGTCGTATCCCCATAGGATTATCCATAATCGGCTTAAAGATAAATGTTGTCTTATCTTCCCGATTATTTTTCTCTTATGTTCCATTATCTCACCATCAAAAAACTTACCATTCAAAGACGATATACCATTCGGTTACACCTATGTATCCAAATGGTTGAGTACTCCAGTTTTCCAGTTATAGGATAACATATATAAGACGCTATAAACTACTCCTAAAGAGGAGCCATGGATTTTGTTTCTATGAATAACAGGTCTACGTCATCAAGAGTCATGCCTCTAACGCACCGACATACGTACCACTATTAAAATATGGATGTCACCCTTTGGTACATCAAAAGAGATAAGTCAAGACAACGAGCCCATTATTCATCTCAAGATTAAGATACAACACATATGATTGTCTACAGTGACTCGATTTGCCAAGACAGAATTATTAATTCAAATCAATTCACTCTATGTCCCAATCCAACACATAGTCACCTATGACAATATGCAAATGTTTCTATTCGCGGAGTCTACCTCCGATGGCCAAGACAAACCATCTCCCATTAGGGATATAGACAACATAACAATCTTTGCAAGAAAAAAGCACCTGACTTTTTTCCCTCGATTGCGGATCTTATGATTTAGACCATCACCTTAAGAATTGTGTCTTCTGCATAATCTGTCTATCATATGCCCAATTCTTAAAGGTTTAGACCGCTACTCTCTGACTTTTATTTGCTTATCATACATTTAACAAATATAAATGTAAAGAGGACAAGATTTGGTATATAAATAATAAATAAATTTTTTATTGATAAAAATGTCTCTAAAGCCATATTACATTTTTACTCCTTAGGGCATACATGTTAACAATCTTCCACTTGCACTAAGTGAGTAAATATAATAAATCTTGCATCCCCATGGCTTCCACATGCCTTTCGAAGACTCTCTCAGTAAGTGTCTTAGTGAATGGATCAGCTAAATTGTCCTCTTACGTGATTTTGCACACAGCGACATGCTCGCGTTCTACGAAGTCCTTTGTCATATGATACTTTCGATCAATATGTTTAATCTTCTTGTGAAATCTTGGTTCTTTAGCATTAGCTATCGCCGCATTATTATCACAGTATTGTGATACTACCTTATCCATACTAGCAATTACCACAAGATCCCCAAGGAACTTGCAGAGCCATACTGCTTCTTTCGAAGCATGACTAGTTGCCACAGACTCTGCCTCCATCATTGAATCTGAAGTGCAATCTTACTTTACACTTCCCCAATTGATGGCACCATTGCCCATAGTAAACATAAAACCAGAAGTCGATCTTCTTGAATCTAGACAAGATTGGAAATCCGAGTCAGTGTATCCTAGAGGTGTTAAATCCTCACCCAAATACACAAGCATATACCCTCGAGTCATTCTTAGATACTTGAAAATATGCTCGACCATAACCTAGTGGTTCGGTCCTAGATCCAACTGAAATCGGCTTACTATCCTGACTGCATAACAAATATCTGGTAATGTGCAAAGCATGACATACATGAGACCACCCACTAGCGAAGCATAAGGCACCTTCTTCATGTAATCTCTTTCTTCCTCAGAATTTGGAGAGTCTTTCTTAGAAAGAGTAATTCCGGATCTAGATGGTTGCCACCTTTCTTAGAATCCTACATTTCAAACCTTTTGAGAATTTTATCTATGTAGCCAGCTTGGGACAAAGCTATCATTCTATTTTTCATATCCTGAAAGATTTGGATACCGAGAACAAAATTAGCTTCACCCAAGTCTTTCATGTCAAACTACTTGGTCAACCATAATTTGACCAATGACAATGCCCCAATGTCATTGCCAATTAGCAGAATATCATCTACATAGAGCAGTAGAAAACCACATTCCCATCCTTAATGTGTTTGTACACACATGGTTCATCCATATTTTGTGCAAACCCACAACTCTTGTTCACTTAATCAAATCTTATGTTCCAAGAATGGGAAGCCTGCTTAACTCCATATATAAACTTTAGCAGCTTACAAACCTTACCCTTCTGACCCTTGACCTTGAACCCGTATGGTTGTTCCATATAAATGGACTGATCAAGATAGCCATTTAGAAAGGCTGTCTTGAAATCCATTTGTCAAATCTCATAGTCGAGAGCTGCAGCTATGGACAAGAGAATATGGATGGATTTAAGCATGGCTACAGGCAAAAAGGTTTTCTCATAATCGATTCATTCCTTTTGCGTGTATCCCTTAGCTACCAATCTAGCCTTAAAGGTTTCGACCTTTCTATCCACTCCTCTTTCCCTCTTACAGATCCACGTACACTCTATGGGTTTTACTCCTTTCAGAAGATCTATAAGCTCCTAGACTTGATTAATCTCCATAGACTTCATCTCTGTGTTCATGGCCTCTGTCTAGAGTTTCAAATAAACATCCTCCATAACCTCTTTGTAAGTGTAAAGATCCCTGTCATGTTTATCTAGTTCAGCCAAGTAGGCCTCACCATTGAACATATACCTCTCGGGTTGATGCTCGACCCTCCCACTATGCCGAAGCCCCTTAGGTTGTTGTTCTGGTTCGTTTGGTTTTTCTAGACCGATTGGAATGGTTTCTACCCGAACCCATAGAGTGGTCGAATCACTCCTCAACTCCTCAAGCACCACTTTGCTTCGAGGCTTAAAGTCGTTCATGTAACTTTCCTCAAGGACAATTGCATTAGTTGAAGCCACAACTTTATTTTCCTTTGGGTTATAAAAATAACCCCCTTTAGTCCCTTTTGGATATCCTACAAATATGCAAACTTTTGAACGTGCTTTCAACTTATTCACATCCTTAAAGAGGACATGAGCCAGACACCCCCATATGCGTATATGGTTTAAGGACGTCTTCCAACTCGTCCACAACTCATGAGGAGTTTTAGGGACTGATTTTAAAGGCACGTCATTTAGAAGATAACATGCAGTTTGTAGTGCATATCCCCAAAAGGACAAAGGCAATGATGAATAACTCATCATGGACCTAACCATGTCCAACAAAGTCCTATTTTTTCTCTCTGCTATGCCATTCTGCTGCGGAGTGCATGGCGTAGTCAAATGGAAGAAAATCCTATTTTCTAATAAGTGTCCCAAGAACTCATCAAAAATGTATTCTTCACCTCGATAAGATCAAAGTGCCTTTATGGGTCTACCCAATTACTTTTCCACTTCAGCCTGAAACTCCCTAAACCTATCAAAAGTTTCACTTTTGTGGTGTATTAGGTACACATACCTATAGCTTGAGTAATCATCAATAAAAGTGACAAAATACTTATACTTTCTTCGTGCCTAGATGTTCATTGGTCTGCAAACATGAATATGCACAAGTTTCAGAACCCCTTCTCTCTTCGTGCCTAGATGTTCATTGGTCCGCAAACATGAATATGCACAAGTTTTAGAACCCCTTCGGCCCTATTGCCTTAGACCCAAATAGTCTTTTGGTCATTTTGTCCTCTAAACAGGATTCACATTGTGGTATAGATTCCACCTTTAAGTGACTTCAAGGTCCATCATTTACCAACCTTTAAATCCTATTCAGGCTAATATGACCTAATCGTAAATGCCAAAGATAAGTCTTATTAGAGTGAGAAGTCTTAAGTCTTTTAGATTTATTATCATTAACCTTAGTGTTCAACAGTGAGTCCATCTTAGGTTTGATAAAATATAAGTTGTTTTGCATCCATTCATCATAGATAAAAGATTTGTTTTTGTGAATTACTACTTTATTATTAAAAGAAACTGAATAGGAATTTTTAAATAAAGAAGCTGCAGATATCAAATTCCTTTTAAGTTTAGGAACATAAAAATAATGTCACAAAACCAAACTCTTATTATTATCAAAATAAAGATGGACATCTCCCAGTGCTTCAGCCAACACCAAGGATCCATCACCCATTTGAAACGTGAAGTTTTCACGAAGTAAACTTCTTTTTTCCTAGAATCCATCTAGAGAAATACAAGCATGATTAGTTGCTCCAGAATCTATGACGAATCTATGACCCATGTGTCATCTGATTCTTCAACCAAACAAGTTTCCAAAAGATTACACCTACCTCCTTTGGAAAGGAAGTCCTTACAATTCTTCTTTATGTGTCCAACCTTTGCATTCTCAGCCTTTTCTTTCCTCCCATTCCTTGGATTAGGATTGGAACTAGATGCATCTGCCAAGTTAACCTCTCCACTAGCAGGAGTTTCCCTGATCAGATTTTTGAACTCCTATAACTGCTTTATCAACTTTGTTTAGGTCACGTCCTATCTATTGCTCAAATAAGCTGTCAATGGGATCAACTCCTTTGATAGAGTCTGAAAAACCATAGTCATTTGTGACTCGGCGTCGATATCGGCTCCATGGGCTTGAGCTTGAGCAAGGTAGCCCATGACCAACATCATATGCTCCTTCATAGATGTCCTTGGTCTTTGCTTGTAGTTTAGAAGTTTTGGAAGTTCCCTTTGCCGTTATGTTAGGGCCTGGCCTTTAAACTTGCCCTCAAGATTATCCAAGATCGGCTTAGCAGTCTCATAATCTTCATGTTGAGGCTGCAGCGTGTTATTTATGCTAGCTGTAACATAATGGCGGACTTGATCGTTAGCATTTATCCAACGATAATACGCTTGGATTTGCTCATTAGTGGATTCCCCAATAGGTGTGGGGGGACACTGTGTGGTTAACATAAATATCCATTTCTCAAAGGATAAAACGATATTTAGGTTCCGTTTCCAATCATTAAAATTCTCACCGGTTAAATGGTTTTTATCAAGTATCAAAGATAAAGTGTTTTTAGACATTGTTAATCTACAATAAAGAATCACATACCAAACATAAGCAAACATATCATAATAATTTAGTAAGATAATACAATCATGTATATCATACAAATGTGTTTATGTGTCAAAACCTTGAAAATATTATAACCTTACAACGATAATTTCCAACTCAGAATTCAACAAGCCGCCTTGGGGAGACTTGCCAAATTCAATTAGGAGCACAGATCCCCTCCTAATTAATATATGCCGTCCAGGACCCACGTGATCCAGCATATATTAATAATCGTTTCTTTGGCCATTAATTTTATTAATAGAGCTCATAAGAGAGGTTAATAATAAATGTAACATGTGTGTATAACCATCAGTTCAACTACTTTATCCATGGTTTATTATTGTTACCTTGAGGTGCTCAACGATAAACCATACTAAAGTAAATTATCTTTTTGGAGACCTAACCCGGTACATGATGAAATCCCTTCCTTGGGGTTGGAACCACCATGTGCTACCTATGGACCAATGATGAAGGCCGTAGGTCCTCTCTTCGAAAACCTTCTCCCACTCATTCTTTTGAAATCAAGGTGTTATTTTATAAACATGCATGAATAATTTTTAATGACCAACACTCCCTATTCTATATGACATGTTGTCAATATACATGACAAATCATATTATAATGCAGACAAGCAAAGCAATCATGCAAAGCCACAAGTAAATGATAATAACTAACTGTAATATTATGGTTCCACCCTAGAGAATAGAAAAGAAAGATTACAAGAGAATAATCGAAACATATTATCGATTTTTCATCCTTGAATCTTTAAATTGTATCCTTCATGTAACTTCGATCCTCAAGTGTTCAATCCTGCAAAGATCAAATACTCCATATTTTTGGTCATATCTAAATTCAATGTTTCTCAAGATTGTCCCAAAAATAAAATTAAAACTGTACCAAAAAATGCACCTTTTTTGAAAAATTTATAGTTTTCTGTCGGCATGCCGAACTGTGTGATCGACCTACCGGTCATGATCCATCAGCCTGCCAATCTTTTCAGGTCAGCCTGCCGATCATGATAGTTCGGCCAGCTGCTAGAACCATCAGATTTTTGGCCTACTAACGGCCTGCCGAACTAGCAGAAATCACAACATCCAGAAATTACATCTTTTATGTAGTTTTTCAATTTTATTTTCAATAATTCAAAAACATAAAATTAGAGACTTAGGAAATACCTGTGAATGCTATCATCCATCTTCTAGATCCGTCTTCTCCGAATGAATATTTAATTACAAAATTCTTACAAATTTAAAATTAAATAGTAATTCTTAGACGGAGATGATTGTCCGCCGTCTAATTACATGAAAAACCTAGATACACATTCCAACCTCTAAGGAACCATAAGCAACATAAATTAATTAACTAGTTAATAATCAAATAATAATTTAATCAACCATAAATAATTAATAAACATTCACCATATAATCTAGGACAACATATAAATATATTGAAACCCTAGAGTCCCAACTCTTTAAAAAATCAATATTCTAGCATTGAAGAGATCAAGATCACATAATTTATACGTATAGCATGATCACAAACTTGTAGATTTATGCAAAAACCATGGCTCTGATACCAATTGTTGGAAAATAATACGTAGCAAAATTTTAAAAAATTTTTATACCAAAGTATTTTTCAAAACACAAGTTTGACACGCTATATGCATAAATTAACCAGATCTTCCTAACCTCGTAAATGCAAAAAAAGCTCCAGCAATCAGTGAAGAGTATAACGGTCTAGAAAAACCTCAACCAATTGGTCTTCTTTACTATTCTCTATCCACGATCAGAGTGCGTGTGGGCACATGCCATTTAGCCTTTCCTTGGTGACTCTCCTTCCAACCAATTGAGAAAAACCAAAGCTATGGTTTGTGATGTGTGAACAATAGCTTTCAGGGAGTTACAAAGTCTCAACAGTAGAGTCTCACTCTTAATCTCTTAATTGATATAAATAACAATGAGTCTCACTCCCCTTTTTATAGAGGTTGGGCCTAGGGGTCAGTCCTTATCAGATAAGGCCTCAAAATTTAGAATCAAAATCAATATCTGATAAAATCTGCTTAAAAACACGTGATCTATTTATCGATCAGTTGATAGATCGAACTGGCAGATCAGCCTACCAAATTTATTCCATCGGCAGGCTAAACTTAAAGATTGGCCTGTCGAACTTACAATAAATGATCCCAGTGAATCTTTTATTTCCCACCCAAGATTCTCAAGATAGAGTCTCAGTCTTAATTTAAATAACCCAATACAGAAGTTATCGGATTAAAACAATAATATCTAGATAATCTCTAGGAAAATAAATATTCTTGATAATTCAACAAGTTTATCTTGAATTAATTTAAAATTAATCTAACCAATAAACAGGCATGAATTATTTGATCCTGATAATTTAACAAGTTTATCTTGAATTAATTTTCACAAAATTAATTCAATCGATAAACAGATATGAATTATCTGATCCTATCAAATTTTCAGCCAATCTGATAATTTGACACGAGTCACCAATTATTAGAAAAGCACGTCATACCGTTATAGGATTTTTATAAGCTAGCAAAGGGGACCTGATGGACATATATAGTTCAAGCTCCCGATAATTATAAAACCCAATATCCTAGATATACATTTTATAATTATCAACTCCACTGCTACTCCACTAAAAGCTCAGAGCTGCACTCTCAAACTATATAGAATTATGAAGCCCGTATAGCTAAGTCTCCATGACATATCATAATGTGTCGTATCCCTATAGGATTATCCATAATCAGCTTAAGGATAAATTCTATCTTACCTTCCCAATTATTTTTCTCTTACATTCCATTATCTCACCATTGGAAAACTTATTATCCAAAGGCGGTATACCATTCGGTTACACCTATGTATTCAAATGGTTGAGCGCTCCAGTTTTCCAATTTCAAGATAACGCATATAAGAGGATATCAACTACTCTTGAAGAGGAGCTATGGAATCTATATCTATGAATAACAGGTCTACGCTATCAAGAGTCATGTCTCCAAAGTACTGGCATGCGTACCACTTTTAAAATATAGATGTCACCCTTTGGTACATCAAAATACATAAGTCAAGATAACGGGCCCATTATTCATCTTAGGATTAAGATACAACACATATGATTGTCTAAAGTGAATCAATTTGCCAAGATGAAATTATTAATCCAAATCAATTCACTTTATGTCCTGATCCACCACATCGTCACCTATGACAATGTGCCAATGTTTCTGTTCGTGGAGTGTACCTCCAATGACCAAGACAAACCATCTCCCGTTAGGGATATATACAACATAACAATCTTTACATGAATAAAGCGCCCAACTTTATTCTCTCGATTGTGGATCTTATGATTTAAACTATCACCTCAAGAATTGTGTCTTCTGTATATTCTGTTCATCATATGCTCAATTCTTAAAGGTTTAAACCGACAATCTTATACTTTTGTTTGCTTATCATGCATTCAACAAATATGAACATAAAGAGGATAACATTTGATATATAAATAATAAATAAATTCTTTATTGATAAAAATGTCTCCAAAAACATATTACATTTTTACTCCTTAGGGCATACATGTCTAACAGGAAACAATTAGTGCCTCATTGAATGAGTTCATAACTCTAAACCTGGTTCCAACTTGACAATGTGGAAAATATAGAAGTAGTAGAACATCCAATTAGGCTTTTGAAGCCTAAGATACAGCCCTTACTAGAAGATGTAAAGGAATCTTAGAACAACATATGACACCATAGTAATCTAGAAAAGGAGAAATACTTGGCCAACCATATATACGATAAATACAATGTAGAGAGTTGAAGAAATATCATGAATGTTTTTATAGTAGAAACGACATCGATTAGAACTCTGAAGGAGAGACAAGCCATAAAATGATGAAATACCATAAGATAGCCCAAATGGATGATGAGTGCTTAATTTCACATATTTTTCTATCATTCTTCCTTATGTTTTCTTTGTTAGTTTCTTGGATTCCTTTTGTTATACTGTGTTTTGTGTTGTATAGGTGTTTTCAGGCAAAGGAATGAAAATAGAGGAAAACAGTGGACTTTGGTGCATAAAAATCACACTTCTTCATAAGGCATTAGCGTTAGGTGCCTAGGCACCAAAATAGTAATGTTTGAAGCCATAGACCAAAGAAGGCAATGCCTAGGCACTGATTTTTGGTGCCTAGGTGCTAGGCGCTGTAACCACACCATAATATTTTCATAGCTCTATGGCGCCTATTGGTAGCCCCATAACTCTACGTCACGAAAACTTTGTGTTTTTGCTTCCAAATTGACATTGATATAAATTTTTTACTCCAAATTTGAGAGCCTATAAATAGATGAGTTTAAGGGTTGATTGACACATCTTTTAACTAGTTTTTCTCAACCAAAGGTTAGAAAAAAAGAGATGAGCGAGAAGTATTGGAAAAAAAATACATAGCATAATTTTAAAAATTTTATATCAGAGTATTTTCCAAAACACAAGTTTGACGTGCTATATGCATAACTTAACCAGATCTTACTAACCTTTGTGTGCCGAAAAGCTCCTGCAATCAATGAAGAGAAGTAACGTTCCAAAAGAGCCTTAACCAACTGGTCTTCTTTGCTATTCTCTATTCACGATCGGAGTGAGTGTGGGCTCACATGTACAACTCTTCCACCAGGTGACTCTCCTTCCAACCAATTGAGAGAACCTAAAGCAATTCTTGAATTGTGAACAAGAGCTCTCAGGGAGTTTTAGATTCTCACTAGCAGAGTATCACTCTTAATCTCTCAATTGATCTTAGTAACTCTTAAGACTTACTCCCTATTTATAGAGGTTGGGTCTAGGGTCAGTCCTTACCAGATTAGGTCTCAAAATTCAAATTAGAATCAAATTCATATCAATATTGTTACAGGACATATCATAGTGTACTCTGCTGGTGGACTTATATAGTTTATAATTATCGTATCGTTACAAGATGTTGTGAGCTAGCAAAAGAGACCAAAGGGACTTATATAGTTTATAATTATCAACTCTAACGCTACTCCACTAAAAGCTTGAAGCTACACTCTCGAATAACATAGAATTACGAAGCCCGTATAGCTAAGTCTCCATGACATATCATAGTGTATCGTATCCCCATATGATTATCCATAATCGGCTTAAGGACAAGTTTTGTCTTACCTTCCCGATTATTTTTATCTTACATTCCATTATCTCACCATCTGAAAACTTACCATTCAAAGACAGTATACCAATCGGTTACACCTATGTATCCAAATGGTTGAGCGGTTGAGCGCTCTAGTTTTCTAATTACAGGATAACTCATATAAGAGGATATCACTACTCCTAAAAAGGAGCTATGGATTCTATATCTATGAATAATAAGTCTACGCTATCAAGAGTCATGCCTGCAACGTACTGGCATGCATACCACTATTAAGATGTGGGTGTCACCCTTTGGTACATCAAAAGACACAAGTCAAGACAACGAGCCCACTATTCATCTTAGGATTAAGATACAATACAAATGATTGGCTAAAATGGATCGATTTGCTGAGACAGAATTATTTATCCAAATCAATTCACTTTATGTCTCGATCCAACACATCATCACCTATGACAACGTGCTAATGTTTCTATTCACGGAGTCCACCTCCGATGGCCAAGACAAACCATCTCCCAATGGAGATATAGACAACATAACAATCTTTACATGAAAAAAGCGCCCAACTTTATTCCCTCGATTACGGATCTTATGATTTAGACCATCACCTTAAGAATCGTGTTTTTTGCATAATCTGTCCATCATATGCCCAATTCTTAAGGTTTAGAATGACAGTCTCAGACTTTTGTTTGCTTAACATACATTTAACAAATATGAATGTAAAGAGGATAAGATTCGGTATATAAATAATGAATAAAATCTTTATTGATAAAAATGTCTCTAAAAACTTATTACATTTTTACTTCTTAGGGCATACACATCTAACAATGTCCCACTTGCACTAAGTGAGTAAATATGACAAATCTCGCATCCCCATAGCCTCTACATTCCTCTCGAAGACTCTCCCAGTAAGTGTCTTTGTAAATGGATCAGCTAAATTGTCCTCTGACGTGATCTTACACACCGTGACATGCCCGCCCTCAACGAAGTCCTTTATCACATGATACTTCTGATCAATATGCTTACTTCTTGTGAAATCTTGGTTCCTTAGCATTAGCTACCGCCGCACTGTTATCACAATACAGTGATACCGCTTTATCCATATTAGGAACTACCTCAAGATCCCCAAGGAACTTGTGGAGCCACGCTGCTTCTTTCGAAGCATCACTAGCTGCTACATACTCGGCCTCCATCGTTGAATCTGAAGTGCAATCTTGCTTCACACTTCTCCAACTGATGGCACCACCGCCCATAGTAAATATAAAGCCCAAAGTCGATTTCCTAAAATCCAGACAGGATTGAAAATCTGAGTCAGTATATCCTAGAGGAGTCAAGTCCTCACCCGAATATATAAGCATATACCCTCAAGTCCTTCTCATGTACTTGAAAATATGCTTTACTGCAATCCAATGGTTCAGTCCTGGATCCGCCTGAAATCGACTTACAATCCCGACTACATAACAAATATCTGGTCGTGTGCAAAGCATGGCATGCATGAGACTACCCACTACCGAAGCATAAGGCATATTCTTCATGTATTATCTTTCTTTCATAAGACTTTGGAGAGTCTTTCTTAGAAAGAGTGATTCCAGACCTAGATGGTTGCCCACCTTTCTTGGAATCCTACATTGCAAACCTCCTGAGAATTTTATCTATGTAGCCAGCCTAGGACAAAGCTATCATTTTATTCTTCCTATCCCAAAAGATCTAGATACCGACAACAAAATTAGCCTCTCCCAAGTCCTTCATGTCAAATTGCTTGGTCAAACATAATTTGACCGATGACAATGCCTCAATGTCATTACGAATCAACAGAATGTCATCTACATAGAGCAGTAGAAAAACCACCTTCTTATCCTTAATGTGTTTGTAAACACATGGCTCATCCACATTTTGTGAGAACCCATAAGTCTTGATCACTTGATCAAATCTTATGTTCCAAGAATGAGAAGCCTGCTTAAGTCCATAAATTGACTTTAGCAGCTTACAAACCTTACCCTCTTGAGCCGCGACCTTGAACCCGTCTGGTTGTTCCATATAAATGGACTCATCAAGATAGCCATTTAGAAAAGCCGTCTTTACATCCATCTGCCAAATCCCGTAGTCAAGAGCGGCAGCTATGGACAAGAGAATCTGGATGGACTTAAGCATGGCTACAGGCGAAAAGGTTTCCTCATAATTGATTCCTTCCTTTTGCATATAACCCTTAGCTACCAGTCTAGCCTTAAAGGTTTCGACCTTTCCATCCACTCCTCTTTCCTCTTGTAAATCCACTTACACCCTATGGGTTTTACCCCTTCGAGAAGATCCACAAGCTCCCAGACTTGATGAGTCTCCATAGACTTCATCTCTATGTTCATGGCCTCTGTCCAGAGTTTTGAATCAACATCCTCCATAGCCTCTGTGTAAGTATAAGGATCCCTATCATGTTCATCCAGTTTAGCCAAAAAGACTTCCCCATTGAACATATACCTCTTAGGTTGATGCCTGATCCTCCCACTACACCTAAGCCTCTCAGGTTGTTGTTCAGGTTTGTTTGGTTTTTCTACACTGATCAGAACAGTTTCATTTGGAACCTCTGGAGTGATCGGATCACTCCTTAACTCCTCAAGCACCACTTTGCTTCGAGGTTTGAAGTCTTCCATGTAACTCTCCTCAAGGAAAGTTGCATTAGTTGAAACCACGACTTTATTTTCCTTTGGGTTATAGAAATAACCCCCTTTAGTCCCTTTTGGATATCCTACAAACATGCAAACTTCTGAATATGCTTCCAACTATTCACATCCTTAAACAGGACATGAGTCGGACATCCCCATATGCGAATATGGTTTAAGGATGTCTTCCTGCCTATCCACAACTCATGAGGAGTTTTAGGGACCGATTTTGAAGGCACATTGTTCAAAAGATAACATGCGGTTTGTAGTGTATATCCCCCAAAAGATAAAAGCAATGACGAATAAGTCGTCATGGACCTAATCATGTCCAATAAAGTCCTATTTCTTCTCTCTGCTACGCCATTCTACTGCGGAGTGCCCGGTGCAGTCAAATGGGATAAAATCCCATTCTCTAATAAGTGTCCCAAGAACTCATCAGAAAGGTATTCTCCACCTCGATTGGATTGAAGTGCCTTTATGGGTCTCCCCAATTGCTTTTCCACTCCAGCTTGAAACTCCCTAAACTTGTCAAAAGTTTTGCTTTTGTGGTGCATCAGGTACACATACCCATATCTTGCGTAATCGTCAATAAAAGTGATGAAGTACTCATACCCTCCTCGTGCTTGGATATTTATTGGTCCGCAAACATCACTATGCATAAGTTCTAGAACGCCTTCGGCCTTATTGCCCTTAGACTCGAATGGCCTTTTGGTCATTTTACCCTCCAAACAAGATTCACATTGAGGTATAGATTCTACCTTTAAGTGACTTAAAGGTCCATCCCTTACTAGCCTTTGAATCCTATTCAGGTTAATATGACCAAGGTGCAAATGCTAAAGATAAGTCTTATTAGAGTGAAAAGTTTTAAGTCTTTTAGAGTTATTATCATTCATCTCAGTATTAAGCAGTAAGTCCATCTTAGGTTTGATAAAATATAGATTATTTTGCATCCATCCAGAACAGATAAAAGATTTATTTTTACGAATCACCACTTTATCATTAAAAGAAACCAAATAGGAGTTTTTAAATAAACAAGCTACAGAAATTAAATTCCTTTTAAATTTAGGAACATAAAAACAATCTTGCAAAAATAAATTCCTATAATTATCAAAATAAAGATGGACATTTCCCACTGCTTCCACTGAGACCAAGGATCCATCGCTCATCCAAAGCGTGAAGTCTCATGTGGTAGACTTCTCGTTTCTTTAAACTCCTGTAGAGAAACACAAACATGATTAGTTGCACCAGAATCTATGATTCAAATGTCACTGGATTCCTCAACCAAACAAGTTTCTAAATACAGAAGATCACACCTACCTCCTTTGGAAAGAAACTCATTGCAATGCTTCTTGATGTGCCCGACCTTCCCACAGTTCTTCGGGTTCTTCTTCTTCTTTTTCTTGCTCTTGCTAGTAGGAATAGTAGACTTCCTGTTCTTGGCCTGTTGCTTCTTTCCATTACCAGAGTTGGGATTGGAACCAAAAGTAGCTACCATGTTGGCCTCTCCACCCGCAAGAGACTCCCTGATCAGCAGCTTGAACTCCTATAACTGTTTCATTAATTCCGTCAAGGTCATATCCCGTCTATTGCTTAAATTAAATATAGGTCTAAACGGAATAAATTCCTTTGATAGAGTCTCAAAGACCATAGTCATCTGAGTTTTAGCATCAATGTCGGCTCCATTGGTTTGAGCCTCAGCGAGGTACCCATAACCAACATCATTTGCTCCTTTACAGATGTCCCCAGCCTCTGCTTACAGTTAAGAAGTTTTTGAAGCGCCCTTTGACTCTTTGTTATGGTCTAGCCTCCAAACATATCCTCAAGATTATCCAAGATCTGCTTCGCAGTCTCATAATCCTAATGTTGAGCCTGCAGCACATTATTCATGCTAGCCATAACATAGTAGCGGGCCTGATCATTAGCATCTTTCTAACGATCAGACGCTTGGAATTGCTCATTAGTTGAGTCTCCCGTAGGCTTGGGAGGACAAGGGGTTGTTAGAACATATTTTAGTTTCTCAAAGGAGAGGACGATATCTAAGTTTCGTTTCCAATCATTATAATTCTCTCTAGTTAATAGGTTTTTGTCAAGTATCGAAGATAAAGCGTTTTAACACATTTTTAATCTACAATAAAGAATTATATACCAAGCATAAGCAAACATGTCTTAATAATTTAGTAAGATAACACAATCATGTAAAAAAAAATACAAATGTGTTTATGTGTCAAAACCTTGAAAATATCACAACCTTACAACGATAATTCCCAACTCAGAATTCAACAAGCTCCTAGCGGAGTCATGCCAAATTCAATCAGGAACATAGATCCCCTCCTGATTAATATATGCCATCCAGGACCCGTATGAACCAGTATATATTAATAATCGTTTCTTTCGCCATTAATTTCATTAACAAAGCTCATAGGGGAGGTTAATAATAAAATTAATGTGAGTGTATAACCATCATTTCAATATTTTATCCATGATTTATAATCACCACCTAGGGGTGTGCAACCATAAATCATGCTAAAATATCTTATCCTCTCAGAGATCCAATCTGGTACATGATAGAAATCCCTTCCTAGGGGTCAAGACCACCATGTTCTACCTATGGACCAACGATGGAGGCCTTAGGTTCTCTCTTCAAAAACCTTCTCCCACTCAATCTTTTGAAATCAAGGTTTTATTTTAAAAGACATGCATGAACAATTTTAATATGAGCGACACTCCCTATTCTATATGACATGTTATCAATATACATGGCAAATCATATTATAATGCAGAGCAAAGTAATAAATAACTGTAATATTATGGTTCCACCTTAGAAAATAGAAAATAAAGATTACAAGAGAATAATCGAAACATATTATCGATTCTTCATCCTTGAACCTCCAGGTAGTATCCTTCTTCACATAATGCCCATCTTCAAGTCTTGAATCTTGTATGAATTGAATACTTCATATTTTCGGTTGTATCCAAATTTAATGTTTCTCAAAATTGTCCCAAAAATAAAATTAAAACTAAATTGAAAAACTGCACCTTTTTTGGAAGAATTTGTAGCTCTTTGTCGGCAAGCAGATCTAGGTAATCGGCCTGCCGACCATCGGCCTGTTGGTGACGACCATCGGCCTGCCGATCTTCAAATCGGCTTACCGATGCACACAAGATCGGCCCGCCAAACTGAAAGTTTGGCCTGCCGCCAGAGCCGCCTGATTTTTGCCCCGTTATCGGCCAGTCGATCTGCGACCATCGACCTGCTGAACTGGTAGGTTCGGCATGCCGACCGAGCAGAAATCCCCATTCCAGAAAATATAATTTTTTTAAAGCAATTCATCAATTTTGTTTCCAACAATTCAAAAACATAAAATTAAAGACTCAGGAAATACCTGGGAGCACCATCATCAATCTTCTAGATCCGCCTTCTAGATCCGTCTTCTCTGAATAATTATTTAATTACAAAAAACTTACAAAACAATAATTCCTAGACGGAGATGATAGTCCGCTATCTAATTACATGAAAAACCTAGATACACATTCTAACCTCTAAGGAACCATAACCGGTATAAATTAATTAATTAATAATTAATTAAATAACCATTTAATCAACCATAATTAATTAATGAACATTCACCACATAATTTATGATAACATATATAATATATAGAAACCTAGAGTGCCAACTCTGTATAAAATTAAATTCAAGCATAGGAGAGGTTAAGATCACAAAATTTATACATATAACATGATCACAAACTCATAAATTTATGTAAAAATCTGGCTCTGATAACAATTGTTGGAAAAATAGTACGCAGCAAAATTTTAAAAATTTTATATCAAAGTATTTTCTAAAACACAAGTTTGACATGCTATATGCATAACTTAACCAGATCTTACTAACCTTTGTGTGCCGAAAAGCTCCTGCAATCAGTGAAGAGAAGTAACATTCCAGAAGAGCCTCAACCAACTGGTCTTCTTTGCTATTCTCTATCCACGATTGGAGTGAGTGTGGGCTCACACATACGGCTCTTCCACCAGGTGACTCTCCTTCCAACCAATTGAGAGAACCCAAAGCAAGTGTTCTTGATTTGTGAACAAGAGCTCTTAGGGAGTTTCAGATTCTCACCAGCAGAGTATCACTCTTAATCTCTCAATTGATCTTAGTAACTCTTAAGACTTACTCCCTATTTATAGAGGTTGGGTCTAGGGTCAGTCCTTATCAGATTAGGTCTCAAAATTCAAATCAGAATCAAATTTGGATCAATATCTGATAAGATCTACATAAAAATGCGTGATCTTATCCTTCACTCATCAGCAGGCCGATCAGGATGATTGGCAGGCCGAACAGGCCCCATCGGCAGGCTAAACTTGAGGATCGGTATGTCGAACTGCCAATTAGTATCTCAGCAAATCTTTTATTTTTCACCCGAGACTCTATAGGATAAAGTCTCAGTTTTAATTCAAATAACCTAATAGAAAAGTTATCTGATTAAAACAACTTTATCTAGATAATCTCTAGGAAAATAAATGAATTCCTAATAATTCTACAAGTTTATCTTGATTTAATTTATTCAAAATTAAATCATCTGATAAACAGACAAGAATTATCCAATCCCAATAATTCAACAAGCTTATCTTAAATTAATTTTATCACAAAATTAATTCAACCGATAAATAGACATGAATTATCTAATTCTTTCAAATTTTAACCAATCTAATAAATCCGACATAAGTCACCAATTGAAAAAGCACGCCGTATTGTTACAGGATGTTGTGAGCTAGCAAAGGGGACCAAATAGACCTATATAGCTCAAGCTCCTGATAATTACGAAACCCAATATCCTAGATATACATTTCATAATTATCAACTCCAACACTACTCCACTAAAATCTTGGAGCTGCACTCTCGAACTACATAGAATTACGAAGCTCGTATAGCTAGGTCTCCATGACATATCATAGTGTATCGTATCCCCATATAATTATCCATAATCGGTTTAAGGACAAGTTCTGTGTTACCTTCCTAATTATTTTTACCTTACGTTCCATTATCTCACCATCAAAAAACTTAGCATCCAAAGACAGTATACTAATCGGTTACACCTATGTATCCAAATGGTTGAGTGCTCCAGTTTTTCAATTACAGGATAACGCATATAAGAGGATATCACTACTCTTGAAGAGGAGCTATGGATTCCATATCTATAAATAACAGGTCTATGCTATCGAGAGTCATGCTTCCAATGTACCGGCATGCATACTACTATTAAGATGTGGGTGTCACCTTTTGGTATATCAAAAGACACAAGTCAAGACAACAGGCCCACTATTCATCTCAGGATTAAGATACAATACAAATGATTGTCTAAAGTGGATCGATTTGCTAAGACAGAATTATTAATCTAAATTAATTCACTTTATGTCCCAATCCAACACATCGTCACCTATGACAACGTGCCAATGTTTCTATTCACAGAGTCCACCTTCGATGGCCAAGACAAACCATCTCCCAACGAGGATATAGACAACATAACAATCTTTACATGAATAAAGGGCCCAACTTTATGCCCTTGATTGCAGATCTTATGATTTAGACCATCACCTTAAAAATCGTGTCTTTCACATAGATAATCTTAGACTTTTATTTGCTTAACATACATTTAACAAATATGTGTTAGACATGTATGCTCTAAGGAGTAAAAATGTAATACGTTTTTGGAGACATTTTTATCAATAAAGAATTTATTCATACCAAATATTGTCCTCTTTACGTTCATATTTGTTGAATGTATGATAAGCAAACAGTAGTCTGAGACTGTCAGTCTAAATCTTAAGAGTTGGGCATATGATGGGATGATTATGCGGTAGACACGACTCTTAAGGTGATGGTCTAAAATATATGATCCGCAATCGAGGGAATAAAGTTGGGCGCTTTATTCATGTAAAGATTGTTATGTTGTCTATATTCCTTTTGGGAAATGGTTTGTCTTGGCCATCGGAGTTGGACTCCGTGAATAGAAACATTGGCGCGTTGTCATAGGTGACGATGTGTTGGATCGGGACATAAAGTGAATTGATTTGGATTAATAATTCTGTCTTGTCAAATCGATTCACTTTAGACAATCATTTGTATTGTATCTTAATCCTGAGATGAATAATGGGCCCGTTGTCTCGATTTGTGTCTTTTGATGTACCAATGGGTGACTCCCACATCTCTATAGTGGCATGCATGCCGGTACGTTGGAGGCATGACTCTTGGTAGCGTAGACTTGTTATTCATAGATATGGAATCCATAGCTCCTCTTTAGGAGTAATGATATCCTCTTATATGAGTTGTCCTGTAATTGGAAAACTGGAGCGCTCAACCATTTGGATACATAGGTGTGACCGAATGGTATACTATCTTTGGATGGTAAGTTTTCTAATGGTGAGATAATGGAACGTAAGATAAAAATAATCGGGAAGGTAAGACAGAACTTGTCCTTAAGCCGATTATGGATGATCATATGGGGATGCGATACACTATGATATGTCATGGAGACTTAGCTACACGAGCTTCGTAATTCTATAAAGTTCGAGAGTGCAGCTCCAAGCTTTTAGTGGAGTAGCGTTGGAGTTGATAATTGTGAAATGTATATCTGGGATATTGGGTTTCATAGTTATCATGAGCTTGAACTTTATAGGTCCATTTTGGTCCCCTTTGCTAGCTCACAAAATCCTGTAACGACACGGCGTGCTTTTCCAATAATTGGTGACTTATGTCGGATTTATCAGATTGGTTTAAAATTTATAAGAATCAAATAATTCATGTCTGTTTATCGGTTGAATTAATTATGTAAGAAATTAGTTCAAGATGAACTTGTTGAATTATGGCGTTCGGATAATTCTTGTCTGTTTATCGGTTGTTTTAATTTTGGACAATTAGAACAAGATAAACTTGTAGAATTATTGTGAATTGATTTATTTTCTTAGAGATTATCTTGATAAAGTTTGTTTTGATCAGATATCTTTTCTATTGGGCTATTTGAATCAAAACTGAGACTTTATCCTTTAGAATCTCGGGTGGAAAATAAAAGATTCACGGAGATTTTTTCTCGGCAGTTCGGCCTGCCGATCAGAAAGTTCGGCCTGCCTATCTCACAGTTCGGCATGCCGACCGCGACAGCTAAGATTACGCGTTTTTCACGCGTATCTTATCAGATATTGATCCGAACTTGATTCTGTTTCGATTTTTGAGACCTAATCTGATATGGACTGACCCCAAGGACCAATAGGTATAAAAAGGGAGTGAGTCTAATGATTTACTCAGATCAATTTGAGAGATTAAGAGTGATACTCTTCTAGTGAGCATCTGAAAACTCCCTGAGAGCTTTTGTTCACAAATCACGAACACTAGCTTTGGGTTCTCTCTATTGGTTGGAAGGAGAGTCACCGGTGGAAGAGCTGTACGTGTGAGCCCACATTCACTCCGGTTGTGGATAGAGAATAGCAAAGAAGACCAGTTGGTTGAGGCTCTTCTGGAACGTTACTTCTCTACACAGGTCGCGGAGGTTCTTCAGCACACTGAGGTTAGTAAGATCTGTTTAATTTATACATATAACATGTCAAACTTGTGTTTTGGAAAATACTCTGATGAAAAATTTTAAAAATTCCGCTGCGCACTTTGTTTCCAACAATTGGTATCAGAGCCGAGGTTTTTACATAAATTTGCAAGTTTGTGATCATGTTATATGCATAAATTTTGTGATCTTAATCTCTCCAATGCTTGAATTAAATTTTATAGAGAGATGGCACTCTAGGTTTCTATATAATATATATGTTGTCATGGATTATATGGTGAATGTTTATTAATTAATAATGGTTGATTAAATTGTTGTTTAATTATTTATTAATTAATTAATACCGGTTATGGTTCCTTAGAGGTTAGAATGTGTATCTAGGTTTTTCATGTAATTAGATGGCGGACTATCATCTCCGTCTAGGAATTATTATTTAATTTGTAAGAATTTTGTAATTAAATAATTATTCGGAGAAGACGGAACGAGAAGTCGGAACTTAAAGATTGATGATGGCGCCTCCAGGTATTTCCTGAGTCTCTAATTTTATGTTTTTGAATTGTTAAAAATAAAATTGATGAATTGCATTAAAATTGTATTTTCTGGATTGAGGGTTTTCTGCTCGGTCGGCATGCCGGACCTCACAGTTCGGCAGGCCGAAGGTCACAGATCGGCAGGCCGAAGGTCACAGATCGGCAGGCCTAAAGTACGGTCCGGCAGGCCGATAGTGGGGCAGAAATTTTGGAGCTCTGCCGGCAGGCCGAACCTTCATGTTCGGCAGGCCGAACCACCATGATCGGCAGACCGATCACCCAGATCGGCCTGCCGACCGAGAGCTGCCAGGTGTCCAGAAAAGGTGCGATTTTTCCAGTGCAGTTTTAATTTTATTTTTGGAACGATTCTGAGAAACATTAAATTTGGATATGACCGGAAATATAAAGCGTTCGATTCATACGGGATTGAGGACTTGAAGATGGATATTACATGAAGAAGGATACAGCTTGAGGATTCAAGGATGAAGAATCGATAAATGTCTCGATTATTCTCTTGTAATCTTAGTTTTTCTATTCTCTAGGGTGGAACCATAATATTACGGTTATTATTATTATTGTGCTTGTAGCTTTGCTTGATTGCGTTGCTTGTCTGCATTATAATATGATTTACCATGTATATTGATAACATGTCATATAGAATAGGGAGTGCCGCTCATATTAAAATTGTTCATGCATAATTTTTTAAAATAAAACCTTGACTTCAAAAGATTGAGTGGGAGAAGGTTTTCGAAGAGAGAACCTAAGGCCTCCATCGTTGGTCCATAGGAAGAACATGATGGTCCCAACCCCTAGGAAGGGATTTCTATCATGTACCAGATTGGATCTCTGAAAGGATAAGGTATTTTAGTATGATTTATGGTTGCACACCCCTAGGTGGTGATTATAAATCATGGATAAAATATTAAAACGGTGGTTATACACTCACGTTAACTTTATTATTAACCTCCCCTAGGAGCTCTGTTAATAAAATTAATGGCCAAAGAAACGATTATTAGTATATGCTGGATCATACGGGTCCTGGATGGCATATATTAATCAGGAGGGGATCCGTGTTCCTGATTGAATTTGGCATGACTCCCCTAGGAGCTTGTTGAATTCTGAGTTGGGAATTATCGTTGTAAGGTTGTGATATTTTCAAGGTTTTGACACATAAACACATTTGTATGATTTTACATGATTGTGTTAACTTACTAAATTATTATATATGTTTGCTTATGTTTGGTATATGATTCTTTATTGTAGATTGAAAATGTCTAAAAACGCTTTATCATCGATACTTGACAAAAACCAATTGACCGGTGAGAACTATAATGATTGGAAACGGAACCTGGACATCGTCCTTTCCTTTGAGAAACTGAAATATGTTCTGACAACTCCTTGTCCTCCCGAGCCTACGGGAGACTCAAGTAATGAGCAATTCCAAGCGTACGAACGCTGGAAAGATGCTAATGATCAGGCCCGCTGCTATGTTATGGCTAGCATCAATAACGTGCTGCAGGCTCAACATCAGGATTATGAGACTGCGAAGCAGATCTTGGATAATCTTGAGGACATGTTTGGAGGCCAGGCCATAACAAAGCGGCAAGGGGCGCTTCGGAAACTCTTAAACTGTAGACAGAGACTGGGGACATCTGTAAAGGAGCACATGATGTTGGTCATGGGTTACCTCGCTGAGGCTCAAACCAATGGAGCCGACATCGATGCTGAAACTCAGATGACTATGGTCTTTGAGACTCTGTCTAAGGAATTTATTCCGTTTAGAGCTACTTTTAATCTAAGCAATAGACGGGATATGACCTTGACAGAACTGATGAAACAGTTACAAGAGTTTGAACTGCTGATCAGGGAGTCTCCTGCTGGTGGAGAGGCCAATATGGTAGCTGCTTCTGGTTCCAATCCTAACTCTGGGAATGGAAAGAAACAACGGGCCAAGAGTGGGAAGTCTTCTATTCCTATTGCTACCAAGAGCAAGAAGAAGAAGAAGAAGAACCCAAAGAAGCTTAAGTGCTTCTTTTGTGGTAAGGTCGGGCATATAAAGAAGCATTGCAAGGACTTCCTTTCCAAGGGAGGTAGGTGTGATCTTCTATATTTAGAAACTTGTTTGGTTGAGGAATCCAGTGACATTTGGGTCATAGATTCTGGTGCAACTAATCATGTTTGTGTTTCTCTGCAGGGATTCAAAGAAACGAGAAGTCTACTTCGTGAAGACTTAACGCTTCGGATGGGCGATGGATCCTTGGTCTCAGCGGAAGCAGTGGGAGATGTCCATCTTTATTTTGATAATTATAGGAGTTTAATTTTGCGAGATTGTTTTTATGTTCCTAAATTTAAAAGGAATTTAATTTCTGTATCTTCTTTATTTAAAGACTCCTACGTGGTATCTTTTAATGAAAAAGTGGTGATTCGTAAAAACAAATCTTTTATCTGTTCTGGATGGATGCAAAATAATCTATATTTTATCAAACCTAAGATGGACCTATTGCTTAATGCTGAGATAAATGATAATAACTCAAAAAGACTTAAAACTTCTCACTCTAATAAGACTTATCTTTGGCATTTGCGCCTTGGCCATATTAACCTAAATAGGATTCAAAGGTTGGTAAGGGATGGACCTTTAAGTCACTTAAGGGTGGAATCTATACCTCAATGTGAGTCTTGTTTGGAGGGTAAAATGACCAAAAGACCATACGGGTCTAAGGGCAATAGGGACGAAGGGGTTCTAGAACTTGTGCATAGTGATGTTTACGGACCGATGAACATCCGGGCACGAGGAGGGTATGAGTACTTCGTTACTTTTATTGACGATTACTCTAGATATGGGCATGTGTACCTAATGCACCACAAAAGCGAAACTTATGATAAATTCAGGGAGTTTCGGGCTGAAGTGGAAAAGCAATTGGGTAGACCCATAAAGGCACTTCGATCAGATCGAGGTGGAGAATACCTTTCTGATGAGTTCTTGGGACACTTGTTAGAGAATGGGATTTTATCCCATTTGACTGCGCCGGGCACTCCGCAGCAGAATGGCGTAGCAGAGAGAAGGAATAGGACTTTGCTGGACATGATTCGGTCCATGATGAGTTATTCATCATTGCCTTTATCCTTTTGGGGATATGCACTACAAACCGCATGTTATCTTTTGAACAATGTGCCTTCAAAATCGGTGCCTAAAACTCCTCACGAGTTGTGGACAAGACGGAAGACATCCTTAAACCATATTCGCATATGGGGATGTCCAGCTCATGTCCTGTTTAAGGATCCGAATAAGTTGGAAGCACGTTCAGAAGTTTGCGTGTTTGTAGGATATCCAAAAGGGACTAAAGGGGGTTATTTTTATAACCCAAAGGAAAATAAAGTCGTGGTTTCAACTAATGCAACTTTCCTTGAGGAGAGTTACATGAACGACTTTAAACCTCAAAGCAAAGTGGTGCTTGAGGAGTTGAGGGGTAATCCGTTTACTCCGGAGGTTTTTAACGAAACCATTCCGATCGGTGTAGAAAAACCAAACAAACCTGAACAACAACCTCAGGGGCTTCGGCGTAGTGGGAGGATCGGGCGTCAACCTGAGAGGTATATGTTCAATGGGGAGGTCTTTTTGGCTGAACCGGATGAACATGACAGGGATCCTTATACTTACGCAGAAGCTATGGAGGATGTTGATTCAAGACTCTGGACAGAGGCCATGAACATTGAGATGAAGTCTATGGAGACTAATCGGGTCTGGGAGCTTGTGGATCTTCCCGAAGGGGTAAAACCCATAGGGAGTAAGTGGATCTACAAGAGGAAAAGAGGAGTGGATGGAAAGGTCGAAACCTTTAAGGCTAGACTGGTAGCTAAGGGTTATACGCAAAAGGAAGGAATCGATTATGAGGAAACCTTTTCGCCTGTAGCCATGCTTAAGTCCATCCGGATTCTCTTGTCCATAGCTGCCGCTCTCGACTATGAGATCTGGCAGATGGATGTCAAGACGGCTTTTCTGAATGGCTATCTTGATGAGTCCATTTATATGGAACAACCAGACGGGTTCAAGGTCACGGGTCAAGAGGGTAAGGTTTGTAAGTTGCTAAAGTCTATTTATGGACTTAAACAGGCTTCTCGTTCTTGGAACATAAGATTTGATCAAGTGATCAAGACTTATGGGTTCTCACAAAATGTGGATGAACCATGTGTTTACAAACACATTAAGAATGGGAAGGTGGTTTTTCTACTACTTTATGTAGATGACATTCTGCTAATTGGCAATGACGTTGGGGCGTTGTCATCGGTCAAATTATGGTTGACCAAGCAGTTTGACATGAAGGACTTGGGTGAGGCTAATTTTGTTCTCGGTATCCAGATCTTTCGGGATAGGAAGAACAAAATGATAGCTTTGTCACAGGCCAGCTATATAGATAAAATTCTCAGGAGGTTTGCAATGCAGGATTCCAAGAAAGGTGGGCAACCATCTAGGTCTGGAATTACTCTTTCTAAGAAAGACTCTCCAAAGTCTTATGAAGAAAGAGAATACATGAAGAAGGTGCCTTATGCTTCGGCAGTGGGTAGTCTCATGTATGCCATGCTTTGCACTCGACCGGATATTAGCTATGCGGTCGGGATTGTGAGTCGATTTCAGGCGGATCCAGGACCGAACCATTGGGTTGCGGTAAAGCATATTTTCAAGTACCTGAGAAGGACTCGTGGGTATATGCTTGTGTATTCGGGTGAGGATTTAACTCCTCTAGGATACACTGATTCGGATTTTCAATCCTGCCTGGATTCTAGGAAATCGACTTCAGGGTTTGTGTTTACTCTAGGTGGCGGTGCCATCAGTTGGAGAAGTGCGAAGCAAGATTGCACTTCGGATTCAACGATGGAGGCCGAGTATGTGGCGGCTAGTGATGCTTCGAAAGAAGCAGTGTGGCTCCGCAAGTTCCTTGGGGATCTTGAGGTAGTTCCTGGTATGGATAAAGCGGTATCACTGTACTGTGATAACAGTGCGGCGGTAGCTAATGCTAAGGAACCAAGATTTCACAAGAAGAGTAAGCATATTGATCGGAAGTATCATGTGATAAAGGACTTCGTTGAGAGCGGGCATGTCACGGTGTGCAAGATCGCGTCAGAGGACAATTTAGCTGATCCATTTACGAAGACACTTTCTGGGAGAGTCTTCGAAAGGCATGTGGAAGCTATGGGGATGCGAAATTTACAGTATTTACTCACTTATTGCAAGTGGGAGATTGTTAGACATGTATGCTCTAAGGAGTAAAAATGTAATACGTTTTTGGAGACATTTTTATCAATAAAGAATTTATTCATACCAAATATTGTCCTCTTTACGTTCATATTTGTTGAATGTATGATAAGCAAACAGTAGTCTGAGACTGTCAGTCTAAATCTTAAGAGTTGGGCATATGATGGGATGATTATGCGGTAGACACGACTCTTAAGGTGATGGTCTAAAATATATGATCCGCAATCGAGGGAATAAAGTTGGGCGCTTTATTCATGTAAAGATTGTTATGTTGTCTATATTCCTTTTGGGAAATGGTTTGTCTTGGCCATCAGAGTTGGACTCCGTGAATAGAAACATTGGCGCGTTGTCATAGGTGACGATGTGTTGGATCGGGACATAAAGTGAATTGATTTGGATTAATAATTCTGTCTTGTCAAATCGATTCACTTTAGACAATCATTTGTATTGTATCTTAATCCTGAGATGAATAATGGGCCCGTTGTCTCGATTTGTGTCTTTTGATGTACCAATGGGTGACTCCCACATCTCTATAGTGGCATGCATGCCGGTACGTTGGAGGCATGACTCTTGGTAGCGTAGACTTGTTATTCATAGATATGGAATCCATAGCTCCTCTTTAGGAGTAATGATATCCTCTTATATGCGTTGTCCTGTAATTGGAAAACTGGAGCGCTCAACCATTTGGATACATAGGTGTGACCGAATGGTATACTATCTTTGGATGGTAAGTTTTCTAATGGTGAGACAATGGAACGTAAGATAAAAATAATCGGGAAGGTAAGACAGAACTTGTCCTTAAGCCGATTATGGATGATCATATGGGGATGCGATACACTATGATATGTCATGGAGACTTAGCTACACGAGCTTCGTAATTCTATAAAGTTCGAGAGTGCAGCTCCAAGCTTTTAGTGGAGTAGCGTTGGAGTTGATAATTGTGAAATGTATATCTGGGATATTGGGTTTCATAGTTATCATGAGCTTGAACTTTATAGGTCCATTTTGGTCCCCTTTGCTAGCTCACAAAATCCTGTAACGACACGGCGTGCTTTTCCAATAATTGGTGACTTATGTCGGATTTATCAGATTGGTTTAAAATTTATAAGAATCAAATAATTCATGTCTGTTTATCGGTTGAATTAATTATGTAAGAAATTAGTTCAAGATGAACTTGTTGAATTATGGCGTTCGGATAATTCTTGTCTGTTTATCGGTTGTTTTAATTTTGGACAATTAGAACAAGATAAACTTGTAGAATTATTGTGAATTGATTTATTTTCTTAGAGATTATCTTGATAAAGTTTGTTTTGATCAGATATCTTTTCTATTGGGCTATTTGAATCAAAACTGAGACTTTATCCTTTAGAATCTCGGGTGGAAAATAAAAGATTCGCGGAGATTTTTTCTCGGCAGTTCGGCCTGCCGATCAGAAAGTTCGGCCTGCCTATCTCACAGTTCGGCATGCCGACCGCGACAGCTAAGATTACGCGTTTTTCACGCGTATCTTATCAGATATTGATCCGAACTTGATTCTGTTTCGATTTTTGAGACCTAATCTGATATGGACTGACCCCAAGGACCAATAGGTATAAAAAGGGAGTGAGTCTAATGATTTACTCAGATCAATTTGAGAGATTAAGAGTGATACTCTTCTAGTGAGCATCTGAAAACTCCCTGAGAGCTTTTGTTCACAAATCACGAACACTAGCTTTGGGTTCTCTCTATTGGTTGGAAGGAGAGTCACCGGTGGAAGAGCTGTACGTGTGAGCCCACACTCACTCCGGTTGTGGATAGAGAATAGCAAAGAAGACCAGTTGGTTGAGGCTCTTCTGGAACGTTACTTCTCTACACAGGTCGCGGAGGTTCTTCAGCACACTGAGGTTAGTAAGATCTGTTTAATTTATACATATAACATGTCAAACTTGTGTTTTGGAAAATACTCTGATGAAAAATTTTAAAAATTCCGCTGCGCACTTTGTTTCCAACAATATGAACGTAAAAAGGACAAGATTTGGTATATAAATAATGAATAAAATCTTTATTGATAAAAATGTCTCCAAAAACTTATTACATTTTTACTTCTTAGGGCATACATGTCTAACAAGAAGTTCCTATAGTGGCTCATAGCAAATCATCCACATAGAAGACTCTTTAATGCCAAAATCGTTCTTCTTCTTCCTATTATTCTTTCTTTCTTTTTTTATTCCCTATGTTTTTAGTTTAGTTTTATTTTTGGTTAAGGATGACTTTAAAACCCTAGACATGTTCTAACTTTCTAACTTTCCAATTGAGATTGTTTGTGTTATTCTATAACTATTGTTATCATAATTATTTTCTTATTTTGTTTGGGTGCACAACCGAATAGGACTAGAAAATTATCTATTGTTTGATTAGAATGCTTGATCCATAATTTATTGTTAAATTTTAGCATTGAGTAAGAAAATTACTCCTCATGAATGCTATTCTTTGTGCTAAATTTAAATAGGTTATATTTAGTAATAAATTCACTACTAAGTTAGCAAATGTCAAAATTAACATTTAATTGCCCTTCATTGATATATATATATATATATATATATATATATTATTCAATTGATATTGATTGATATTTTCAAATTATTTTAATAACAAAAATTTACTTTTACTACTTTTAAAGCTTAATAATTATAACAAAAAATAGGTATGATATTTGAAATAACATTTTTGTATTTGGAATATACAAAAAAAAAAATAGCATATTAGATTTTGTTATTTTTACATTTTTTGTCAACTATAAAATTGGCATTAGCAATTACATTATAAATGGTGACAACCAAAAGAATCCCACCCAGAAGAAAAGGAAAATTCTAAAGTGCCCTATGAATTTATTCAAATACTACAATAAGCCTTAGTTTCTAACTGATGAAAAAACGTATCGCCTCAAATGTTTAAATAAAAGAAGTACCCCCTTAATTTTGTAAAAGAATTAAAAACATTTATTTGACTAGGCAAATTAGTAAGAATATTAACAATAACCTCATTAATAAGCATTTAAGAATTTTTAAAGTAATCTGTACATTTTTAAACATTAACTATTTAAAAACCAAATTAGAAATAAAATTAAAACAAAAGTTTTGTGAATAAATTTAAACTTAAAGATAAAAAAGAAATCTAAATAAATCTAGAAAGTAGGAATCAACATCGAACATGGAAGTAGATTAACCATGGGTGGAGGTAGGTTTGGCTGAGTAGATTGATGAATTAGGGACGCGAGAGAGAAACTTTTAATTTTTTGTTTTTTGAGCTTGAATTTTTTTAGTTTTAAAAGTTATATTAATTTTATTTTTTCATAGTTAATCTTTAAATAATGCTCAATTACTTATTATTGAGGGTTTTCATAACTTTTTGGGTTACTTAAACTAAACATCCCATGTATTTTACTAAAATTACCGTGACACCCTTGCACCACAACTAAGGACAGTCACACTTTGTAAAACTCTATTAATTTTTTTGTTTGAAATAAGAAAAATGCCTTATAATTTTAGCCATTGATTTACAAAAAAAATCCAAGCCAATGATTTTTTTTAAAAAAACCATAACATTCTAACTAGCCAAACAAGCATACCCCCTTCAAAACCTATCCAACCTTGCTTCATCCACTCACCCTTGCACATCCTAACCGCCACTTGCTAGCTATCTAACCTCGACCCACCACCCCTCCCTTTTCTCGACCCTCCTACATTGTTGCCCATCCCTCTGACCCTA